>CM024595.1:4464957-5042422 GCA_014182565.1 Eucalyptus marginata | reverse complement strand
GACATTGTCCACGGAGCACCTTTGCTTTTCCCGTAGCATCTTCGAACCTCTTCCCACACCTGTCCGATGAGTCGCATATCTTGCTCATCGGTTCTGCAAACCCTTGCAAAGCGTTGCACCTATCGGTCGATGAGACGGAGAGAAAGAGAGAGCGGCGGGAGCCGAGGGAGTGTGAGAGTGCGAGGAGGAGCGGAGCTGGAGGTGGTGGTGGAGGGGGATGGCGGAGGGAAGCGGAATGCAAGGCGCTGAGCGACGGAGACGATATGAGAATTGCAAAGAGGGAAAAGGAGGAAGGAGAATTGCAAAGATGAGAGGAAGACTGAGCGTGACTGCGATTGTGTGTGTGCACAACGAAGCAAGAACCTCCTCCGGGTTTTTATCTCTCCGGTTTCACTCTCTATTTTTTCTTTTGTCTCTTTTTATTCTTTTTTATTTTCTTCTTTTGTTTTTGTTTCTGGTTTTTTTTTCTTTGGGTGAGGTTTTCGCTTTTACGATTCCGCACATGGCTGGAGCTCCTATCGGGGCTAAACATGAGATCGTGAATTGCGTGACATGACTTGGAAATTGAGATGTGAAATCTTTGGGCCGCTAACGTAAAAGAAGGATAATCAAGGGTCGATGGTCTTTCTAAAGCGGGCGGGCGTACTTGATAACTAAGATTCTCCCAGGAGGGGCAACGATAATGATAACTCAGGCTAATAATGAAGGGGGGAAACGAAAATAATAAACTCAGGCTATGAAATTGTAATGCATAAAAACTCATCATGATTCAAACAAAATGCCAGTCTCTTGTTCGACATATAGTGTCCCAATGACAGGCCCAGTGGAAGTGGATAGATAGCAAGCATATGCCTTCACGGGCTTCTCTCCTGGCAGAATCTCAAACGTTTGCTGAAATAACTTATCCTGTCCCCCCTCTGCGAGCACTTTTGTCCCCTGAGCAAGTCGAACCATTGCTGCGTCTGTGATGCTAGAACTGGTTCTAACTGTTTCACACAAACATAGCACAATTACAAATTGGTCGAGGTCTGGCATAAATAGAGTTCTTAACATGACAATTCCATCGATTGAAAACCGTGAGGAGACAAGAATCAAAGAAATTACGGGCTTTGTCTCTCACAAGTCACAAATAAGCTAAAGAACAGACAACAAGCCAAAACCAAGCTTATCCAGCTGCTGCAGTGCTTCCTATTACAGGACAAAGCTAATTTTTCTTCTTTACAGGAAGAAGGCGAAGACCCAAGAGGTGATTATGAAGCATGTATGTTAGTTCCTAGGTGGTGACTGAAATCGAACTGATTCCCAAACAACGTCAATGAAAGACAAGGTGCCAAACTCTATGGATTGAATATTTACATCCACAACATTCGCTTACGTTGCAGAAACAGAGAAAAAAAATATATGCAAGCAAGCAATCAGGTACGTCTCCACGAACAAATCCAAAATGTTCCTAACTGATTATACAGACATTTATTGCGAGCCAAAATTGTAGAGACAACTTACCGTGACGCCAGACATTGTCCGCGAGCATCTCTGCTTTTCGCGTAGCGTCTTCGAACCTCTTCCCACACCGGTTCAACGCGCCGCATATCCTGTCCATCGGACCTGCAAATACCAGCAAAGCGTCGGCCTCATCAGAACCATTTCTCAAAGGCCTACAATCACCAATCACTAACTCCCAACGCGAAGCATGCGCCTCGATAGTACTCACTCCTGCCGGACGGCGCGGGGGCATTCAGCAGAGCGACATGGACGTACGGATTCTCGCCGCCGCCGCTGCTGCCGCTCTGGTTGAGGTTGGCGTAGCCGTAGGCCGAGCCGCTCGGGGTGGCGTGCATGTAGCTGGAGTGGAAGCTGGCGGGACCAGCACGAGCCTTGCCGGCGACCCAGGTGGCGGCGTGCTGGTTTGCGGGGTGCGCCCAGGGCTCCACCAGCGTCCCCACCACACAGGTGCCGCAACGGGTCGCCTCCGATGATTCACCTCCGCGGCCCATCGCCTCCTTCGCCGTCGTCGCCTTCGTCTTCGCCTCCAATCGGGACTGCGATTCGAGAAACTTAGCGCGCGAGAAAAGAGAGTGGAGATGGAATCTAGAAAACAGCAAGAGATCTCGATAAGACCGCGAGAGAGAAAGATGATCGAGAATCAGAATCAGAATTAGAATGTGACGACTTTTTTTTTTTTTTTTTTTTGGGGTTGCTTAATTTTTGAATTAACGGTTGAATGCGTTTGAGCGTTTGAGTCTAGAAGCGGAAGCAAATAGCGACGACTAGCGAGGCGACTTTTTGCATCCGAGGACGCGACCTTTCTGTTATTTAGGATTTGGTCCCCTGGACTTTTTGTCATTTCGCCCTGTATCCCGAATTTAGGGACCTGTTATCTAAAAGTGTCGCTCGGAATCTTTGGAGACCCAAAAACAGATATATTGTATTTCGGCCAAGAAGAAAACAGCAGTGAAACTGTAAATGATGGAAACGCACCGTTCGATTCTTCTTTTCCTCACTTCTTAATCAGAAAAATGCAAATGAAGTTATATGACTATCGATCCAATACTCACATGAAATCCATATGATTATTGGGCTCCAAGTCAAGGAGCACATTTACTAGCCAAAAGAAGAGTCAATCTTCAAAATGGAAAAATTAAATCCGCAAAAATTGTAAACCCTCACATCCATTCTCAAAGCGGGATTTTGTTTCCTCTTGCCTCTTGAATACAATTTCCTCCTAACGTAATAACCTTAATAAATCTCATGCAATAGCCTTTTTAAGTGCACATTTACCACTAAAATAACTTTAGCAACCTAATAAATAGAATAAGAATTTTATTAATCTAATATATTATTGTTTCGAGGAGAGATCATCTTGTCATATCTCCCAATATTTTTTTTTGTTTGATTCTATCTTATATGTATATTTTACAAGTCATTATGTGTGTGCTACGCGTGGGTTGTGAAATTCTACTCCTTCACTCACGTGTCCCCACCCCAATCTCAAGAATCTGGAGAATGGAACTCCCCACCTCCTAATGGTTAACCTAATAAACAAAATAAGAATTTAAATCTCATGTATTATTGTTATTTAGGGAGATCATCTTTTGATATCTCCCACTATTTTTGGTTCAGTTTTTACATAATCAATTGAAGTCTCCATCATTTATTATCAAGGTAACTGTCTCATACTCTCCTTTCTTTTAACCGAAATTCTTGATTATGTCTTGTACTCCCCTTCCTTTAAACCAAATCCTTTATTATCTCTCCATCCGTCATTTTTCAGCATTATTCGTAAAGCAAGTTATGTGCTAACTAGATTTTTAAGCATAGGCTTCGGAACCTAAACTCGCACCTCATAGAACTATGCTGAAAGTCCTCACTAGATTTTCTATTGGATCCGAAAATCCACATTATATAACCAATGACATCTTCAACTAATAATGCTAAAGCATGATACAGGCGTGATTAAGATTATATATATATATATATATATATATATATATATATATATATATATATATAAAAGGTAATAAACATACACAATATGGTGATGGCCAAGAGAGGGAAACATCGTCAATACCATAATTCATTCTACCACATATGTCACGGGATCAAATGGTTTTGGTATGTGACTATACTTGTGTAATACAAGTGCTAATATGCTCAAAATGATAATCTTCATAAGTTATTTCACTAGTAGATGAAGTGAATATAGTATATTTGCCATTGTCAGTCCAAGTTTCATCATCCTTTGCTGACATTTCTGTTGGATAAAAGAGTGGCTTGGGAGGAATTTGTAGATCATCTACCTATCCTTCAAGCATTTCCAAGACTTTGTGCATTGAAGGACATTTGCTAGGATTTAATCGTATGCACCGCATAGCAACTATTATCACCTTCTTTATTATTCTCCTATTCTCCTTGCTTGCTTCTTTCATCAGAACGTCCATTCCTTCACTAAGTTGGTCATGAACCAATAAAGGAAAGTAAGTTTGACTAGAACACTCTGCAACCGCGTCCCAATTCTTTCTCCCATTAGCCATTTCCATCAGCAATTTGTCGAAACTATTGACATAAGCTTTGTAAAAGACGCCCCCAAGGTCCTTGAAGACCAACTTTAAAGCCATGTATCCCAAAGTTCCTCTTGCAGCAGTCAGAGTCATGGTGTGTAGTTCGTTAGATACAATCTAGCAAGCCCAAATTCGGAAACTTTTGGGATGAAATCCCTATCAAAAAGAATGTTGTGAGGCTCAACATCAAAGTGTAGAATTTGTATATCGCATCCTCGATGAAGATACTCGATCCCTCTAGCCACTCTGAGAGCAATTTTGTACACTTCCTTGTAAACTAGAGAATTCTCCTCTTCTCGTGTGAAAATGTACTTATCCAAGGATTCACTGTGCATGAAATCGTAGAGAAGAGCTTGTTTCAAGCCTTCGAAGTAATAACCAATGAGTTCGACCACGCTAACATGATGAATTCTTCCTATGGTGGCCACTTTGCTAATGAAGTCCTATCCGTTCGATTTCCCCTTCTTCAGGATCTTGACAGCCTCTTCGTGGCCAGTCCGGAGTCTTCCTTTATCAACAAAACTATACCATTCCTCGCCTAGTTTTTCCTTAAGGCTGCCCGTGATTTTCTTAATGTCCGAGAAAGAGTACCTTATCGGCAAGAAATTATTATTGGTTTGCAAAAATTCTTCAACGTTTTGATCCAGTGTCTTCCCATCCATTTGCATATTAGCAAAATCACCACCCCTGGGGCTCCCAAGATGAATTTCATAGCTACGTTAGAAAATTGTGGGTGTGTTAAATTGTTTGCATTTAGAAACATCAAATCAATTCATAATGAGAAGATTGTTGTAATTTTACCAATGACATAGAGTAAGAATACCCAGCCGAAAATTCCTGCAAAAAACAAATAGCCGGAAATTCTTGCAAAAGAGAGAGTATGTAACAAGTGAAAGTTAAAGAAATTCAAAAAGACGCTTATTTAGACCAAAATCAAGCAGTTAGTTTATTGGTTCAATTCATTAACATTTGTTGGTTGAATTCAAATTAAATAAATAAAAAATGAATTTATTATTATACGTATAAAATACCACAACATCATTTACCAAACTATTTGATCTTAATGGATATTTCAAATTACATGGGCTGTGAAAAGATATACATATGACCAAAGCTCAATTTATAGTTTTGTTGACACCTAAATTTTGGCGGCCCATTTGGTCATTAGGGGTTAATTTTATCCTTGAAAATTTTTTAATTAATTGCACGCATGTAGATTTTGATGCATTTATGTTTAATTCGCATTTTTTGTATTTATTTATCGGACTGGGGGTGGATGCATTGGATTAATTGTTTTTTTTTTTTTTTTTTTTTTTTAAATTAACGAGTTCCATAAAACGGTAAAATCGCTCGTTTCTTTTAAATGACAAAAATTATTTAAATAAAGATTTGGTGCGATATTATGATAATTTTTTGAAAATTGAGGAAACCGCATTGCAATCTCATCTTTATCAATAGGCGATAAAATCATTAGAGGATATTTGGGAGATAAGGAGAATAAAAAATATTTTTTGTGATCAAGAGGTTATCGGCAATCTTTTTGTCAGATGAAATATTGACAAAAAGATTTACATTTTTGTTTTGGCCTATAAAAGGGTGTGTTCGTGGGGTTTTCGAAGGGGGGCTTTTCTTGGTTTTTAAAAGTAAAAATCCACAAAAACGGGAAAGGAATTTTTGTGCTTTAGGGGGGTTCTTTTCGATCAAGTAAAAGGGGCAAAAAGCTGGAGAGGAGAAAGGAGATACAGTAAAAAGCAAATTTACTGTGCTTCTTCTCCGGTGAATCCTCCTCACCGGTGCACCATCGTGCCCGCACCTGCGCCATCAGATCCGCCCAACCGCACCACCGCACCCCTGTGCCGACGCCTCCGCCTGCTGCCTCCGACGATCGTTGCTCTCCGCCCCTGCTTGCGACGAGCCGCGCCTCCTGGTTCGAGCTGCTGCTGTTCCCGTGTCGCCGTCCGATCAGCCGCGTCGCTCGATCTGAGCTGTCCGCCCACCGCCCTGACGCACCGCAACCCAGCCGTGCTGCGACCTGAGCCCATGCGCCCCGCTCCGAGCGCTGTTGCTTCGCGCCCCTGAAATCCCAAAGCCGCGCCGATCCAGCCGCCGAACGTCTCGCCGCGCCTGCACCATCGCAGATTCGTCTCAACCGTGATTGCCTCGCTCGAAGCTCCACCGGCGTCTGTCCGTGCTCCCCTGTTCTTGCTGCGCGTTGCCCCGACACCGGAGCCCTGTTGCTCCCGATCCGCACAACCCGACGCCGGCGTCCCTCCGTCCTGTTCGTGGCCGCACCCAGATCCGTGACCCATCTCGCCGTCGCCGCCCAGCAGCACCGACGCTGTCCAGCCCTCGCCGGAGTCCAAACCCGCGCTGGCCGACGACCTCCCTCCCCCCGGCGTCACCCTCTGTCTTCGTTATTTACCTAGGTAGTTTTTTTATTTTTTATTTTACTTTTTACTTTTCACTTTTACATTTTACTTTCTTTATAGTTTAGTTTATTTTACTCTTTTTATTTGCTATTTTTTTTTTGTTATGTTATTTGATAGCATTTTTTTTAGTCTAGGTATTTAAATAGTGATATTGGATGCTAATATTCATAAAATCTTATAGGCATTATCTATAGGGGTTTCTCTAAAATTATTGTAATTATTTAATTTGACCCGTTAGACGTCGAGTCATTTTTTTTAATTAAATTAATTTTTGGGGTTTGTTGATAGTATCTTAATTGTTGAATCAATATAATTATTAATTTGATCCGTAAGACTTTGGATCAAATTTTTAATTATTTTGAATTAAGCTAATTAAGAAAAACATTTTCCATCAATAAAAAAAATTACATTCAAAAGTGGGAAAATGATTTCGAAATCATTCTCCATCCCCTTTCTGTTAACCAAGACCAAGCACGTTCTCCTTTGTGCACTCTTTTTAATTATTTTTTCTACTTTTTCTATTTTTTAAATTAGATTTTTAATTATTTTTCTTTTTCTTTTTCTTCTTCTTCGGCTTGTTGTCGACCATGGCAAAGGCCGAAGACTGACCTTGTTCCACAAATGAGGGACGAGCTTACCCAAGGCTACTGAGGCTTGAGCTCGCCAATTTGGTGAGGCTAGGCCTTGTCGATCTCTGGCGAGGCGTTGGCTCGCCAATCTAGCAAGACTCGACCTCATCGCTCTTTGGCGAGTTCAAACTCACGCAAAGCTAGCTTAGCTCAACTCATCAAAATCGGGAGCTTGAGCCTCGCTAGCCTTGGGTGAGCTTGTTCCTCACTCATGGCCAATTGCCGACCATCGCCGTGGTTGGTGACTGGCGAAGGAAAACGAAAAAGAAAAGAAAAACTAAACTCGAATAAATGTTTTCATTTTCTTAAAAAAGGAATTATTAGAAAATATTTTCTATAAATTTACATCTTCCGTGAAACAAAAGAAGCCTAATTAACCTTAGCAAACTCATAGAAGAAACAAGAATTTGAAGTCCCCACCGTCTATTGTTTAGTTAACCGCCTCGCACTCCCAACGCCAACATACACACAAACCCCAAACCCCAAAAAATAGATCGAAGTTTTCATTTATCATCTTTCCTAAAATTTTATCTATCTCTCTCCATTCGTCCTTTTTCAACGTTATGCATGGCAACAATTGGTGTGCCGTGGAGCCATGCGTAGCATGAGTTCTGTGCTAGTTGGGCTTTTAAACAAAGACACCAAGACCCAAACTCACTCCTCATAGGACTACACTGAAATACAATCGAAATTAAGATTATAAACATAGTTATAAACATCTAGAATCTGATGGCCATATAAAAGGAGACCTACATCATCAATTCGATCCGTTTCTGTTTGTCACATATGTGACTGGAGTAGGTGCTACTGATATTTATCTATGTTTGTCTAATACTAGTACTAGTGTGCTCAAGATACGAAGCTTCATAAGTTGTTGCACTAATTGATGAAGTAGATATAGTATTATTGTCTTCGTCGGTCCAAGTTTCATCATCCCTTGTTGACATTTCCGTTGGATAAAAGAGTGGTTTGGGAGGTACTTGTAGATCATCTGCTTCTCCTTCAAGCATTTCCAAGACTTTACGCATCGAAGGACGATCACTGGGATTCAATTGTATGCACCAAAGAGCAACTATCATCATCTTCTTTACTATTCTCTTATCCTCCTCACTAACCTCTTCCATTGGAATATTCGATCCCTCACTAAGTTGGTCATGAACCCATAAGGGAAAGTAAATATCACTAGAATACCCTGCAACCATGTCTGCATTCTTCCTCCTACTAGCCATTTCCATTAATAATTTCCCAAAACTATAGACATCAGCTTTGTAAGAGATACTCCCAATGTTCTTATAGACCAGCTCTGGAGCCATGTATCCCAAGGTTCCTCTTGCGGCAGTTAAAGACACGGTGTTGTGGTCTGGGGAGTACAATCTCGCCAGCCCAAAGTCAGAAACTTTTGGAGTTAAATCCTTGTCAAGAAGAATATTGTGAGGCTTAATATCGAAGTGTAGAATTTTCATGTCGCATCCTCGATGAAGATACTTGATCCCTCTAGCCACTCCGAGAGCAATCTTGTACACTTCCTTGCAATCCAGATAAGTCCCCTGTCCTCGTGAGAAAATGTGCTTATCCAAAGACCCATTGTGCATGAAATCATAGACGAGAGCTTGTTTGGAGCCTTCCAAGCAAAAACCAATGAGTCCAACCACATTAACATGATGAATTCTTCCTATGGTAGCCACTTCACTGATGAAGTCCTGCCCATTTTCTTTCCCATTCTTTAGGATCTTCACTGCAACATCGCGACCACTTCTTAGTCTTCCTTTGAACACAGAACCATACCCTCCCTCACCTAGTTTGTCCTTAAGACCGCTCGTGATTTTCTTGATTTGCGAGTAAGAGTATCTTATCGGCAAGAAGTTATTGTTAGATTGCAAAAATTCTTCAACGTTTTGATCCATTGCTAAGTGTCTTCTCCTCCATTTGCATATAAGCAACATCATCACACATGGGGCTCCCAAGATGAATTTCACAACCGTGAATCCCAAAATACCCTCTGTATTTTGGTGAAAACGCAAGAGAATTGACAAGAGAATTGAGGATGTGTCATTTTTATGATAACCAATTTGTGGGTATGTTAAATGTTTGCTTCTAGAAACAATAAATCAATTTCACAATGAGAAGATTGTAGTAATGCTACCTATGCCATTGATCACGAACCTGGCGGCAATTTCGCTGATCCAAAGAAAGATTGTTCCTGCAAGGGAGATTGAATACGTGACAAGCTGAAAAAATTTAAAAGATACCTATTTACCATAATCAAGCAATGAGTGTATTGGTTCAATTCATTAAGATTTGTCAGCGGAATATGAAATAAATAAATAAACAAATGAATAAAAATGTGTTCATTATTATACTTATAAAAACCACAACAACATTTATCTAACTAATTGACCTTAATGGCCATTTTTAAATTACTTGAGCTCTGAAAAGATATACAAATGATTGAGCTCAATTTCACATTTAGATGAAAATTCACAATCAAATATATTTGTTGAGAAAACTGTTCAAATCATAAGTACTTACTTTCAGTGCAATAAATTTGGTTCGTAGCGTCGATGTTGCACCTCCAACAACCTTTGAATCGCGTCTTACAAGCTTTTTGAAGCCATGAAAGCTCAAATCCATAAGACATCTTTTCATGAATTTGTGCATAGGAACGAAGATCATTACGATTAACCCACCATGGTATCATGGCCATATGCTTTATAGTGCATGCAGTTTCCATAGATGAGACACTCGCATTGATCATGGCGTATACTCGCCCTCTTGTACCGGAGAAATTCGAAAGTACGACCCCATCAAAGCATGATGAAGTGTCGACGTAAAGTAGAGAATCAATGGCCTTCGTGCAGTCCAAGATTGTGACAGTCGTGGATGACATGTAATCCCCGTACAATTGACTCAAGCATGTATACCGCTTCCATTCATAGCTGGAGGGGGCGCACGACAAGGAGCGGCAAGGAAATGATGAGCAATTTCTGTCTTGCAGCCCGACATCAGCAATCCTAATTGTGTAGTTCGTATAGCTGATGTATCGTACATAGTACTTGCCTGGATACAAGTCGAGAATGGTGTGGTTGTTTATGCAGGCTAGCTCAAAGTGATGGTCACCACAGTTCTTTGGATCGCCCTTCAGTCGAAATGGGTAGTTTATGTTCGAAATCTCCCCGCAAGAGTTGGTGCACTGATTTTTTTTTATGGCGGTGCTAAACGACTGATGTAATAGTAGTAGAAGGAGAAGAAGAAGATATATAACAAAGACTTGATTTTTTAGCATGGTTATGCAATGGCAGAGAGCAGGAATTGAGCAAGCAAGTCGAGTGTTTCAGTATTGAGATGCAAAAGAAGGGAAGATAACGAGCGAGGAATGGTTTGGGTTGCCCTGTTTCTTTCTTGAAGCAACAACGGGAGAAGGGAAAATCTTCGACTACGAACTCAATTGTGTGGAGGCGAGTGATTTGGGTTGTACAGACCACAAAAATGGGACGTGTCAGAGACGGAAAAGATTGGGATCGGTCTGCTGAAAAGTCGAAAGCCGGTCAACGTACGGCACAAGAACAAAGATGCCAATTTATGCACTGTGACGGACCTAAACTTCCATCGACCTCAGGCCCACCCCGACGCTACCAGCTGAGAGAGAACATGGGGCGGAACCGGCCTGGCCTGGCCCAGTGGATTGGAAAGAACAAGCGAAATGCTAAATGCACGAAGAATATTAATTAAATCTCGTGTACAGAATGGTATGTACAGTCGAGATCTGTATAACCTTCAGCAGATCTTAAGCACACTCTGGGTCCAAGGCCTTTCACTAATCAAACTCTAAATGGCTGATTTCACTTAATTATAGCTCAATAAGCCCCTTCTCCTCATGATTTTCCATGCCTCCATATTATTTAATCTAATTAAGTTTTTTTTTGTCGGTTCTACTCTACCAACTCTCACTCAAACTTTTTTCCGCCTCCTTGGCCGAAACTTTTCCTCCCCAATCCCCCCTCAAGAAGGTGGGGATTCGAATTCGCTTGGAAGGGCGTAGTTTATTTAATGGTTTCCAATTAAGTTCAGAACCTTTATTCCATGGCTAGTCTAATTGAATGCAATTTTGATCATCTATTAATGTGAAATGCTCCTAAAAAAAACTACATGCAATTTTACAAAAAGATTTTTTTGGTAGGGGTCAGGGTTTATCCCCAATTGTTCTATATAATGAATAAATAAACGGATCGTCAAAATATAGGTGTCAACACATTGTCTCCAAGCGTCTCTATATTTCACATAACATCTTTGAATCTCTTCCCACACCAATTCAACTCGTCGCATATCTTGTTCATTGGACTTGCAAACACCAGCAAGGTCTCATCGACGCAATTCTTAAAAGCCTAAATCATCAACCAAACTATAACCTCAAATGTGAAACACACTTCGATAGTCCTCACTCCTACCAGATGGGGGCGGAAGCAATCACTGGAGCGACTTGGACGTGCAGGTTCTCGCTGCCGCTTTGGTTGTGGTTGACGAAGCTAGGGATCGAGCCGTTCACAGGGGCATTCAAGCAGCTGGGGTGAAAGCTCGTGGGGCGAGCCTCGCCGGAGATCCATTTGGCGGCGTGCTGGTTCGTGGGATGCGCCCACCGGCATCCCCACGCAAGTGTCGATTTTGACTGCGATTCTGGAAACTATCGCACAATAAAAGGGAGGGGAGATGGAATTTGGAAAAGGGGAGAGACCTCAATAAGATGACGATAGAGAACGATAAACGAGAATCGAAATCAGACTGAGAATGTGATGATCGATGGAGTGCCGTGAAACACTAGCCAGGTGATTTTTTGCATCCATGGACGCATCTTTCCATTATTTTGGATTTGGTCCCCTAAATTTTTCATTATTTATCATGTATCCCAAATTAAGGAACCTGTTATAAATGTTCTTTGCAATTTTTGGAGGCCAAAAACAGAGAAATTGTATCTTGCCCAAAAAGAAAAAACAGAGATTGTAAATGATGAAACTCGCCATTTTATAATTTTTTTTCCTTGTTAATTAAAAAAATACAAAATGAAGTTATATGACTATTAGTCCAATACTTTTACGAAACCCATATGATTATTGGGCTTCGGGAAACGGAGCACATTCACCGGCCGAAAAACTCAACCTTAAAAAATGACAAAATTAAATTCACAAAAATCGTAAAATTTCACATCCATGCTTAAATTGGGACTTTCTTTGCCCTCGATTATTTCTAATTCATTCATTTTGATAGAAAGAGTATTGTGCTGCTTAAAAATGATAATAGGAAATGTTTGGAATAGTCAACACGATCTTGAAAACTGAACATGAAAATACTTATTTGCACTTGAAATGAATTTAAACTTGAGCAAAATACTCAAACCTAATTTTAATAAAGATGACATATATTCCCTCCTTGAATAAAATTTAGTCTTGATGCAATAGCCTTAGACAATGAACCTTGAAAGGAAAACTAATATCATTTTTTAAGTGCACATTTACCAGTAAAATAACTTTAGCAACCTAATAAATAGAATAAGAATTTAATTAATCGCATGCATTATCTTTTAAGGGAGAGATCATCTTTTGATATCTCACAATATTCTTTGATTCAACTTTTACATAATCTATAAAAGTCTCCCCTATTTATTGTTTAGTTAACTATCTCATACTCCCTCGCCCTTAAATCAAAGTTGTTTATTATCTCTCTTTGTCCGCCATTTTCTGACATTATTCGTAGCGATAATTGGTACACCATGAAGCAGCGCGTACATGGGGATCAATGGAGTACTGTGAAGCCACGCGTATAGTGGGTTGGGTGCTAGCAGAATTTTAAGCAAAGACTTCGAAACACAAACTCACTCCTCATAGAACTATGCCAAAAGTCATTAGATTTTATATTGGATCCGAGAATCCAAATTACAGCCAATGACATTTTTAATATGATATTGCTAAAGGATAAATCTGGCCTAATTAAGATCCATAAATATAGTCATAAACATCTACAATATGATGATGGCTAAGAAAGGGGAGCTACACATGAAACATCAATACCATGTTTCAATTTGCCACATATTTGACGGGATCAAATGATTTTGATACATCTCTATACTTGTATAATATTAGCACTAGTATACTTAAGAGGAGAACCTTCACAGGTTATTGCACTAGTTGATGGACTGGCCATAGTATCATTGCCTTCGTCAATCAAAGTGCCATCATCTAGTCTTGACATTTCTGTTGAATAAAAGAGTGGCTTGGGACAAATTTGTAAATTATCTACTTATCCTTCAAGCATTTCTAAGACTTTGCGCATCGAAGGGCAGTCGCTAGGATTCCATTGTATGCACCAAAGAGCAACTATTATCATCTTCTTTATTGTTCTCCTCTCCTCCTCACTAACTTCTTCCATCGGAAATTCTAGTCCTTGGCTAAGTTGGTTATGAACCCACAAAGGAAAGTAAATCTGACTAGAATACTTTGACATCATGTCCCCATTCTTCCTCCTACTTGCCATTTCCATCAACAATTTTCCAAAACTATAGACATCGGCTTTGTAAGAGATGCCTCCAAGGTTCTTGAAGACAAGCTTCGGAGCCATGTACCTGAGGGTCCCTCTTGCGGCAGTCAGAGACACAATGTTGTAATCAGTGGGGTATAGTCTTGCGAGTCTAAAGTTGGAAACTTTTGGGGTGAAATCCTTGTCCAAAAGAATGTTATGAGGCTTAATATCAAAGTGTAGAATTTGCACATCGCATCCTCGATGAAGATACCTAATCCCTCTAGCCACTCCAAGTGCAATATTGTACGCTTCCTTACAATCAAGAGAAATCCCTTGACCTTGTGAGAAAATGTGATTATCCAAAGATCCATTGAGCATGAAATTGTAGACAAGTGCTTGTTTCGAGCCCTCAAAGCAAAACCCAATCAGTCCAACCACATTAACATGATAATTCTTCCTATGGTAGCTACTTCACTGATGAAGTGTTGCCCGTTCGCTTTCCCCTTCTTTAGAATCTTTACCGACACCTTGTGGCCACTACGGAGTCTTCCTTTGAACATGGAACCAAACCCTCCCTCGCCTAGTTTGTCCTTGAGGCCATTTGTGATTTTTTAATGTCTAAGTAAAAGTACCTTATTGGTAAGAAGTTATTGTTAGATTGCAAAAATTCTTCAACGTTTTGATCAATTGCTAAGTGTCTTCTCCTCCATTTGCAGATAAGCAAGATCATCACACATGGGGCTCCCAAGATGAATTTCACAACCACGAATCCCTCTGTATTTTGGCGGAAACGCAAGAGAATTGGGGGTGTGTTAAATTGTTGTCATTTAGAAAAATTAAATCAACTCATAATGAGGGGATTAAGGCAATGTTACCGATGCCATAGTACGTAAGGAGCACACCATACGAGGCGATATTCAAGAGGATAGCGACGAAAATATTTCCTGCAAAAGAGATTGATTTGTGACAAGTGGAAGACAATTTTTTCAGAGTACACCGTTTTATGCTGCTTCCGCCGGGGTTTGGTCCCCGGACTTGGGCATCCCCACCCTACCGTCCTCGCCACCGAGCCATATGCCCACGACAATTGTCTAGGTCATAATCAAGCACTGAGAATGTTGCTTCAAACTACTCAGATTTGTTGGCGGAATTCAAATTAAAGAAATAAACAAATGAATGAAAATTTATGTATTGTTACACGTGAGAGAAAAAAGAAGAAGAAGAAGCCACAACAGCATTTAACGAACTACTTGATCTTAGTGGGCATTTTCAAATCACAGGGGCTCTGAAAAAATATACAGATGACTAGAGCCTAATTTTACGTGTAGATGAAATTTTACAGGTTTTGAGCAGGTATGTCCTCACAAAGTTTCATTTATTTGAGAAAACTGAACAAAATCAAAAGTTCTTACTTTTGGGTCCACACCGAATTTGGTGCTTGCTGCTGATGTACCAATAATAATGATGTTTGCAATGCATCTCAGCGGCAATTGGAAGCCATGAAAGTTCAAATCCATAAACCATCTGTTCGTGGATTTGGGCATAGGAACGAAGATCATCACCATCAACCCACCCAAGTATCATTGCCATAAGCTCTATAGCGCATGCGATTTCCACATTTGAGACATTCACATCGACCATGGTGTACAATCGCCCTCTTGTACTAGAAAAATTCGATAATTCAACCCCATCAAGGCAGGGCGAAGCATCGAGGTAAAATTGAGAAGCAACAGCCTTTCGGCAGTTCACGATTGAAACAATCTTGGATAACTCTTGACCATAGAACTCGTATGCCCTGCATTCATATGAATTCGGTCGGAGCTTGAAGTTGTGGCACGACAAAGAGCGCATAGGAAGAGATGAGCAATTGCCCCTTTGCAGCCTGACGTCAGCAACCCAAATTGTGTAGTTGGTGTAGTTGATGGAACGTACATGATACTTTGCCGAGTCAAAATCAAGAACGGTGCGGTTATTTATGCAGGCTAGCTCATAGTTAAGGGTTGCCACAGATCTTTGGGTCGCCCCTCAGTCGAAATGGATAATTTATGTTTGTGATCTCGCCACAAGAGGTGGTGCACTGATTATCTTCTACGGCAATACTAAAAGATTGAGATAGAAGTAGAAGAAAAAGAGCAAGAAGTAGTTGATCTTCGTGCATGGCTTATGCAATGGGAGAGAGCACGAATCAACTAAGCGAAATCGGAGGATTTAGTGTGGAGATGGAAAGAAAGATGAAGATGAGAGGAGCAGTCTCCGACGACAGGCGTATGAGATTTGGTAATGGCCCCCTGAAAAGTCAAGGCGCTCTAAGTTGGAGGCAATAATGCACTGCGAAATTATAATCAAAGTCGATCAGATAGCGTAGATCAGCAACAGAGAATCAGAAAAAAGTCAAGAACTCAACGGTTGCGAACCATCCTAGAAAAGCTCGTAAAAGAATATCTGGGGAAGGTGCAAAACTGGTGTCGTCATCATCGACGATGATGGGTCAAAATTCAAAGATGCTCAAGTAACAAGTGCGTTCATCTTTTCCGTCTCATTCTGAATTTAGTAATGAAGGATTTAGTATGTTACTAACCAAAGAACGATTACGGGTCATAAACTGTCGAAACGGGTATTTTGCTCCACTAGATTGTTGTAAAACCACGCCTAGTGCAGGCTGTGTGCTAGTTGTGTTTTGAAGCAAAGACTACGAAACCTGAACTTGCTCCTCGTAACAATATGCCGAAGGTCGTCATTGGCCTTTTCGTCCAAAATATAACTGATGAAATCTTTAATCTGATAATGCTAAGGATGATACAGGCATATTTAACGTCCATAAATAGAGTCATATATATATAATCAGATGATGGCCATGATCGGTTTCTAATTGCTACATATGTCACAGGAACAAATGGTATTGATACGTGCTACATATGTCACAGGAACAAATGGTATTGATATGTCTTTATGCTTGAGTAGTACTAGTACTAGCATACTCAAGATGGGAATCTTCATAAGTTATTGCGGTAGTTGATGAAGTGGATATAGTATTTCTGCGTCCATTGGTTCGAGTTCTATCATCCCTTATTGACATTTTTGCTGGATAAAAGAATGGCTTGGGAGGTATTTGCAAATTGTCCATACTTCTCCTTCTAGCAGTTCCAAGACTTTGTGCATAGAGGGGCGTTCACCAGGATTCCATTGTATGCATCATCTTCTTTACTGTTGTCCTATCCTCCTCGCTAACTTCTTCCACTAGAACATTCAATCCTTCACTAAGGGGTCACGAACCCATGAAGGGAAGTAAATATGATTAGAAGACTCTACAACAACATCTTTATTCTTCCTCTAACTAGCCATTTCCATTAACAATTTGCCGAAATTACAAATATTAACTTTGTAAGAAATGCCCCCAAGGTTATTATGGTGTTGCAACTTGAAATTTTTCATACAATTTGAACCTCGAATAAATAAATGATTTAACTTCACTTTAATCCTCCGATGAATAACTAATTTATCCTCAATCATATAAATAATTTAACCTAAGCTAATACACATCAAAACATTATGTGTAAAAACATGTCTCCACTTTCGTTGCCCACTTTGATCCAATCCTTATAAATGATTTTCGGAAGCATTATCTAAAAGCCCTTAAACTCCGAATCTGCACAATCTATAAAATATATTGGGTGAGTGTAAGCTCAGTAAATGAACTCATTAGCTCTAAAGTAAGAGATCATTTTAACAATCGACCTAGAAGCATAATACCACCATAACAACCAACTAGTCTTATCACATATCATTTCGTGGAACCAGTATAATTTGGGAAGTGTCAATCTTTCATTTGGTTAGAGTTCTATAGAAATTAAATTTATTGAATCTTATGTACTGAATGATGCGTACAATCGACATTTGTATAAATTTCTGCAGATTTTAACACACGATCTACTTGACTTTTACTTTTGGCCGGAGACTCGCGTGACGCATTTGGCTTGTAAATAAAATTTCCTTTTCATATTGAAGATGTTAAAAGAAAATGTTAGCAGAATAATAATTTTTCTCATGTTTATTGTTCTTTTAATTATGAATCCCAACTTTTCTAATTTTTAATTCTTTTTTAGATGTACGTGATTTATGCCATTCCATTCGTCCTGGTACATTTCAGGCGTGTTGCCCATGTAAAAGATTGCATATTGTCTTGAAAATGTAACAAATAATTAATGTGATGCCACCCTCATCTTGCAATTTAGTTGCTAGTGGGTTCATTGGTGGTGGAGAGTGCTCCAACTCCTAGGAGGTCGAAGTCAAAATCTTCTTGAAGCGACAGGTCTTGTGGGGTTAATTAAGTGTGGGAAATTCTTAGTGCCATAGAATTTTCATGGAAAAGTCTTCATGGAATTTCCTTCTGTGCATGACGTCTTTCTACATGGACAGCACCCACACGTCACGGCACTAACAACTTTACTTGACTGTTGATGGAATTTGACTATGGAAAATGAGAAGATGACAGCAATGTTGCTCCTTTAAATGAGACTAATGGTGGTCTTCATGATAAGTTTCGCCCTTTAAATTAAAATAAATAAATATATAAATCAGATGAAAAAAAAAGGAAAGAGAAAATTGAGATATCTGCATTTTAAATATCTTTTTGTTAGGCAAAATAAGTGAAGGATTTCTATTAACAATATCCTTTGACTCTTCTAGATACTTTTATTGCATATTTTTGTAGGTATTTGTGAATGAGCTAAAAAGAGTAAGCTCGTCGATGCCTGACAACAAGTATTAACTGATGAGAGAACTTCATTTTATGAATGTGTTGGTGATTCTTCGAGCCCGACCTACTTGCAGTTTCTTTTTTAATTTAATTTGGGAGTGAATCCAAGATCTATTTTATCTTTTTTCAGACTCAATATTTTGACACATCGTATATATGATATTCGAGCATCTTACTTGAGTATACCAAATTAAGAATAGTTCCTCTTCCTCACCAAAATGGGCCAGTGACATTTCTTGCTAATCATTTAAGCCTCAATCATCGACTAATTAATTATGATTTTTTGTGGACCTGGCAATGCCAGCTCCCTTAAGCAAGGGATTTCTCTATGTCCCCATGAGATCGAATCTGAAGCTGAAATTTCGGTCACAAATGAATCCATAGCGTTTATTCAAAAATTAATTGATGAAATATCATGTGGATAGAAAATATCCTTGAAAGAGCAGATAATATTATGGGTTTGGCCACTAGCAGTACAATTAAATCTCGCTGGAAAAGTTGAATTTCATACTCAATCAGCGCAAACTCACTAGTCATGATTCCCTAACTCTCCATTGCCCAAACCATACATAGATTATGAAGCATGGATTTTAGTTCTGAGGTGGTGACTGCAATTGAACTGATTTCCAAATGAACGTCAGTGAAGAACAAGGTGCCGCTCATCGTGGCATTCAAGTGGCTGGAGTGAAAGCTCATAGGGCGAGCCTCGCCAGCTACCCATGCGGCAGCATGCTGGTTTGCGGGATGCACCCGCGTCTCCATGGTGGCCCCACCACGCATGTGACGCACCGGGCCGCTGCCGATTTGCCACCAGCGCTTATCGCCTTCTTCTTCGACTTCGTCTTCGCCTGCCTCTCCCATGCAAGTGTTGATTGGGCCTGCGATAGCGGGGGATCTTTCTATTGTTATTTCGGAATTTTTGGAGGCCAAAAGCAGAGAAATTGTAAGTGATGCAACTCGCCAATCTACGCTCTCTTCTTCCCTTATTAATCAACAAATAACTTCACTTACCACTAAATAACCTTAGCAACCTCGTAAAAGAAACAAGAATTTTGAAGTCCCCACCATCTATTGTGTAGGTAACCGCCTCGCACTCCCCCTCCATTAGACTGAAATTTTTATTTATCGTCTCTCCTAAATATTTTATCATCTCTCTCCATTTATCATTTCCCAATATTATACTCAGCGACAATCGGTGTGCCTTAAAATGACTTGCACATACACCACTAGAGTGCTGTGAAGCCACATGTATCCCACAAGTCTATATATAAGTAAAACCCTTATTATTATGCCAACTTCTAATAGGATTCTATTTCCTATCTAAAACGATTTTATCCAAAACATATCTCTATATATTTTAAATAAAATCCAAATCCAAATCAAAGTTGAACTTTCCTATTTTAGCGGCCGAATTCTCCAATGCAGATTCAAACTTTGGGAAGTTAATCTTCGGATCTTCTTTACTCAATTTCGAACGTCCGCAACATATCCAATTCGGAATATTCTGAATTTCATATTGGACTCAAACTCGAGACATATTTTAACAATCTCCACCTTGGCTCGACATTTGTGCCAAGTTGCAATCGCTTCACAAAAATTCAAACTCTACTGCTACTTTCCCATAGCCTCTAATGGGCTCAACTGCCACAGATATTATCCAAGTCCAAGCCTCACTTGAACTTCGCCATAACCGAAGACCTCATCAGAATACCAACTCCACATGCACCTTTAACTGCTCCGCAAGGATTTTCTGACACAACCTCCTCAACCGCAGATAAAGTAAAACCATTATTACATCCATATCTGTCAAGAGATCGAATACATACCTTGTCAATATCAGCTAAGCGATTCTGAGAACCATTGGCTCTATAGGCTCCACCTCGCTATGAGCACCATCTGTGTCGATTACTTTGCTAGTACCTGTATACGCTACCTTATGAGTTTCTGGTCGCAACTCCACCTCAAGCTGAACACCATTCAGATCCGTTTGAATACTGCTATAATCACTCCTAGCTAAAAGTACTGGAGACTCATCAATGGTAACTTTTCTGCTGTCAACAAGTGAATTTATATTCGGGCACCACAACTGATTGCCCCACTCACCTTGTGCATAGCCATGGAATATGCACCTTGCCCTCCAATCAAGCTTACCATCACTCACTCGAAAATAACATGGGCAACCAAACATTCTAAGAATAGAATAATTAGCAACGTTACCTGACCACACTTCTTCAGGAGTTTGCCATTCAATAGCAGTTGATGGGGATCTATTCACCAGGTAGCTTACCGTACTTATCACATCAGCTAGAATTCTCCTAGCAATACCAGCACTAGAGATAATTTTATGGGTCGTCTTTAGTAATGTTCTTCTCGTCAATTCTGCAAATTGTTGTGATTTATTGGCACTAGTGCGGTGTTTCACTATGCTCTCTTTCATGCAGAATTTATTTGCCAGCTCCGAGCAGAACTCCATGCTATTGTCAGTCCGCACATGTTTGATCGACTTACCGCTCCATCTTGATCAAAGCTCTTGACTGCGTGATCCTGACACCAGCATCAAACTTGTGCCTTGGCACAAACACCCAGGTCTTCCTCGAGTAGTCAAAAGACTCTCAAACAGATGCATCCGACGTCTCCGCAGCGAAATTTGTCACTGTCTTACCTTGAATTTTATAGAGGCCTCCGTGCTTGATTCCTTTCATTATCACCAAGGCATCTCGTACAACCTTCAGAACTCCACCTTTTGAAGAATACCTGCAACCAGCTGAATCTAGGGAACCCAAGGAAATTAAGTTCTTTTTTAACTCTGGAACATGCCTTACTCTAGTCAATGTCCTCACAATACCATCATGCATTCTGATTTTAACATCACCAACACCCATAACATCGCACTCAGCGTTGTTCCCTAACTGGACTTTACCACTACCCGTGCACTGATAAGTGATAAACCAGTTTCTATTTGGTGTGACATGAAAAGAACAACCAGAATTCAAAATCCATCCATCAAGCGATGAATCATTAGTGACAGACAAGACATAATCGGCACTATCTCGCTACAGCCTGCAACATTATCTCGAGAATCAACCATAATTCCCTTTCCCTTCTCATTCTTCAGCTTAAGGCAATCCTTTCTAAGATGCCCCCTCTTGCCACAGCTCCAACAGACAACATTAGCAGTCCTAGACTGACTACGCCTGTTTATATTAGTACTACTATTACCCACACATGTTATAGATCTTCCTCTATTTTCACCTACTAAAGCAAGAGATACGGGTTTGCCGATTCTCTTCTACGAATGTCCTCGCTCGAAATTAAATCTCGAACCCCATCAAACGTCAAACTTGTTGACCTAAAGGAATTACTAACAAAGCAGTAATAGTAGTATTCCAACTATTAGGCAATGAGGATAGCGTAATCAAAGCACATACCTCATCTTCAAAATCAATCTCAACCGAACTCAATTGACTAACAATCACATTGAATTCATTGATATGATCTGCAACTGATGCACCTTCGCTCATCTTCAAATTAAACAGATGTCACATCAAATAGACCTTGTTGATTGCAGAGGGCTTCTCGTACATATCCGACAGGGCTTGCATCAAATCAGCAGTGGTCTTCTCCTTCAAGATGTTAAACGCGACGTTACGAGCCAACGTCAACCGAATAACACCCATAGCTCGTCTATCCAGCAAATCCCAATCAGCTTGCTTCATCGTCTCTAGTTTCTCCCCAGATAAGGGCAAGTGCAGTTTCATCTGGTAAAGATAATCTTCAATCTGCATCTTCTAGAAACTAAAATCCTTCCCATCAAATCTGTCGATTCTCACTTTTACTTCTTCTGTCGCCATCTATTCGCTTCAACTTAGCCAAGCTTGGCTTTGATACCAATTGTTGCGATTAAGCGAGCGATCAAACAATAATATAGACAGAAAAAGAAAATAAATCAGACACCAGATTTATGTGGTTCAGTCATAAAGAACTACGTCCACGAGGAGAGCAGCAGCGAATTTACTATAGATCAAGCAATACAAGGAGATTACATACTCAAGTCACTCAAACACTCTCTCGGTGTTTCCCAAGCCCCAATTACAACCAATAACTCACACAGTGTTTAGCCCCGAAAATTCCTCAAAAATAATCTCTCAATCTCTCGAAGAAATTACACGCAAATCTTACCACAAGATTTAATTGGCTTGAACACTAAATCTTCTTGGATGTAATTCATGGACAAAAACGACAAAGAAAAATCCCTCCCAAGCACTTGATGACTAGACGGCGCTTCAAGACCAACTCTTCATGATCAATGGCGGAACACCAAGCACTCACGCGGCGCTTCAAGACAATTTGTGATCCACACCTACCACTCACGGCCACAAGTTTATATATAAGTAAAACCCTTTTTATTATGCCAAATTCTAATAGGATTCTATTTCCTATCTAAAACGATTTTATCCAAAACATATCTCTATATATTTTAAATAAAATCCAAATCCAAATCAAAGTTGAACTTTCCTATTTCAGCGGCCAAATTCTCCAATGCGGATTCAAACTTTGGGAAGTTGATCTTCGAATCTTCTTTACTCAATTTTAAACATCCGCAACATATCCAATTTGGAATATTATGAATTTCATATTGGACTCAAACTCGAGACATATTTTAACAAGTAGTGTGCTAGTTGGGCTATTGAAAAAACGACTCCAAAATCCAAACTCATCTCTCGTAGGACTACGCTAAAATACGGTCGAATTTACATTCTAAACATAGTTATAAACATATACAATCTGATGATGGCCATGAAAGGAGATTGACATCATCAACACAATCCGTTTCTATTTGTCACATATGTGTCCAGATTAAGTGCTATTGATATTGATCTATGCTAGTGTAATACTAGTACCAGAATGTCAAGATGAGAAGCTTCATAAGTTGTTGCGCTAGTTGATGAAGTGGAGTATCATTGCCCTCGTTGGTCCAAGTTTCATCATCCCTTGTTGACATTTCCATTGGATAAAAGAGTGGCTTGGGAGGTATTTGTAGATCATCTACTTCTCCTTTGAGCATTTATGTACCAAAGAGCAACTATTATCATCTTTTTTACTATTCTCTTATCCTCCTCGCTCACTTTTTCCATTTGAACGTTCAATCCCTCACTAAGTTGGTCATGAACACATGAAGGAAAGTAAATTTGACTAGAATACTCTGCAATTGCGTCTACATTCTTCCTCCCACTGGCCAATTCCATAAACAATTTGCCGAAACTATAGACATTAGCTTTGTAAGAGATGTCCCCCGTGTTCTTATAGACCAGCTCTAGAGCCATGTATCCCAAGGTTTCTCTCACAAAGGTTAAAGACACGGTGTTGTGGTTCGGAGAACACAATCTCGCGAGCCCAAGGTCAAAAACTTTTGGGGGTGAAATCCCTATTGAGAAGAATGTTGTGAGGCTTAATATCGAAGTGTAGAATTTGCATGTCGCATCCTCAATGAAGATACCCAACCCCTCTAGCCACTTTGAGAGCAATCTCGTACACTTCCTTGCAATCAAGAGAAGTCCCCTCTCCTCATGAGAAAATGTGCTTATCCAAAGATTCATTGCGCATGAAATCGTAGACAAGATCTTGTTTGGAGCCTTCAAAGCAAAAACCGATGAGTTCTACCACATTAACATGATGAATTCGTCCGATGGTAGCCATTTCGCTGATGAAGTCTTGCCTGTTTACTTTTCCCTTCTTCAGGATCTTCAGCGCAACATCGCAACCACCCTCGAGTCTTCCTTTGAACACAGAGCCATAGCCTCCCTCGCCTAGTTTGTCCTTGAGGCCGCCCATGATTTTCTTAATGTCTGAGTAAGAGTACCTTATCAGCAAGAAGTTATTGTTGGATTGTAAAAATTCTTCAACATTTTGATCCATTGCTAAATGTCTTCTCCTCCATTTGCATATTAGCAATAGCATCACACATGGGGCTCCCAAGATGAATTTCACAGCCATGAATAGTGCTGTATTTGGGGAAAAGGCAAGAGAATCAAGGGTGTGTTAAATTGTTTGCATTTAGAAACATCAAATCAATTCACTGAAGCAGATTGCAGTGATTTTACCGAAGCCATAATACAAGGCAATCCCAATATACACGGCGATATCGAGGAGGACATAGGCGATATCATTTCCTGCAAAAGAGATCAGATATGTGACAAGTGAAAGCTGTAGAGAGAGTCTTCTGCTTACCCTCCCAGCCACTGAGCCGGATGCCTCATTGGCAGTCTCAAAGACGCTTATTTAGACCAAAATCAAGTAATGAGTATATCGGTTCAATCCACTCAGTTTTGTTGGCGGAATTCAAATTAAAGAAATAAACAAATAAATGAAAATGTATTTACTGTTATACGTAAAAAATGCCACAACAGCATTTAACTAACTAGATCTTAGTGGGCATTATAAAATCACAGGAGCTCTGAAAAGATATACAGATGACTAGAGCTCAATTTCACGTGTAGATGAAATTTTACAGGTTTTGAGCAGGTATGTCCTCACAAAGTTTATTTTATTTGAGAAAACTTTACAAAATCAAAAGTTGTTGCTTTTGGGTCCACACTGAATTTGGTGCTTGCTGCTGATGTCCCAATAATAATGATGTTTGCAATGCATCTCAGCGGCAATTGGAAGCCATGCAAGTTCAAATCCAAAAACCATATGTTCATGGATTTGGGCATAGGAACGAAGATCATCGCCATCAACCCGCCCGGGGGTATCATTACCAAAAGCTCTATAGTGTATGCGATTTCCATGTTCAAGACATTTGCATCGACCATGGCGTACGATCGCCTTCTTGTACTAGAAAAATTTGACAATTTGGCCCCATCAAGGCACTGCGAAGCATCAATGTAAAATTGAGAAGTGACAGCCTTCTTGCAGTTCACGATTGAAACGGTCTTTGATAACTCTCGACCATAGAACTTGTATTCCCTGAATTCATATGAATTTGGTTGGAGCCGGAGACTACGGCACCACAAAGAGCGAAGAGGAAGAGACGAGCAACTTCCTTTTTGCAGCCCAATATCAGCAACCTAAATCGTGTAGTTGGTATAGTCGATGAAACATACGTAGTACTGGTTTGAATACAGATCTAGAATGGTGTGGTTATTTATACAGGATAGCCCATAGTTAGGGTGTCTGCAAATCTTCGGGTCGCCCCTCAATTGAAATGGGTAGTTTATGTTGGTGATCTCGCAGCATAAGGTGGTGCACTAATTTTTTTCTACGGAAGACTAAGGTAGAAGAAGAAGGAGGAGAACGAGAACAAGAACAAGAAGACCAAGGAGTTGATCTTTGTGCATAGCTGATGCAATAGGAGAGAGCATGAATCAACTAAACAAAATCTGTGTGTTTAGTGTTGATATGGAAAAGAAAGATGAGAGATGAGAGGAGTAATCTTAGTAGAAGAAGAAAAACTTGGGTAATGGTCGGCTGAAAAGTCAAAGCCGGCCACCGGACGAGACAAGCACGAATGGACGATTTACGCACCACGACGAATCTAAAGTTTCAATCGACCTTGGCCGGCCTGCAAGACAAAGGGGAAAATAAAAAGCAAAAGCAATATGCTAAACGCATAAATAGTATTCCTCAAATCTTGTGTAGCGGATAATCCGTGAAGTCTACATTAATATAATCTTTAACTCGTAATCATCTTGACTTTTACTTGCAGCAGGAGATTCGCATGATGATGCATTTCGTTCAAAAAAAAATATATTTATCTTGAAGATGTCGAACATATCTCATTAGATCAGCAATTTTTCCCATATTTATTCTTTTATATTAGAAACCTTGACTTCTCTAATCTTGAATGGTACTTCCAGATGTAACATGATCCATGTCTTCTGTTACCTACCGGTATAATGTCACGTGGTGAGGGTCACATTTTTTTTTTCTATTAATGTACATGAATCATATGTGATGAAGTTACTAGCAACGAGAGAGAGAGAGTTGCATTTGGAATCAGAATTGGAGAACTCTACTTTACCTTCTTTATTTTTGTTATAGGATTTTCCACAATATGAAATATCAACGCAGGTTATTATAACATTAGTACATTAATCTAACAAGTATATAATATTAGCAAATCAATAAATTTTTTGGTGGTATATGAACTCGTCAAAATTGGACTAATTTAGTATTTTTGCAAACTAAATAGTAGAGGTGTTAAATGGGTCCACAAACCCATTTATGGACTCATGTTTACTTAAATGGGTCGTTAATGGGTCGGGCTTATTTTTCAAGGCACTCGTTAATGGGTTTTAAACATAAAAGGACTAAATTACGTGGGTCTTAAATGGGTCTATTATGTACCCATTTAAGACCCATTCCCCAACCCATTGAAGATGAAGCCAGTAACCCACGACTAAATAGACATGTCACATACTTTTTGATGATGCGATTCGCTTGTTCAGCAACAATGATGCTTAATTGTTAGCATGGATCCTGACTCGGCAAAATCATGCTGAGTCGGCAAAAACTATGCTAACTCGGCTGTCTAATGCAAATGATGACAAAAGATGACGTGAAAGTATTTCGGTTGTGCTATGTGAATCGTTACTGCGGCATCATCTTAAAGAAGGCAGGTTGGCATCCTAAGTGTACGACTACTGGCAATTTAGAAACATGAAAAATGGAGAAACACCTCACACTTTCTAATAGTGTGTATTTCATTGTGTTTGTTTCGCGACCTACCCTCGAGGGGCCGCCCTTGGAATAGAAGTAGAGGGATTTTCTCATAAGACAAGTCTGAATTGACTTTTCAAAAGACAACTCGAACACAGGCTAATCCAAATCAATCCATCAATTATAAGCGTGGACTCTCCAAAGGCCACACCATATGTGACATTGGATTTTCATTTTAAATTCTTAACAACCTAAGTATTTCTATGAGTCATCACTAATCATTTGAGGTCAATTAGAAATCAATTGAGACATGAGAGCATCGTCCCAATTCCTACTGAATTAGAGATTCTAGGGTCGGGGACCTAATTATACTTATTATCCAATTAATGTCCTTTGGGTATCAGAACTTGATTATTTCCTAACTAAGTGTCCATGCAATCTTTTTACCAATTATGGATCCTAAAGTTCCCATATGCTAAGTGCCCATGATCCAAAATGGCGTCATTCGTCTATTTTGCCCAAATGGCAATCGCGAGCACTAAATTGCAAGTTGCGACCCCAAATTCAAGTTGTTCTTCCTCTTCAATCTATCGCCCTCTTCAATCGTTTTTGTTGCACCAAATCATTTTCGTTGCTCGTCTGTTCACTGGTTTAGCAGAGCATATTCTATGCATTAAAAACATATAGGATAAGATGTGTTCTCTCTGAGGAAAACTGAGAACCAATATAGGGCTATTGGCATTAATTCCAAACTTTGTTGAGGCACATTGAGTTCACAAATAGTATGCCTAAGATCACACACCCCAGTCAACCTCAGTTATAACTTAATCACTACAAAAAAAAAAAAAAAAAAAAAAAAAAAAAAAAAAAAAACTCAATCAACACAGGTCATAAGTCCGATGCTTTAACAATACATGCCATAAAAAACCAAACAAAATGTTTACATTCAAGTGTGCCTAAGCTTCCTTCTTGTCATTTTTCTTGGTGCCCTTTGGTGGAGTCCCTTTGATAACTTTGGCCTTCAATCGAGGAGTTGACCTTGTCACTCCAACATTGTCCTGGTTATGAGCAAAATCTTATGCATCAATTCGGATATGACATTCACTTGGCTGACCAACTGACGACTGAGCTGTCTTGTCGGGTTTCATCATGGACTTCAACGTAGATGATGATCTTGTTGGGGTATTAACAATCCTACCACTGACTTCCTCTTTTCCTTGAATCCCTTTGCTTATGTAATCCACACGATATCAATGAGTTTTTATGGAGGGGACAATATGCAGCAGTTGACATATTGACATCTCTATTGGTCCCACTGACCACCTTAACCTGGATTTTCACTCTATCGGGGCACACTTCGTCAACACTCTCCACATGAATCTCCTGGCCAACAACAGACTAATTGGCTTTCCCTTTCTTATGCACCCATGTAACAGAGACAAAAAAAGAAGAGGAAAATCTTCATAAGTGATTCAAAAAATTCTCCACACCTTGTTCTTCCCATTGCTCAAGGGACAAGTCACCGGATTGTGCCCTATTTTCAAACATGTTTTGCATGTTGCTGTACCACCCCCACTAGGTGCTCTCCAACCAACCTCAGATTCACCTTGCTCCTTGATCCTTTTCTTCTTTTCGGGCCTTCCTAGGAGCTTCTTAATTGGGGGTGCAACACGGGTTCCCTTTTTACTTGGAGGCCGCACTGAATCTCCATTAATCGGCTATAACACATTGGTGTATGCTTCTAGGAACTTGTTTTTTTGTACCAAAGGGACACATTGTTCTCCATATCATCCGCTTTTTGCTGAATTGCACAGGCAACATGAGGGTAGGGAATGCCATTCAAGGACCAACTCCTACAGGAACATGTCGTCCTCCTCATGTCAACGGCAATTCTATCTTCTCTATTGAGTCAGTTCTTATCCTTCAGCTCCCATTCCAAACTACATGACAAAACGAACCTTCTTTTCTGCTCCCCAAACTGCATGACAAATGAGCCCTGCACCTGTATTTTGGTTCGATAGACATCATATCATTTCTACCCCCGTTTGTGGACTCAAGCAGCTCAGACAGAAGATGCTTCTCCAGTAAGCTTGGTACAATACCTGCCCTCACACACATCCATAAATGCCTTTCTCCATTCATCAACTCTATTACATGTCATCTCCCCCATTCGAACAGTCGAGCTTGAGCGAGAAACATCAACGAAGATAAGTCGACGAAGAAAAGAGGAGGGCTGGAGATGAAGAGCGCAGGAAGATTGAACAGACCTTCTGTTTAGGGCTTGCCATGGACTCACCACCGCAACCAGACGAATGCCATGAGGATGTTGGAGCTCAGAACCGGACGAAGAGGAACCGGACGAAGAACAGACGAGCATTGAAGACGATTGAAGAGGAAGAACAGCTCCGATTTAGTAGCACGGCTTGCGATTTGGGGCAAAACAGAGGAGCGACGCTGTTTTGGCGATGTACACTTTGTGCTTTGATTTTTTGCCACATAGGAGAAAGAAATGATAAGGAGTAATGAAGAGACTTGATTGCACTAACTTTACAAGTTTTAAGATTTAATTACAATTTTTGTAATTTTCATGATTTAATTACATTTTCATAATAAATTTTAGAACTTTTACCGAACATATTCTACACGTATCTGACCAAGAAAAAAGCTGTGAAATTGTAAATGATGCAACAAACTGCTTCCTCACTTCTTGATTAAAAAAATGCGAATGAAGTTTTATGAATATTGGTTCAATACTCACATGAAATCCATATGATACTGGACTTTGGGTCAAGGATCACATTCACCGGCTAAAAGAAAAAAAGAAGCCAATCTTAAAAATGGCGAAATTAAATTCACAAAAATTATAAAATTTCCTAAATTGAGATTTAGGTTGCTCTCGCTTAGATCTAGTTCACTCAATTTGATGTGAAGAGTGATGTCCCACTAAAAAATGATAGTAGGAAGCGCTTGGAATGGTCAGCGAGATCTCGAAAGCTGAACATGAGAATGCTCATTTGCATTTAAAATAAATTTAAACTCAAGTAGAACACTGACACCTAGTTTTAATAAAGATGACATATATCTCTCCCTCCGTAAAATTTCCCCTGACGTAAGAGCCTCAGACAATAAATCTTAAAAGGAAAACTAATGTAATTTTTTTAAGTGCGCGTTCACTACTAAGTAACTTTAGCAACCAGTTAAGTAGAATACGAATTTAATTAATCTCATGTATTATTGTTATTAAGGGAGAGATCATCTTTTGATATCTCCCACTATTTTTTATTCTATTTTTACGGAATCAATAAAAGTGTCCCCTATTTATTGTGAAAGTCGTACTCCCCTTCCTTTATTATCTCTCTCCATGAATCATTTTTCAACATGATTTGGGGCAACAGTTGAGTGCAGTGAAGCCACACGTAGAGCGGGTTGTGTGCTAGCTAGATTTTTAAGTAAAGAATTCAGAACCCAAACTCGCACCTCATAACACTATGCTAAGTTGTCACTAGATTTTCTATTGGATCCGAAAGTCCAAATTATAGCCAATGACATCTTTAATATGATAATGCTAAAGGATGATATGGGCATAATTATGATCCGTAAACATAGTCATAGATATCTACAATATGATGATGGCTAAGAAAGAGGGGCTACACAAGAAACATCATCAATGCCACATTTCAATTTGCCACATATGTGATGCGATCAAATGGTTTTGATATGTATCTATGCTTGTGCAATACCAGTACTAATATAATCCAGATGAGAATCTTTGTAAGTTATTTCACTAGTTGATAGAGTGGAGATAGCATCATTGCCTTCGTTAGTCCAAGTTCCATCATCCCTTATTGACATTTCTATTGGATAAAATAGTGGCTTGGGAGATATTTGTAAATTATCTACTTCTCCTTCGAGCATTTTTAAGACTTTGCGCATTGAAGGGCGGTCGCTAGAATTCCATTGTATGCACCAAAGAGCAACTATTATCATCTTCTTTATGATTCTCCTCTCTTCCTCGCTAACTTCTTCCACTAGAAATTCCAATCCTTCACTAAGTTGGTCATGAACCCACAAAGGAAAGTAAATCTGACTGGAATATTTTGAAACAGCGTCCCCATTCTTCCTCCTGCTAGCCATTTCCATCAATAGTTTTCCAAAACTATAGACATCGGCTTTGTAAGAGACGCCTCCAAGGTTCTTGAAGACGAGCTCCGGAGCCATGTACCCTAAAGTTCCTCTTGCATTAGTTAGAGACACGGTATTGTAATCTGTGGGATATAATCTTGCAAGCCCAAAGTCGGAAACTTTTGGTGTGAAATCCCTATCCAGAAGAATGTTATGAGGCTTAATATCAAAGTGTAGAATTTGCACGTCGCATCCTCGATGAAGATACTCAATCCCTTTGGCCACTCCGAGAGCAATTTCGTACACTTCCTTACACTTAAGAGAAATCCCTTGTTCTCGGGAGAAATGTGCTTATCCAAAGACCCATTAAGCATGAAATCATAGACAAGAGCTTGTTTCGAGCTCTCGAAGCAATAACCAATGAGTTCAACAATATTAACATGATGAATTCTGCCGATAGTAGCCACTTCGCTAATGAAGTCCTGCCCATTTGTTTTCCCCTTCTTTAGAATCTTGACTGCCACTGCACGACCACTCCGGAGTCTTCCTTTGAACACGGAACCATACCCTCCCTCGCCTAGTTTATCCTTAAGGCCACTTGTGATTTTCTTGATGTCCGAGTAAGAATACCTTATCGGCAAGAAGCTATTAGATTGCAAAAATTCTTCAACATTTTGATCCATTGCTAAGTGTCTTCTCTTCCATTTGCATATTAGTAATATCATCACACATGGGGCTCCCAAGATGAATTTCACAACCATGAACAGAAACCCTGTATTTTCGATAACCAATTTGTGGGTGTGTTAAATGTTCGCATTAAGAAATTTAAAGTCAATTTTCATAATGAGAAGACTATAGTAATGTTACCGTTGCCAAAGAGCGAGAGCGTCGCATCACGGTAAAGGTTGATCCCTTCTCCGCAAGAGAGATTGAGTTTGTAACAAGCGAGACCTGAAGAACATTTAAAAGACACTTATTTAGACCATAATCAAGCAATGTGTATGTCGATTCAATCCACAAAGATTTGTGGGCGGAATTTGAACTAAATAGATAAACAAAATGAATAAAAAATGTATTTGTTATTATACGAATAACCGATATGTGGGTGTGTTAAATATTTGCATTTAGAAACACTAACTTGATTTCACAATGAGAAGATTGTTTTAATTATTACCGATGCCAATTTGCGTGATCATTACAATTGTCCCAACGATTTCGGTGAGGTAAAAGCGGATATCTGCAAAAGAGAAAAAATATGTGACAAGTGAAAGCTTAAGAAAATAAAAGACACTTATTTAGATCATGATCAAGCAATGAGTAATTGAATATATCAAGTTCAATCCACTAAGATTAGGTGGCAGAATTTGAATTACTTAAATTAACAAATGAATAAAAATGTATTCGTTGTTATAGTTACAAAATACCATACAGCATTGAACTAACTATATGATCTCCAAGGCCATTTTCAAATCGCGTGGACACTGAAAGAATATACAGATGACCGAACTCAATTTCACGTTTATATGAAATTTCACAGTTCAATCAGATATACCCTCACAATATTTTTTATTTTTCAAGGAAATTGAACAAACTCAAAAGCCTTTACCTTTCTTGGCACTGCACTGAATTTGGTTCTTGTGGTTGAAGTCGCACACATAATAATCTTTGCAATACATCTTACAGGCAATTGGAAGCCATGAAAGCTCAAACCCGTAAACCATCAGATCATGAATTTTGGCAAAGGAACGAAGATTGTCTCCATCGGCCCACCCTGGTATCATTACCATATACTCTATAGTGCACTCACTTTCCACATTCGAGACATTTGCTTCGACCATGGCATATAATTGCCTTCTTGTACTGGAAAAATTAGAAATTTCAACTCCATCAAGGCATGACGAAGCATCAATGTATAGCCGAGAAGCAACAGCCTTCGTGCAGTTCACAATTGAAACAGTCTTGGATAATTCTGGATCATTGAATATGTATCTCACGCATCCATATAGATCCGATCTGTATTTGAAGAAGCCGCACGACAAAGAGCGGAGAGGAAGAGACGAGCAATTGCCTTTTTGTAGATCGACATCAGCAATCCTGATCGTATAGTTGGTATAGTCAATGGAACGTACATAATACTTGCCTGAGTACAAATCGATAATGGTGCGGTTATCTACGCAGGCTAGCTCATAGTTAGGGTTGCCGCAGCCCATCGGATCACCCCTCAGTCGAAATGGATAGCTAATGTTCGTAACCTCGCCGCAAGAGGTGGTGCACTGATTATTTTCGACGGCGCTACTAAAAGACCGAGGGAGAAGTAGAAGGAGGAGGAGGAGGAGTTGATATTCGTGCATAGCTTTTGCAATAGGAGGGAGCACGAATCAACTGAGCAAAAGCAGAGGGTTCAGCGAGGAGATGGAAAAGAATGAGGGATGAAAATGAGAGGAGCAATCTCCGACGACAGAGGCATCTGGGATTTGATAATGGTCTGTTGAAAAGTCAAAGCTGCTCTCCGTTCGAGGCAATTGTGCACTGCGAAATTATTATCAAAGTCGCGATCAGCGTGCGTAGATGCGTGCGTAGATGAGCAACAGAGAATCGGAAGAAAGTCAAAAGCTCGTGGGTTGCGAGTGGCGAACGATCCTGGAAAAGCTCGTAGAAGAGTCTGGGGAAGGTGCAAAACAGGTGTCGTCATCATCGACAATGATGGGTCAAAATTCAAAGGATGCTCGAGCAACAAGTGCGCCCATCTTTTCCGGGTCATTATGAATTTAGTAATGAAGGATTTAGTAAGCTACCAACCAAAAGAACGATGACGGGTCATGAACTGTCGACTCCTCGTCGGATAAAGGAGAAAGAACGGGTATTTTGCTCCACTGGATTGTCGTAACCCCACGCCTAGTGCAGGTTGAGTGCTAGTTGTGTTTGGAAGCAAAGACTCGGAAGCCTGAACTTGCTCCTCATACCCCTATGGTGAAGGTCGTCATTAGCTTTTCTATCAGGATTCGAAAGCCGAAATATAGCTCGTGAGATCTTTAATCTAATAATTCTAAGGATGATACAGGAACATCTGTAAATATAATCATTAACATATACAATCAATAATGGCCGTGACTGGTTTCTATTTGCTACATATGTCACGGGATCAAATGATATGAATGTGTTTATGCTCGAGTAATACTAGTACTAGCATACTTAAGATGAAAATCTTCATAAGTTATTGCACTAGTAAATGACGTGGATATAGTATCCTTGCATTCATCAGTCCGAGTTTTGTCATCCCTTGTTGACATTTCTATTGGATCAAAGAGTGGCTCGGAGGTATTTGCAAATTGTCCACACTTCTCCATCTTGCAGTTCCAAGACTTTGCACGTAGAAGGGAGTTCACTAGGATTCCCTTGTATGTACCATCTTCTTTACTATTTTCCTATCCTCCTCACAAACTTTTTCCACTGGAACATTCATCTTTCATTAAGGTGGTCATGAACCTATAAAGAAAAGTAAATATGACTAAAATACTCTGCAAACACTTCCCCGTTCTTCCTCCAACTAGCCATTTCCATCGACAATTTGCCGAAACTACAGACATCAGCTTTGTGAGAAACGCCCCTAAGGTTCTTATGGTGTCGCAACTTGAAATTTTCCATACAATTTGAACCTCGGATGAATGAATAATCTAACTTTACTTTAATCCTCCGATGAATAACTAATTTATCCTTGATCATACAAATAATGTAATCGCATCTAATGTACATCAAAACCTTATGTACAAAAACATGTCTCCACTTGTGTTGCCCACTTTGATCCAATCCTTATAAGTCTAAAAGTCCTTGAACTCTGAAGCTGAACAATCTATAAAATATATCGGGTAAATTTAAGCTCAATAAATAAATTCTTTAAATTTAAATTAGGAGATCATCTTATCACTCAAGCCGGAAGCACAACGATATCATAACAACCAACAAGTGATATCACATATCATTTTATGGAACCACTATAATTTAGAAAATGTCAATCCTTTATTCGGTTAGAGTACTATATAAATTAAACTTATTCCTTAATTGTTTACATACTAATAATAGAATATTTCGATCACCTTGAGGCATGGATACCACACGATTCAAGTACTTGCATCCCAGTCCATATACAACATGTTAACCCTTTCAGCTTCTTTGAGTCCACGTCACATTGTAAATTCACAACCATGTCAAGAATCCACATCTTTGACCACATATTCATATCTCCCCATACCTTGCCCACTTGAGTAACAAGGATATCAACGTACTCCAAACAGCAAGTATTCACTTACATCTTCGAACATGTTATTCCAAATATTATAGACATAAGTCATGTCTCAAATATAAATGATTATGATCAAGTGAAAAATAAAATAAATGTCATGAGTCGACAGACAATTCAACACTCAAATACACATAGATAAATGTACAAATTTTATGATGTGTAAATATCACATAATAGTGCACCCATATATACAAGTGGGCATCTGTTATCACTCTTCATTTGTTAGGATCCATTATGACTCATGAGGCATCATCACCAGCAAATCATGGGGGAAAGAATTATAAAACCTCTTTGTCACGCCACTCAGCCCATCCATCACATGTGTCCTTTATATGAACGAGGATAAATACACTATTGTATAACCGCATGACGCATGGCAATTGTTGTTCTAGGCTAGACAAGCCATAATGTGTATAAATCATGGGAATTTCATGTCCTCTTAACCTCAAAGTCTTTTACACATACCTATGCCAATGTTTGCAAATAATATCATACTTGCCCCTTTATCCATTTATCATTACTTGCAAACCCACTCAAATAATTATTATTCGGTACATAGCATTACCACGTGCAAATCATTAGACTAAATGCCATCTATTTTTCAATAGTCACGTTTACAAATCAAAACACACTAATTTCTTGACATTTTCCATATAAACATTGGTAATTAAATACATATGGACGTATCAACGCATAAAACTTCATCCTCTTTTGACCATGCTGGCGTCATTTACTCCAATAGCATTCACAAATATTGCAGCAACAGAGAAGAAATAGATGCAAGCAAGCAATCGCCAATCAGATGCGTCTCCCTGAATAAATCCAAAATGTTTCCATCTGATCATACAGGCATGTTCAGTGAGACAAAAGGTAGAGAAAACTCATGGTGATGCCAAACACTGTCCATGAGCGCTTGTACTGTTCACGTAGCATCCTTGAACCTCTTCCCACACCTGTCCAACGCATCGCATATCTTCTTCATTAAACCTACAAACACCAGCAAAGCATCAGCCTCATCAACACCATTCTTAAAAGTCTAATCATCCACCAGAACATAACGTCAAACGTAAGATGCGCCAGGCCGATCTGCAAGAAAGCCGGCTCGGCCAGATCGAAATGTTGCGGGGTGGGGGTAGCACCAGCCACCACTGGTGAGGGTAACATTGGGAGGGCAAAAGTCGGTCGCCGTGACCTTGATGGTCCCCGAGTCTAGAGGCGACCTCCCTTGCTAAAGCTATGGTGCGACGATTTTTGGCATCCATGGACGCGATATTTCTGTTATATCGGATTTGGTCCCCTGAACTTTTTGTTATTTCTCTCTGTATCCCAAATTAAGGAACCTGTTATTAAAAAGTGTGTTTCGAAATTTTTGGAGGCCGAAAACAGAAAAATTGTAAATGATGCAACTCACCTTTCTACTCTTTTATCTTTGCACGCTGATAAAAAAATACAAGTGAAGTTATATGACTATCAGTCCAATACTCATGTGAAATCCATATGATTATTGCGCTTTGGGTTAAGCAGTACATTCACCACTCAAAAAGTCAACCTTACGACACTCGAAATTAAATGCACAAATTTGTAAAATTTCACATCCATTCGTAAAGCAAGACTTTGTTGCCCTTGTCTATTTGTATTTCATTCAATTTGATATAAAGAGTGACATACTTCTTAAAAATGATCGCACAAAGCATTTGAAATGGTTACATGATCCTCAAAACTGAATACGACAATATGTATTTACGAAATGAATTTAAATGCTCAAACCTAATTTTAATAAGCATTGCATACGACTCAGGCTCGGAGTAAATTTCCTCCTGACGTAATAGCTTAGGTATCGATCTAAAAAGAAAAACTTTCATGATTCTTATGTGCACATTTACTACTAAATAACCTTAGCAACCTAGTAAAAAGAAATAAAAAATTAATTTACCCTCATATATTACTGCTATTGTGGGAGATATTATCTTTTGATGTCTCCCGCTATTCTTTAATATAATTATTTTACTATTTTTTTTTATGAAATAAAAAGTCAATAAATGTCACCACTATCTATTGGATGAGGAACCGCCCCGCACTCCCCCTCCTCTGAACCAAAGTTGTTTACCATAACTGATAAAATTCTCCATCTCTCTCCACGGGAAAGTCTTCAAGAAACTTCCTTCTAGGCACGATGTCTTCCCACTTGGATGACACCTGCATGTCACGGCACTAACAACTCTACTTGACTACTGACGAATTTCACTTTAGAAAATGAGAAGATGATAGCAATGCTACTCCTTTAAATGAGAGTAACGGTGCAGCCTTCATGAAAAGTTTCACCCCTTAAATTAAATATATATATAAATGAAAAAAAAGGAAATAGAAAATAAAGATATCTACAGTTTTTTTTTTTTTTTTTTTTTTGGTCAGTTACCTAAAAACATCTTTTTGTTAGCCAAAATAAATGTAGGATTTCTTTTAATAATATCCTTTTGACTCTCCTGGATACTTTAATTGCATTTTTTTTTTTTGGGTAAAGGCAAGTATAATTAAATAGAGAAAGCCAACATACACAAAATCCGGCGCCAAAAACTTTCACTCATAAAGCGAACATGCATGATGAGTGGAAGGGAGCCAAAGCAAAAGCAAGGAAAAGGAAAACACAGCTGAACACCCAGCAGCACAAGCCTAGGCAAAAAAATGCCACTAGGCAGAGAAAACAACCCAGCAAACCACCTAACTAGGTGAGATGAGTGTTGATTCCGTCAAAAATAGAATGGTCGAAGCCCCATCCACGCTAAAGCCGCCTGTTCCTAGGGTTGTCCGGCACGTTGCTAAAGGTAAGAACTTTATCCTTAACGACTTTAATAAGGTGCTTCTTAAAAGCAAAGACCTCAAGTGCTTCACCCCGAAAGATGATGTTGTTCCTTTTCTTCCAGATTAAGTGGCACATGGCCCCAAAAGAAAACCGGGCAATGGAGTGGAAAAAATCCTTGCCACAAAGGAACCTCAAGGCCCAACGGATGGTTTCTGCCCAAGGCCTATTTCGCCAAGGAAGATTACACCGCGTAGCCCAGAAGAACGCAAGAGTCGCAGGGACATGGCACTCGAAAAGAGATGATCAAACTAATTGCATATTTTTGTTGATATTTGTGAATGAGCTAAAAAGAGTATGCTCATCAATGTCTGACAACAAGTATTACCTAATGAGAGAGCTCCATTTTATGAATGTGTTAGTGATTTTTGAGCCCAGCCTACTTGCGGTTTCTTTTTTAATTTAGTTTAGGAGTGAATCCCAAGATCTATTTTATCTTTTCTCATAACCAATATTTTGACAAATCATATATATAGAATTTGAGCATCTTACTTGAGTATATCAAATTAAGATTAGCTCCTTTTCCTCACCCAAATGGTCCAGTGACATTTCTTGCTAACCGCTTAAGCCTCAATCATCAGCTAATTAATTATGATTCTTTGTGGACCTGGCAATGTCAGCTGCTCCCTCAGGCACAGGATTTCTCTATGTCTCCCATGATGAGATCCAAAGAATCTAAAGCGGAAATTTCGGTCACAAATGATTTCGGGGTGTTTTCTTTAAAATTAATTGACGAAATATCATGTGGATAGAAAATGTTAAAGCAAATAATATTATGGGTGTGGCCACTAGCTGAAGTACAATTAGATGTCGTTTGAAAAGTTGAATTTCATGCTGCAAATTCACTCGCCATGATTCCCAAATTCTCCATAGCCGAAAAAGCACACAGATTATGAAGCACAAATGTTAGTTCCAAGGTGGTGACTGCAATTGAACTGATTTCCAAACGAACGTCACTGAAGAACAAGGTGCCGAACTCTTTGATTTGAATATTTTTTTCGACAGCATTCACATATATTGCAGAAACAGGTCAATAATATTTGCAAGCAAGCAATCACCAATCAAATACCTCTCCATGAATAAATCCAAAATGTTTTTATCTGTTTATGCAGACATGTTTGGCGAGAAAATATGTAGATAAACCCATGGTGATGCCGGACATTTTCTGCTAGCGCCTCTGCTTTTCGCATAGCATCTTCGAACCTTTTCCCACACCTGTTCAATGCATCTCATATCTTGTTCATCGGACCTACTATCACCAGCAAAACGTTAGCCTCAACTACGCCATTCTTAAAAGCCTAATTATCAACTAGAATATAACTTCAAACGTGAATTTGAGGCCTCGATAATCCTTACTCTTGCCAAACTGCGTAGAAGCATTCATAGAGCGACGTGGCGGATGGGTTCTCACTACCGCTTTGATTAAGATTGCGAAGCTAGGGACCAGGCCGCTCGTCGTGGCACTTAAGTGGCCAAAGTGAAAGCGCATAGGGCGAGCCTCGCCAGTGACCCATGCGGCAGCGTGCTGGTTCGCGGGATGCACCTACGGCTTCAGGTGGCCCCACCACACATGTGTCACACCACGCTGCCGCTAATTCGCCTCCACCGCTTATCGCCTTCTTCTTCGACTTTGTCTTCGCCTTCCTCTCCCACGGAAGTACTGACTGGGATTGCACTAGCGAGGGATCTTTCTATTGTTATCTCGGAATTTTTGGAGGCCAAAAACAGAGAGATTGGAAATGATGCAACTCGCCAATCTTTGCTCTCTTCTTCCCTTGTTGATCATCAAATAACCTCACCTGCCACTAAATAACCTTAGCAACCTCATAAAAGAAACAAGAATTTGAAGTCCCCACCATCTATTGGGTAGGTAGCCGCCTCGCACTTACCCTCCATTAGATCGAAACTTTTTTTATAATCTGTCCTAAAAATTTTAGCTATCTCTCTCCGTTCGTCATTTTTCAAGATGGTGTGCCATAAAATGACTCATACATACACTACTAGAGTGCCATGAAGCCACATGTAGCACGAGTAGTGTGCTAGTTGGGCTTTTGAAAAAACGAATCCGAAACCCAAACTCATTTCTCGGAGGACTTCACTAAAATACGGTGGGAATTAGGATTCATAAACATAGTTATAAACATAGCCAATCTGGTGATAGCCATGGAAAGAGATTTACATCATAAATGAGATCCATTTCTATTTGTCACATGTGTCCAAATTAAGTGCTATTGATATTGATCTATGATAGTGTAATACTAGTACTAGTATGCTCAAGATGAGAAGCTTCATGACTTGTTGTGCTAGTTGATGAAGTGGATATAGTATCTTTGCCTTCGTTGGTCCAAGTTTCATCATCCCTTATTGACATTTCTATTGAAAAAAATAGTGATTTGGGAGGTACTTGTAGATCATCTGCTTCTCCTTTGAGCATTTCCAAGACTTCATGCATCGAAGGGTGATCATTATGATTCAATTGTATGCACCAAAGAGCGATTACTATCTTCTTTACCATTCTCTTTATCGAAGTAATGAGGAGAGAGGGAAAAATCCCCGACTACAATCTCATTGTAGCGACAAAAATGGGACGTATCAGAGACGGAAAAGTGCGGGAATGGTCGGCGCAAAAGTCGAAAGCCGGTCAGCGTAAGGCACAAGCACAACGGGACGCTTCATGGGCTGCGATGGACCTGGGCCCAGCCCGGCCCACTCTTACGCAGCTAGCTCAATGTGAACCTAGGCCGGGCCAGGGTCGGCCCATTGGATAGGGGTTGGGGAAGAAAACAAGCAAAATGCTAAATGCAGGAATTAAACAAGCGATTTTTGCCCGGCCCACCCCGACACAGCGAGCTTAGTATGATGTGTGCAGTCGACATTTGTATAACGTTCAGCAGAGAGTCGCATGATGCATCTAGCTTGAAAATAATTTGTTTAAAATTTTTTTGGTAGAATAATAATTTTTCCCGTGTCTGCTGTTTTTAATTATGAGCCCCAACTTTCTAATTTTGAATTTCTTCTTTAGCTGTAACGTGATTTATTCCTTTTCATACATCAAAATACAGTCCATGTCCATTGCACATGTAAAGATCACATATTTTCTTGAAGATGTAACAAATCAAGCGTGAATAAAAGTATGATTTGAGGATTATTTATTCAAATTTAAGTGTTATTAAATAAATAATATGCATTGGTAAATCTTTTTCTATTTTTTTTTTTTACTAATATACCTCCATGATCGTAGCACTTCTCCATAATTCATTAACTTAAAGGGCATATCAGTGAATAATTATCCTCTTATGTAATAATTTTTTAGTCAACAATAAAATTGGCAATGACAAGAAAAAATAATAACGTTGGCAATCATATAATCATTAGTTTTTCTTAAATGTCCGTAAGTTACTATCTCTTTTAAAATAATCCAATGGTTGAAATTTGTTATATTTTATCCAATGGTCCTGATTCCGCAATTTAGATTTCTCCGGGCAATAAAATGATTTTTTTTTTTTTAAAAAAAAAAAACATTTTGGGAGAAGAGTAATGGGATAGTCAGTCATCAATATATAGTTATCACTTTGTCAATAAGACATGCTAACTTTCACAAAAAAATAAAATAATAATAATATTTCTGGGAGAAGAGTTATCTGATGAGAGACATTGGGATTGAATATTTCTGGAATTATCAATTCTATTTTATTTATCTTCATCTTCAAGAGAGATATTGAGATTGAATAATTTTGGAATCGAATGAAAAAACGGAGGAAATTCGGGAGCGAAGGCTTTTAAATATAAGAAAAATCCGCATGCGTCGAAGTTTAATGGAGCGGAATCTGCTGTTCTGCCGTAAAGTCCTAATCAACAAGGGCAGCCATCTCCAGAAATAGACACTCATTGAGAAGAGAGGATAGAAAGAATTTTTCTGGAGATCTTTCACGGCCGTAGGTCCGTGGAAGCACGGAGAAGAAGAAAGAGTCTCGACGGCCCGCCGCACTTCCGTTGAGACGACGCGGCCTCGCTGCTTCTCTTGACCCGCTGCCAGCCCTGCTACAATAACGAACGCTGCACTTTGCCAGCGAGACCACCACACTCGATCTGTTGTCCAGCTGCTGCCCCGTTGACGACGTCCCTGCCCTGCTGATCTGTTCCGAACCGAGAAGGCCCTGCATCGTTTCCTACCTCGACCTTCCATGACCGAGCACCACCGTTCTATCCACTGTCCTTCAATCACGAGCAACCGCCGCTGTGTCCCGATCCGTGGTCCGTCCATCCCGATTTGGAAAGGTGAAAAATTTCGAATTTGGTGAGAATCTATCCGAATTTCAATATTCTATTTTATCGCTTAATTTGAACTATTTGATATCTAATTATGCATATTTTTTTGATGTGTTAGGCCAAACCGCAAATTAACAATGTGCTTCAATTGACAGTTCGATATCCGAGATATGACTTGCGATTACGCATCTCGATCTCATATACGACTCACGATTGCACGGTAAATTGATAGTCCAATCTCATATCTAAGATACGACTTCCAATTGAACGGAAAATTGGCCAATTCGATCTAGGATATGATTTGCTGATTTTATTCGTATCCAAATTTGAATGATTGGGTGGTCATCAAATATTCTATTGATATATGTGTGATTGCTATAGATAGTATTTGATTCAATTTACCTCATCGTTTAAAAACATACAATTAAAAATCTAATTGGATGGGATGGTAATTTCCTAATTCGAATAAAATTGCAAGTTTAAGATAAGATTTCCTAGTTTGAAATAAGATAATTTCCTAGATAGGTTGCATATCATCTTAAAATTGCATCTTAGCCTATATTGCATATTTGGAAGTTTTAAAATGGTCCTTGAGGGTAAAATAAGGTTAACAGAATAGTGATGACCTCTAATCGAAAATCATTTGCATGTTAATAACATAAACCTAAGTCATGAATTGATATGGGTTTAGTAGAGCTCGAGTTAAGATCGCGACATTAGCCTTTATAATAAATAATAAAATGGAATAAAAATCCCCTTAACATCTTTTAGTTGATTAATCTATAAAATTAAAAATAGGGGACATCCAATTATTGCAAATAACATAGTAAGAAGTTGTTTTGTATGGGTTGTGAAGAGCCAAAAGTTTTATGAGATTTGATAGAACTAGACTTCCCAGTGCGCACTAAAATGCTTTATCCTAATTGAGTACACTATTAATTTTCATTTAAATATTTTGAAATATTTTTATTCTTTGGAGTGATTTCAATATTTTTAAGTAAAGTTCATGACATTGGTTATTTACTGTAATTTCAAAATTTGCATCTTTACTTAGTTTCCATTCAATACACATCATTGTCGATGTAAATATGAATATGACCATTCTTCAACTTCTCTAGATATAGGCATGGATAATCAGTATGAGTAGAAATATAGGTCCAAAGAATAAAAAGATTAGATAAGGTGAAGAAACTTTCTTCAACTTCTCCACAAGTTGTGCATCGTACATGGATAATCTTTTTATTGTTGAACATTTATTTCTCCACATACTAATTATCCATGCCTAGGTCTAGAGAGATTGAAGAATGGTCATCCTCATATTTATATTGATGATGGTGTGTATTGAATGGAAACTAACTTAAAGATGCAAATTTTAGAATTACAATAAATAACAAATATCATGAACTATACTTGTTAACAATATTGAAATCATTCCAAACAATAAAAAGATTTCAAAGTAATCAAATGAAAATTAATGGAGTACTCAATTAGAATAAAGCATTTTAGTGCACTTAAGAAGTCTAGTTCTATCAACTCTCGAAAATTTTAATGGTTTTTCACAATTCATAGAAGACAACCTATATTAGGTTATTTGTAATACTTGGATGTCCTTCATTTTAATTTTATTAGAATAATCAACCGAAAGATGTTAGAGGGGATTTTTACTTCATTTTATGATATACAAAAAAGGCTATATAACATTTCGCAGTAACCAAGTATAGAACCACTGTTTTATAAGTCCACTGTACACAAGAATTCTTCAATTAATGAGGAAGTAGGAAGAAAACGGTTGTAACAATACGTGGTCAAGCTTCTTCTTTGTTAACAAAGTTAGAAAATAAACATTTGAAAGAGAATGCGACAGTACAAATGCGATTCATTTCAAAACTTTAGGCATTACCTGAAGATATTGTGTTCGATGAAGAAGCTGCGTTAAATGATTTGATAAAAATGCTGTGTTTCGCTTGCTTTGATGAAGACGCAAGCATAGTAAATCACTTAAAAAGGGCACGAAATCTTGGATGATTGGACCGAATCCGAGTTTGCCCCATCAACTTTCAACTTTACGGCTCCATTGGATAGCCACACATCATAATTACGGCCAAAATTATTTGTATTTTCAATTTTTGAGATACGCATATTTTGACTGCATAATGGGCATGGCCATGTATACAACAAATTTCAGATCACTGCATATAATCATGATTTTGAAACCTTGTGTATTATACGGTGATGTTAATTGGACAGCGCATATTTGGTCATATGGATGTGGAAGGGATATTTTTTTGAAGACGCATAGGAACGAACCCAGCTCTTTTGAAAAATATTTTTCAAAAAATCATTTTTAAGAAAATGATAATATTTTTCAATATTCGACTGAAACTTAAAAATAAAGTAGAAAATTTTTCACCACTTAGTAAGGAAGATCTTTTCCTCCATACACTCCTTTCAATATCTTTTTTATTATTTTAATTTTTTAATACGATTTTTTTTTTCTTCCTTGGTCGGTAGCTAGCCACAAGTGAGCCAAGTACTAACGAGGTCGAGCTCGCCTGAGGCTGGCAAGTTAGCAGAGGCCGAAGCCTTGCCCAACATCATTAGAGCCTTGCCGACTTTTGGCGACCTTAAGTGAGGCTCGAGCCTCGCCTAGGTCATTAAATTTGGCAAGGCCATCGGTCGCCAACCGGATAAAGAAAAAGGAAAAAAAAAAAAAAAAAAAGAAAGGAAAGGAAAAAATTTTAAATAAGTAAAATTTTGATTTTTTTTTATAAAAAATGATAAAAAAAAAGGTAAATGTATTTGGTAAAAAGAAGTGCTTGGTTTAGAAGTGAAAGAAAGTAGCGAAAAACATTTTTCGGTATTTTAGAAGATATTTCCGTTGATGAAAAATGTTTCTTGCGACCTGTTTATTTTCTGTAAAATGAATGTCAGAAAATTGAAAAATATTTTTCTCGAAGTTATTTTTTACAAAATGAACAAAGCTTTAGTGCTGTGTCAGCCCAACGAATTGAATATGATTATTCTTTTTCTCTTTCTTTGGGCAATGTCCCAATTGTCTCCTGAGCAAGTCGAGCCATTGCTGCGTTGGTGATGCGGGGCTAGTTCTAATTGTTTCAACCCAAACATAGCGCAATTACCAATTAGTCAATGTTAGACAAGAATTTTCGACCCAAAAAAAAAAAAAATGTCAGGCAAGAATAGGGTTCGTAGCATCACAAGAATCAACGAAATTACGGGCTTTGTCTCTCCCAAATAAACTGAAGAACGGAAAGCAAGCCAAAGCCAAGCTTATCAACTGCTGCAGTGCTTGCTCTTACAGGACAAAGCTAATTTTTCTTTACTTTGGCCAAGAGATGATCGTTCATCTATATTCCAAGAGCCCAGCTGGTCCTGATACCCTTAGAAAATTATAGAAAACAAACCATGTCCTCCACGGAAGTGCCATGTTAACAAACACCGAAGATAGCACCACATATCAAAGTTGATCCACTCGACTGCTAATTGGTGGATTAAATGCACAGGTTATAGGGCAAGTATCTTAGTTCCTAGGTGGCAATTGCAAAAGAAGCCGATGGCTGATCGTTTGAACTGATTGCCAATACCATAGGACCGAAATGTTGTGAGGCCGCCGTGCTGAGCAAACGAAGTCAATTAAGAACAAAGAACCAAACTGCTTGGACTGAATGATTACTCCAATAGCAATCACGTAGATTGCAAACAATCATCTATTAGACAAGTCTCCATGAATAAATCAAAAACGTTTCTATCTAATTATACCAGCATGTTTAGCGAGACAAAATGTAGAGAGAACTCAAGGTGATGCCAGACATTGTCCGCGGAGCACCTCTGCTTTTCCCGTAGCATCTTCGAACCTCTTCCCACACCTGTCCAATGAGTCCATATCTTGCTCATCGGTTCTGCAAACCCTTGCAAAGCGTTGCACCTGTCGGTCGACGAGACGGAGAGAAAGAGAGAGCGGCGGGAGCCGAGGGAGTGTGAGAGTGCGAGGAGGAGCGGAGCTGGAGGCGGTGGTGGAGGGGGATTGCGGAGGGAAGCGGAATGCAAGGGGCTGAGCGACGGAGACGATATGAGAATTGCAAAGAGGGAAAAGGAGGAAGGAGAAGTAAGGAGGTGAGAGGAAGATTGAGCGTGACTGCGATTGTGTGTGTGCACAACGAAGCAAGAACCTCCTCCGGGTTTTTATCTCTCCGGTTTCACTCTCTATTTTTTCTTTTGTCTCTTTTTATTCTTCTTTATTTTCTTCTTTTGTTTTTGTTTTCTGGTTTTTTTTTTTCTTTGGGTGAGGTTTTCGCTTTTATGATTCCGCACATGGCTGGAGCTCCTATCGGGGCTAAACATGAGATCGTGAATTGCATGACATGACTTGGAAACTGAGATGTGAAATCTTTGGGCCGCTAACGTAAAAGAAGGATAATCAAGGTTCGATGGTCTTTCTAAAGCGGGCGGGCGTACTTGATAACTAAGATTCTCCCAGGAGGGGCAACGATAATGATAACTCAGGCTAATAATGAAGGGGGGAAACGAAAATAATAACTCAGGCTATGAAATTGTAATGCATAAAAACTCATCATGATTCAGACAAAATGCCAGTCTCTTGTTCGACATATAGTGTCCCAATGACAGGCCCAGTGGAAGTGGATAGATAGCAAGCATATGCCTTCACGAGCTTCTCTCCTGGCAGAATCTCAAACGTTTGCTGACATAACTTATCCTGTCCCCCCTTTGCGAGCACTTTTGTCCCCTGAGCAAATCGAACCATTGCTGCGTCTGTGATGCTAGGGCTGGTTCTAACTGTTTCACACAAACATAGCACAATTACAAATTGGTCGAGGTCTGGCATAAATAGAGTTCTTAACATGACAATTCCATCTATTGAAAATCGTGAGGAGACAAGAATCAAAGAAATTGGGCTTTGTCTCTCACAAGTCACAAATAAGCTAAAGAACAGACTGAAATCGAACCGATTCCCAAACAACGTCAATGAAAGACAAGGTGCCAAACTCTATGGATTGAATATTTACATCCACAACATTCGCTTACGTTGCAGAAACAGAGAAAAAAAATATATGCAAGCAAGCAATCAGGTACGTCTCCACGAACAAATCCAAAATGTTCCTAACTGATTATACAGACATATATTGCGAGCCAAAATTGTAGAGACTGTTGGATATTTCAGCAGTTTTGAAATATTTATTAAAAATTATGATCGTCATGAAAGTCATCATTTTTGTAACGGCTTTTTAACAGTCATATAACGGCTTTATAATGGTTATGTAACGGTCGTCTAATGGCTTTATAACTTTTGATTTATTACTTCATAAATCTTCATTATTTTATAACGGTCATCTTTTTAATTACCAATTGATTTATGATGTCTCCTAACGGCTCTCTCTTTTCTTTGTTTAAATATAAATTAAACTTCGAACCATAATCTGAGTAGATACAATATGTTCTCACATCTTTCCTTTTCTTTTTGCTGGGTTATACACAAAAGTTGTTCTGTTTCCTTTTAATATTCAGTGCGAAGTATAGAAGAAGGTATGTTGTATCTTGGGAGGATAGCCGCCGAAGCCTTTCGCACCGAGTTTCGTACTCCGAGGGGCGGAATTATCCTTAAGGACAGTGCTTGCACGCCTCAGACATTTTCTTTTATTTTCTAATATTTTGTAATGCATTTTCAATAATTATTATTATTTTATGTATTCTAATACTTTTTCCAACAATCTTAAGGATAAGCGCCTTAGAGCTTTCAAAATTGGAATTGCTGGTGCTTCCACCGACCTTGGAATTGAACAAGGATTTGGAGATGGTGAAGGACAAGTATCACATATTCTTGGGTGGTTTGTCATGGGACAGTATCAAGCATTAACACAAAATAACTTTTGGTCGTTTTGGTAAGGTTATTGAGTTTCAAGTAAAGTCATTTTTTGGAAACTCTAAATTAATGCTTGAATGGTGTAATTGCCATTTTGGCGCGCTGTTTCCACATTTTGAGGAATCATCATCACACAGGTCGAGATACTTTCATTTTAGTATTTGAAATTTGGCATCATGAGCTTGTGTGTTCTCTTTAGATTTGATTAGATTTGATCTTGTTAGACATATTCCATGAATGTGTGCTCTTATACTTTTATGGAAGATGCTTACAGATTTTCAAAATTACCTATGTAGAAAATCTTTAAAAATGGCATAGTGATTACGTGGGCTACTAAAAAGAAATAGAAAAGGAAAACCATAAAAGAAATGGAAAGAAATCGGGCTAATAGTTCTTTTATATATATTTATTTTATTTTGGGGCTTCAATACCTATACTTGTTTTTCCAATAGAAAGTCGGACGTGTGTAGGTGTTTTCTCTCTCAAGTTCGTGATTTTAATAATCATCCATTTAAGATTGGAAATTGGGGCGCTTCTCTATTACTCGAAATAGTTTCCATTTGTCCCTAATTCTTCCTATTCTCCTATTAAAAATTATTTATTGTACATTCATGAAGCAAGTTTATAACTGTTTTTATATGCTATTTAATTTGCCTTTGGCTCCATCTCTATAGAATCTTATCGAGCTTGCCCATGTTGGACCAGGTTATATATAATTGTTTTTAGCGAAACAACGGATGCTGTAATGTGGGATTTCTGTGTTTTACCACTAAAATTACACTCTTTTTACCTTATATTATTGTGCTTATAGATTTTGAAAATGTGTCATTTGACTTTGGAACAAAATTCTTCAGTATTCCTCAAAGTGTTGTCCCATCATTCTTGGGAATATGCTAGAGTGCATACAATCATGAATCGGTTGGTGATGTCCATGCCAATATGCTCAAGTAAGTGTAGACACGAGTTTGTGTTGGTATTTGGTGGCATATCTTTATTCATGCTTGCTTGGGAGTGCAGCTTGGACCTCTATCTATGTATATGCTCATACATATGTTGGTATTTGCTGCATGACAATGTGTATATTTAATAAATACATGAAGATATGCTAATTCTCTCTCGTCCACGCATAACTTTTGATAGAATTAATAAATAGTATTTTATTGCATAATTAAATTGATTACATGTTTTGTATTGAGTATGCATTGTTGAGACATTTTTTGTGATTCATAACCTCAGAGGAAGTCTTACAGTTATTTTGTAAAATTATTAATTCATTTTGGATTTCTGCTAACCTTTGAGTTTTGGTTAATATTTTTGGAGCAACATGTGCTATTGACAGCAGTAATGATATATATATATATATATATATATATATATATATATATATATATATATAATGTTCTTTGTAAGAATATTTACTTTGCCAATTTATGTTGAATGTCCATTCATGCATGATGATCATTAGAGACTTGATTGGCTATTGCATTGGGAAAGAAAATCTCCTTTAGTGATTGTTGTGAAGATGAAATTTATTATTATTTCTTTGCATCCATAGCCATTATAGATCTATATTGACTAAGATTGATGCCTTTTGTGAAATATTTTGTTAAAGGGTGACTATTGTCAAGTTTATTATAGTGGATTTTCCACTGTATTATAAGGATACGGTGATGTTAACTGGATCTTGGATTCATATGAGATAAAATCCGCTGACAAATATGTGTTCACCTAGTGGAAGTGCTTGACATAAAAGCAATTGAATGAAATCGTGGGGGAAATGGCAATCCTACTAAACCAAAAGTCGACTTGGTTGAAGTAGATGATTTGATGAAGTAATTGATGGAGTCATTCCCATGTCAATATTGTGGCTAATCAAAATTATGGGTGGTAGACTCAAGTGCTACCGGGCATATATGTGTAAACAAAATGCCTTATCCTCCTAAGTTCCAATGGGCGAAGGAGAAGAAAATATTTACTATTCTTTAGTAAATTGTGAACTATTCAAGTTCTTGAGACAAAGAGAAACTTTTTGTCAGACTCATGAGGCTAAGTAGTTGAGAGACTCTTCGCAAATATTCCTTTGGGAAAATGACACATTTTGTGTTTATACATCATGATTGCCAAGAGGCAATAGCCATGCATAGATATGGTAAAAATTGACACATCCGATTGAGGGATGACGTGGTAAAGCAACTGCTCAATGATGGAATTATGTCCATTAATTATATGAAGTCAGAAATGGATTTTGGCCAATCCTCTGACTATACATCGAGGGGAATGGACAAGCCAACTGAAGAAAATCAACAATGATGGTAACCCAACCTATGTGATTGGCGATCCCATGAATTAGGTTCATATGGGTAATAACAAGTCATTTGTTGATCTAGTGCACTATTAAAAAATTATTGTCCATCCTAAGGTGAAAATAGTGCAAAATTGCAAGGAAAAAGAGGTTGAGCTAAGCTCTTAATGAAATTCCATAGCCATTATTGGTGGTGTATTAATCTGCAAAATACACTTGATGAAATCACCTATATAAGTGTGGAGTGAGGCCGCTCCTGTGAGAATTTTTGGCGAAAATCTCTAAAGCACTTATGAATAAACCAAGCACGCGCATGGCCTATTAGCGCAAAACCGCGTTGAACAACAAAGTTTGTGGGAGTGTAATGTGATTGGTGAAAATTATAATTCACAAAAGAAATTCTTGGTTCATAGAAATTTCAAACTTCACCAATGATTTCGTGAATTATATTTCATTCTTTCTAGGGTTGGTTCATAGCCTAACAAGCACCAATTCCGATGCATTACTCTCCAATAACCCAGCATTATTTTATTTTTCTTGTCAAAACTTTCTGAAATATGTGGGAGATTGTTGGATATTTCAGCAGTTTTGAAATATTTATTAAAAATTATGATCGTCATGAAAGTCATCATTTTTGTAACGGCTTTTTAATAGTCATATAACGGCTTTATAATGGTTATGTAACAGTCGTCTAACGGCTTTATAACTTTTGATTTATTACTTCATAAATCTTCATTATTTTATAACGGTCATCTTTTGAATTACCAATTGATTTATGATGTCTCCTAACGGCTCTCTCTTTTCTTTGTTTAAATATAAATTAAACTTCGAACCATAATCTGAGTAGATACAATATGTTCTCACATCTTTCCTTTTCTTTTTGCTGGGTTATACACAAAAGTTGTTCCGTTTCCTTTTAATATTCAGTGCGGAGTATAGAAGAAGGTCTGTTGTATCTTGGGAGGATAGCCGCCGAAGCCTTTCGCACCGAGTTTCGTACTCCGAGGGGCGGAATTATCCTTAAGGACAGTCTTGCACGCCTCGGACATTTTCTTTTTATTTTCTAATATTTTGTAATGCATTTTCAATAATTATTATTATTTTATGTATTCTAATACTTTTTCCAACAGACAACTTACCGTGACGCCGGACATTGTCCGCGAGCATCTCTGCTTTTCGCGTAACGTCTTCGAACCTCTTCCCACACCGGTTCAACGCGCCGCATATCCTATCCATCAGACCTGCAAATACCAGCAAAGCGTCGGCCTCATCGGAACCATTTCTCAAAGGCCTACAATCACCAATCACTAACTCCCAACGCGAAGCATGCGCCTCGATAGTACTCACTCCTGCCGGACGGCGCGGGGGCATTCAGCGGAGCGACGTGGACGTACGGATTCTTGCCGTCGAGCCGCTCGGGGTGGCGTGCATGTAGCTGGAGTGGAAGCTGGCGGGACCGCCACGAGCCTCGCCGGCGACCCAGGTGGGGGCGTGCTGGTTCGCGGGGTGCGCCCAGGGATCCACCAGCGTCCCCACCACACAGGTGCCGCAACGGGTCGCCTCCGATGATTCACCTCCGCGGCCCATCGCCTCCTTCGCCGTCGTCGCCTTCATCTTCGCCTCCAATCGGGACTGCGATTCGAGAAACATAGCGCGCGAGAAAAGAGAGTGGAGATGGAATCTAGAAAACAGCAAGAGATCTCGATAAGACCGCGAGAGAGAAAGATGAACGAGAATCAGAATCAGAATTAGAATGTGACGACTTTTTTTTTTTTTTTTTTTGGGTTGCTTAATTTTTGAATTAACGGTTGAATGCGTTTGAGCGTTTGAGTCTAGAAGCGGAAGCAAATAGCGACGACTAGCGAGGCGACCTTTTTGCATCCGAGGACGCGACCTTTCTGTTATTTCGGATTTGGTCCCCTGGACTTTTTGTTATTTCGCCCTGTATCCCAAATTAAGGGACCTGTTATCTAAAAAGTGTCGTTCGGAATCTTTGGAGACCCAAAAACAGAAATACTGTATTTCGGCCAAGAAGAAAACAGCAGTGAAACTGTAAATGATGGAAACGCACCGCTCTTAATCAGAAAAATGCAAATGAAGTTATATGACTATCGATCCAATATTGACATGAAATCCATAATGATTATTGGGCTTCGAGTCAACGAGCACATTTACTAGCTAAAACAAGAGTCAATCTTAAAAATGGAGAAATTAAATTTACAAAAATTATAAACTTTTACATTTATTCTCAAAGCGGGATTTTGTTTCCTCTCGTCTCTTGAATAAAATTTCCTCCTAACGTAATAACCTTAACAAATCTCATGCAATAGCCTTTTTTAAGTGCACATTTACCACTAAAATAACTTTAGCAACCTAATAAATAGAATACGAATTTTATTAATCTAATATATTATTGTTTCGGGGAGAGATCATCTTGTCATATCTCCCAATATATATATTGGTTTGATTCTATCTTATATGTATATTTTACAAGTCATTATGTGTGTGCTATGCATGGGTTGTGAAATTCTACTCCTTCACTCACGTGTGGAACTCCCCACCTCCTAATGACTAACCTAATAAACAAAATAAGAATTTAAATCTCATGTATTATTGTTATTCAGGGAGATCATCTTTTGATATCTTCCACTATTTTTGGTTCAGTTTTTACATAATCAATTGAAGTCTCCATCATTTATTATCAAGGTGACTGTCTCATACTCTCCTTTCTTTTAACCGAAATTCTTGATTATGTCTTGTACTCCCCTTCCTTTAAACCAAATCTTTTATTATCTCTCCATCCGTCATTTTTCAACATTATTCGTAAAGCAGGTTATGTGCTAACTAGATTTTTAAGCATAGGCTTTGGAACCTAAACTCGCACTTCATAGCACTATGCTAAAAGTCCTCACTAGATTTTCTATTGGATCCGAAAATCCACATTATATAACCAATGACGTCTTCTACTAATAATGCCAAGAGAGGGAGCTACGTGCAAAACATCATCAATACCACATTTCATTCTGCCATATATGTCATGGGATCAAATGGTTTTTGTATGTGACTATACTTGTGTAATACAAGTGCTAATATGCTCAAAATGATAATCTTCATAAGTTATTTCACTAGTAGATGAAGTGAATATAGTATATTTGCCATTGTCAGTCCAAGTTTCATCATCCCTTGCTGACATTTCTGTTGCATAAAAGAGTGGCTTGGGAGGAATTTGTAAATCATCTACCTCTCCTTCAGGCATTTCCAAGACTTTGTGCATTGAAGGACATTTGCTAGGATTTAATCGTATGCACCACAAAGCAACTATTATCACCTTCTTAATTATTCTCCTATTCCCCTCGCTTGTTTCTTCCATTAGAACGTCCATTCCTTCACTAATTTGGTCATGAACCAATAAAGGAGAGTAAGTTTGACTAGAACACTTTGCAACCGCGTCCCAATTCTTTCTCCCATTAGCCATTTCCATCAGCAATTTGTCGAAACTATAAACATAAGCTTTGTAAAAAACTCCCCCAAGGTTCTTGAAGACCAACTCTGGAGTCATGTATCCCAAGGTTCCTTTTGCAGCAGTCAGTGTCATGGTGTTGTAGTTCGTTAGATACAATCTAGCGAGCCCAAATTCGGAAACTTTTGGGATGAAATCCCTGTCAATAAGAATGTTGTGAGGCTCAACATCAAAGTGTAGAATTTGTATATCACATCATCGATGAAGATACTCGATCCCTCTAGCCACTTCGAGGGCAATCTTGTACACTTCCTTGTAAACTAGAGAATTCTCCTCTTCTTGTGTGAAAATGTACTTTATCCAAGGATCCACTGTGCATGAAATCGTAGAGAAGAGCTTGTTTCAAGCCTTCGAAGTAATAACCAATGAGTCTGACCACACTAACATGATGAATTCTTCCTATGGTGGCCACTTTTCTAATGAAGTCCTATCCGTTCGATTTCCCCTTCTTCAGGATCTTGACAGCCACTTCGTGGCTGCTCCGGAGTCTTCCTTTATAAACAAAACTATACCATTCCTCGCCTAGTTTTTCCTTAAGGCCGCTCGTGACTTTCTTAATGTTCGAGAAAGAGTACCTTATCGACAAGAAATTATCATTGGTTTGCAAAAATTCTTGAACGTTTTGATCCATTGCCAAGTGTCTTCCCATCCATTTGTGTATTATCAAAATCATCACCCCTGGGGCTCCCAAGATGAATTTCATAGCTACGTTAGAAAATTGTGGGTGCGTTAAATTGTTTGCATTTAGAAACATCAAATCAATTCATAATGAGAAGATTGTTGTAATTTTACCAATGACATAGAGTAAGAATACCCAGCCGAAAATTCCTGCAAAAAACAAATAGCCGGAAATTCTTGCAAAAGAGAGAATATGTAACAAGTGAAAGTTAAAGAAATTCAAAAGACGCTTATTTAGACCAAAATCAAGCAGTTAGTTTATTGGTTCAATTCATTAACATTTGTTGGTTGAATTCAAATTAAATAAATAAAAATGAATTTATTATTATACGTATAAAACACCACAAAATCATTTGCCAAACTATTTGATCTTAATGGGTATTTCAAATTACATGGGCTGTGAAAAGATATACATATGACCAAGCTCAATTTCTAGTTTAGATCAAATTTCAAAGATTTAACCAGATATATCCTCACATTTTTATTTGTTTTTTTGGGTTAAGAAAACTGAACAAATTCAAAATTTCTTACCTTTCTTGGGTCCGCACCAAATTTGGCATTTGCCGCTGAGTCCCACCAAAAATGATGTTGGCAATGCATCTTACCCGCCACTGGAAGCCATGAAAGCTCAAACCCATAAACCATCTGTTCATGGATTTGGGCATAGGACCGAAGATTATTGCCATCAACCCCCATGGTATCATTGGCAGAAGCTCTATAATGCAAGCAATTTCCACATTTGAGGCATTCGCATTGATCATCGCGTATAATCGCCTTCTTGTACTAGAAAAATTGGAAAATTCGATCCCATCAGGGCATGACGAAGCATCAATGTAAAATCAAGAAGCAATAGCCTTCGTACGATTCATAATCGAAATGGTATTGTATAACTCTCGACCATAGAATTCGTATAACTTGTATCCAGTGCAACTATACGAATCATGTTTGCTGAAGTTGTGGTGTGACATAGTGGAGAGAAAGAGGCGAACAATTGCCCTTTGTCATCCCTACATCGGCAACCCTAGTTGTGTAGTTGCTATAGTCGATGTTGTACATAGTACTTACTCAAATACAAATTCAAAATGGTTCGATTATTTAAGCAGGCTAGCTCATAGTTAGGGTCAACGCAGGCTTCGGATTGCCCCTCGGCCGAAATGGATACCTTATGTTCTTGACCTTACCGCAAGAGTTAGTGCACTAATTATTTTCGAAGTCGATGCTAAAAGACTAACGTAGAAGAAGAAAGAGAAGAAAAAGGAGTTGATCTTTGGGCATTGGTTTGGCAATGGGAGAGAACACGAATCAAGTAGGAAAATCTATGGTTTAGTGTGAAGATGCAAAAGAGATAGATGAAGATGGAGAGGAATAACTTCAGTTGCTTTGTTTCTTGAGATAAAGAGGGAGAGAAGGAAAAATCTCTGACTACGAAACTAATTTGTGTGGAAGTGAGTGATTTGGGATGTAGCGACCACAAAATGGGACATGTGAAGGAAGGAAAAGATTGGGATTGGTCGTCTGAAAAGTCAAAAGCCGGTCAACATACGAGACGAGCACAAAGGAAGACTTCACGCACAAGCACAAAGAGAAAAGGCAAAAATGCTAAATGCGCAAAGGATATTCGTGAAATCTCGCGCGCAAAATGATGCGTAGAATGTGCGAGGCCTTTCTCTACTTTTCATGTTTTCGAATTTCCCTTTTCGATTATAAAAGGTCAAGTGTAAAAACTATAATTGTTGTATATATAATTTTTTTAGGCCACCGTAATTATGTAGTTGGTATAGTTGATGCACCGCATGGAGCATTTGCCCGAGTACAAATGAAGAATGGTGTGATTATTTATGCAAGCTAGCTCATAGTTAGGGTCGTCACAAACTTTCAGATTGCTCTTCAGACAAAATGTGTAACTTATGTTTATGATCTCATCGTAAGAAGTGGTGCACCGATTATTTTCAACAACAATACTAAAAGACTGAGGTAGAAAAAGGAAGAGGAGTTGATCTTTGATCATCAACCACAACACAATAGTCGGACGACACGAAAGCATTCACGGAGCAGCGTGGGCATACTGGCTCTCGCATTGCTTTGGTTGAGGTTGACAAAGCCAGGGATCGGGCTACTTGGGGTGGCACTCAAGTAGCTAGAGTGAAAGCTTGTAGGGCAAGCCTCGCCAGCGATTCCCGGTGCACTGGTTCGCAAGATGTGCTTGCAGCTCCACGGCGTCCCCGCCATGCACGTGCCACACCGTGTCGTCACTACTTCGCCTCCATCGCTTATTGCCTTCTTCTTTGACTTTGTCTTCACCTTTCTTGTTGGGGTTATTTCATATCGGTTGTTGAAAGAAGTTAGTGGTTAGTTTATAAATATAAGGGAAGTCTCACTTTTAGCTAGTTTTTGGGAGGTGAGAGAAATCTAAGACCACCTCACATTGGCATAAGAGCCTGGCTTACCAAAAACTCTATACCTAATAGTCACAGTGGAGATACGAGTTGTTGCTGCTATGATCTAGGGTCTGATATGTGAGAAAAGATTGTTAGGATTAGTGAAAGTGACTGGTAATCAATTTATAAGTGAAAGGAAAAAATTTGCTATTTGTGTTAGCTTTTGGGAGTGAGAGAAGTCCAAGACCATCCAACATTCCCACGGCATGTGAGAGTTGATTAGGATTGCAATAGCAAGATATGTTTCTATTATTATTTTGGAATTTTTAGGCCAAAAATAGAGAAATCTCTTCTTCCTGTATTAATAAAAAAAAAATAACCTGACTTACCAAATCTTTTGGGAAAAATTTTTCCAGATTTTCCACCATTTGGTTTATAGAAAATAAGCTAATTAAGAAAAACATTTTCCATCGATAAAAAAACACATTCAAAAGTGGGAAAATGATTTCGAAATCATTCTCCATCCCCTTTATGTTAACCAAGACCAAGCACGTTCTCCTTTCGTGCACTCCTTTTAATTATTTTTTCTACTTTTTCTATTTTTTAAAATAGATTTTTAATTGTTTTTTCTTTTTTTCTTTTTTCTTCTTCTTCGGCTTGTTGTCCACCAAAAGGCCGAAGACTGACCTTGTTCCACAAATGAGGGACGAGCTTACCCAAGGCTACGAGGCTTGAGCTCACCAACTTGGTGAGGCTAGGCCTTGTCGATCTCTGGCGAGGTGTTGGCTCGCCAATCTAGCAAGACTTGACCTCATCGCTCTTTGGCGAGTTCAAACTCACGCAAGGCTAGCTTAGCTCAACTCGTCAAAATCAGGGAGCTTGAGCCTCGCTAGTCTTGGGTGAGCTTGTTCCTCACTCATGGCCGATCGCCGACCATTGCCGTGGTTGGCGGCGACGAAGGAAAAACGAAAAAGAAAATAAAAAATAAACATGAATAAATATTGTCATTTTCTTAAAAAATGAATTATTAGAAAATATTTTCTATAAATATCACATCTTCTGCGAAACAAAAGAAACCTAATTAACATTAGCAAACTCATAGAAGAAACAAGAATTTGAAGTCCCCACCGTCTATTGTTTAGTTAACCACCTTCCACTCCCAACGCCAACAACCACAAACCCCACCCCACCCCACCCCCCAAAAAAAAAAAAAAAAAAAACACACACACACAAACCCCAAACCCCAAAAAATAGATCGAAGTCTTCATTTATCATCTCTCCTAAAATTTTATCTATCTCTCTCCATTTGTCCTTTTTCAACGTTATGCATGGCAACAAAACAATTGGTGTGCCGTGGAGCCATGCGTAGCATGAGTTCTGTGCTAGTTGGGCTTTTAAACAAAGACACCAAGACCCAAACTCACTCCTCATAGGACTACACTGAAATACAATCGAAATTAAGATTATAAACATAGTTATAAACATCTAGAATCTGATGGCCATAAAAGGAGACCTACATCATCAATTCGATACGTTTTTGTTTGTCACATATGTGACTGAAGTAGGTGCTACTGATATTTATCTATGCTTGTCTAATACTAGTACTAGTGTGCTCAAGATGCAAAGCTTCATAAGTTGTTGCACTAATTGATGAAGTAGATATAGTATCATTGCCTTCGTCGGTCCAAGTTTCATCATCCCTTGTTGACATTTCCGTTGGATAAAAGAGTGGCTTGGGAGGTACTTGTAGATCATCTGCTTCTCCTTCAAGCATTTCCAAGATTTTACGCATCGAAGGACGATCACTGGGATTCAATTGTATGCACCAAAGAGCAACTATTATCATCTTCTTTACTATTCTCTTATCCTCCTCGCTAACCTCTTCCATTGGAATATTCGATCCCTCACTAAGTTGGTCATGAACCCATAAGGGAAAGTAAATATCACTAGAATACTCTGCAACCATGTCTGCATTCTTCCTCCTACTAGCCATTTCCATTAATAATTTCCCAAAACTATAGACATCAGCTTTGTAAGAGATACTCCCAATGTTCTTGTAGACCAGCTCCGGAGCCATGTATCCCAAGGTTCCTCTTGCGGCAGTTAAAGACACGGTGTTGTGGTCTGGGGAGTACAATCTCGCCAGCCCAAAGTCAGAAACTTTTGGAGTTAAATCCTTGTCAAGAAGAATATTGTGAGGCTTAATATCGAAGTGTAGAATTTGCATGTCGCATCCTCGATGAAGATACTTGATCCCTCCAGCCACTCCGAGAGCAATCTTGTACACTTCCTTGCAATCAAGATAAGTCCCTTGTCCTCGTGAGAAAATGTGCTTATCCAAAGACCCATTGTGCATGAAATCGTAAACGAGAGCTTGTTTGGAGCCTTGAAAACAAAAACCAATGAGTCCAACCACATTAACATGATGAATTCTTCCGATGGTAGCCACTTCACTGATGAAGTCCTGCCCATTTGCTTTCCCATTCTTTAGGATCTTCACCGCGACATCGCGACCACTTCTCAGTCTTCCTTTGAACACAGAACCATACCCTCCCTCACCTAGTTTGTCCTTAAGACCACCCGTGATTTTCTTGATCTGCGAGTAAGAGTATCTTATCGGCAAGAAGTTATTGTTAGATTGCAAAAATTCTTCAACGTTTTGATCCCTTGCTAAGTGTCTTCTCCTCCATTTGCATATAAGCAACATCATCACACATGGGGCTCCCAAGATGAATTTCACAACCGTGAATCCCCCTGTATTTTGGTGAAAACGCAAGAGAATTGAGGATGTGTAATTTTTATGATAATCAATTTGTGGGTATGTTAAATGTTTGCTTCTAGAAACATTAAATCAATTTCACAATGAGAAGATTTTAGTAATGCTACCTATGCCAGGGACAGCAATCCAGCCGATCCAAAGAAGGATATAGTATGCAAGACTCCATCCTGCAAGGGAGATTGAATACGTGACAAGCTGAAAAAATTTAAAAGATAACCTATTTACCATAATCAAGTAATGAGTGTCTTGGTTCAATCCGTTAAGATTTGTCGGCGGAATCTGAACTAAATAAATAAACAAATGAATAAAAATTCATTCATTATTATACTTAAAAAATACCACAAACAAAATACCACAACAGCATTTATCAAACTACTTAATTTTAATGGCCATTTTGAAATTACATGAGCTCCGAAAAGATATACAAATGACCGAGCTCAATTTCACATTTAGATAAAATTCACAGCCAAATATATTTGTTGAGAAAACTGAACAAATCATAAGTACGTACTGTTCTTGTATCTGCAATAAATTTGGTTCCTAACGTTGATGGCGCAGAAATAACAATCTTTGAATTGCATGTTACAGGCTTTTTGAAGCCATGAAAGCTCAAATCCATAGGACATCTGTTCATGAATTTGTGCATAGGAACGAAGATCATTACGATTAACCCACCATGGTATCATTGCCATATGCTTTATAGTGCATGCAGTTTCCACAGACGAGACATTCGCATCGATCATGGCGTATACTCGCCTTCTTGTACTGGAGAAATTCGAAAGTTCGACCCCATCAAAGCATGATGAAGTGTCGACATAAAGCAGAGAATGAATGGCCTTCGTGCAGTCCAAGATTGTGACGGTCGTGGATGACTTGTAGCCACGGTACGGTTGACCCAAGCATGTATACGGCGTCCATTCATAGCTAAAGAGGTCGCACGACAAAGATCGGAGAGGAAATGATGAGCAGTTTCCGTCTTGCAGCCCGACATCAGCAATCCTAATTGTGTAGTTCGTATAGCTGATGTATCGTACATAATACTCGCCTGGATTCAAATCGAAAATGGTGTGGTTGTTTATGCAGGCTAGCTCATAGTCAGGGTCACCACAGCCCTTTGGATCGCCCTTCAGTCGAAACGGGTAGGTTATGTTCGAGATCTCCCCGCAAGAGTTGGTGCACTGATTTTTTTCGATGGCGATGCTAAACGACTGATGTAATAGTAGTAGAAGGAGAAGAACAAGATATATAACAAAGACTCGATTTTTGAGCATGGTTATGCAATGGCAGAGAGCAGGAATTGAGCAAGCAAGTCGAGTGTTTCAGTATTGAGATGCAAAAGAAGGGAAGATAACGAGCGAGGAATGGTTTGGGTTGCCCTGTTTCTTTCTTGAAGCAACAACGGGAGAAGGGAAAATCTCCGACTACGAACTCAATTGTGTGGAGGCGAGTGATTTGGGTTGTGCAGACCACAAAAATGGGACGTGTCAGAGACGGAAAAGATTGGGATCGGTCTGCTCAAAAGTCGAAAGCCGGTCAACGTACGGCACAAGAACAAAGATGCCAATTTATGCACTCTGACGAACCTAAACTTCCATCGACCTCAGGCCCACCCCGACGCTACCAGCTGAGAGAGAACATGGGGCGGGACCGGCCTGGCCTGGCCCAGTGGATTGGAAAGAACAAGCGAAATGCTAAATGCACGAAGAGTATTAATTTTCCGACCAAAAAGAAAAAAACAAGAACATTAATTAAATGTTGTGTACAGAATGGTATGTACAGTGGAGATCTGTATAACCCTCAGCAGATCTTAAGCACACTCTGAGTCCAAGGCCTTTCACTAATCAAACTCTAATGGGCTGATTTCACTTAATTATAGCTCAATAAGCCCCTTCTCCTCGTGATTTTCCGCCATGCGCGCTCCACGGGCTTGGCCGAATTTTGCTTCGCTTGCGGGCGTAGTTTATTTAATCCAATTGAGTTCAGAACCTTTAATCCATGGCAATGCAATTTTGATAATCTATTAATGTGAAATGCTCTAAAAACTACATGCAATTTTACAAAAATATTTTTTTGGTAGGGGTCAGGGTTGATCTCCAATTTTTCTATATAATGAATAATTAAACGGATCGTCAAAATATAAGTATCAACACATTGTCTCCAAACATCTCTATTTTTCACATAACATCTTTGAATCTCTTCCCACACCGGTTCAACTCGTCGCATATCTTGTTCATTGGACTTGCAAACACCAGCAAGGTGTTGGTCTCGTGGACGCAATTCTTAAAAGCCTTAATCATCAACCAAATTATAACCTCAAACGTGAAACACACTTCGATAGTCCTGACTCCTACCAGACGGGCGCGGAAGCATTCACCGGAGCGACTTGGACGTGCAGGTTCTCGCCACCGCTTTGGTTGAGGTTGACGAAGCTAGGGATCGAGCCGCTCACAGGGGCATTCAAGCAGCTGGGGTGAAAGCTCGTGGGGCGAGCCTCGCCGGGGATCCATCTGGCGGCGTGCTGGTTCGTGGGATACGCCCACGGCTCCAACGGCATCCCCACGCAAGTGTCGATTTTGACTGAGATTCTGGAAACCATCGCACAATAAAAGGGAGGGGAGATGAAATTTGTAAAAGGGGAGAGACCTCAATAAGATGACGACAGAGAACGATAAACGAGAATCGAAATCGGACTGGAAAAGTGATGATCGATGGAGTGCCGTGAAACACTAGCCAGGTAATTTTTTGCATCCATGGACGCATCTTTCCATTATTTTGGATTTGGTCCCCTAAACTTTTCATTATTTATCATTGTATCCCAAATTAAGGAACTTGTTATAAATGTTCTTTGCAAATTTTGGAGGCCAAAAACAGAGAAAATGTATCTGGCCAAAAAAAAAAAAAAACAGAGAGAGATTGTAAATGATGAAACTCGCCATTTTATATTTTTTTTTCCTTCTTAATTAAAAAATACAAAATGAAGTTATATGACTATTAGTCCAATACTTTCACGAAACCCATATGATTCTTGGGCTTCGGGATATGGAGCACATTCACCGGCCGAAAAAACTCAATCTTAAAAGTGACAAAATTAAATTCACAAAAATCGTAAAATATCACATCCATGCTTAAATTGGGACTTTCTTTGCCCTCGATTATTTCTAGTTCATTCATTTTGATAGAAAGAGTGTTGTGCTGCTTAAAAATGATAATAGAAAATGTTTGGAATAGCCAACACGATCTTAAAAACTGAACATGAAAATACTTATTTACACTTGAAATGAATTTAAATTTGAGCAAAATACTCAAACCTATAATAAAGATGACATATATTTTCTCGAATAAAATTTAGTCGTGATGCAATAGCCTTAGACAATGAATCTTAAAAGGAAAACTAATATAATTTTTTATGAGGACATTTACCAATATAATAACTTTAGCAACCTAATAAATAGAGTAAGAATTTAATTAATTGTATGTATTATCTTTATTAAGGGAGAGATGATCTCTCCTAATACTCTTTGTATCAACTTTTACAAAATCTTTAGAAGTCTCCACTATTTATTGTTTAGTTAACTATCTCGCACTTCCTCGCCTTTAAACCAAAGTTATTTATTAGCTCTCTTTGTCCATCATTTTCTAACATTATTCGTAGCGATAATTGGCACACCATGAAGCAACGTGTACGTAGGGATCAATGGAGTGCTATCAAGCACGCATATAGTGGATTGGTTGCTAGCTAGATTTTTAAGCAAAGACTTTGAAACCCAGACTCGCTCCTCATAGAATTATCCTAGTCATCGTTAGATTTTATATTGGATCCGAGAATCCAAATGACAACCAATGACAATTTTAATATGATATTGCTAAAGGATAAATCCGGCCTAATTAAGATCCATAAATATAACAATATGATGATGGCCAAGAAAGGGGAGTTACATATGAAACATCAATGCCATGTTTCAATTTGCCACATATGTGATAGGATCAAATGATTTTGATACGTCTCTATACTTGTGTAATATTAGTGCTAGTATACTGAAGAGGAGAACCTTCGCAAGTTATTGCACTAGTTGATGGAGTGGATATGATAGTATTATTGCCTTCGTCGTTCCAAGTTCCATCATCTCGTCTCGACATTTCTATTGGAGAAAAGAGTGGCTCGTAAGATATTTGTAAATTATCTACTTCTCCTTCGAGCATTTCTAAGACTTTGCGCATCGAAGGGTGGTCATTAGGATTTCATTGTATGCACCAAAGAGCAACCATTATCGTCTTCTTTATTGTTCTCCTCTCCTCCTCACTAACTTCTTCCATCGGAAATTCTAGTCCTACACTAAGTTGGTTATGAACCCATAAAAGAAAGTAAATCTGACTAGAATACTTTGAAATCGCGTCTCCAGTCTTCCTCCTACTAGCCATTTCCATCAACAATTTTTCGAAACTATAGACATTGGCTTTGAAAGAGATGCCTCCAAGGTTCTTGAAGACGAGCTCCAGAGCCATGTACCCGAGGGTCCCTCAACTTTTCTAATTTTGAAATTGCATGTTCATATGTAATATGATTTAGCCTTTCCTTATGTAGTAGTTCAATGTCATGTGTGTTGTGCGTGTTAAGAACACATATTTTCCTGAAGATGTGCAAAAGTCAAATGTGATTAAGTCATGAAAGATAAAAACTCATATTTTCTTATGTTAATTATACATAGCACGACAATTGATTATGTGCCATATCTTTCATGTGATCATTGAATTTTCTCAACATGAAATGAGGGATACTCTTAGGGAAACAGCTAACAATATTGACAAACAAACTATAAAGAAAAGATTGGTAAAAGTTTGAAAGGTGTAAATTTTAGACGTGACATTTCCTGATTGAAAATAACAATTTGGATATATGAAAAGTGGAGAAACACCTCACAATTTATAATAGCAGTGCATTTTGTTGTGTGATCATTCTATATTTTAGACATGGTGAATTGCCATGTCATATATACTCCATGAGGCACATCGGTGTCTTGATTGTACAACTAATGGAAATTTAATGGAATACCACATCACCTAATACCCGTTAATTTTTTAAAATTAAAGTAATTGATTGAATCAATTTTGAAGAGTTCGGTAATTAATTTTAAAAAAAGTCTTGGTATTTGATTGGCAAATGTGTAAAAGTCTAGGCATGTGAGGAGAAGCGATGGTCTGCAGAGTTCACAATTGCCACAATCATGGAAAATGTGGAGTGTTATGTCTATCGTGGCTCCCACGACTATAGAAGTTCAGACCATCACTGAAGTGACAACGCCACAAAGGACGGAGAGAAAGAGACAAGCAATTAGCCCTTGCGAGCCGGATTGTGTGGCTTTTGTATTCAATCCATTGCACATGTGACTTGCTCCAAAACAAATTTAAAACGGTGCAATTATACATAGGGACAGCTCGTATTTTGTGGGATATCGGTTCTTGGGATTGCCTTTTAGTTGAAACAGGTAGCTTATGTTGGTAAAATTGTCACGTGAAGGGATTTTTCTCTATGATTCCTACTCGTATAAAAGAACGACAAGAACAAATGCTAGTTTTTCGGCATTGCAATGTTTGTTGCGTGTGCACTTGCAAAGGGTTTCAATGAAGAAGATATTAGACAAAATGAAATTACAGGAAAATAGCATTTATCAAGTCACGAATTGAACCAGGTCGGAAAGCTAGTATAAACAAATGAGCGATGTTTTTGAAGACGATGTAGCCTCTTGCTAGTTGTCCTTATTGGGAATCAAAACAATGGGCCGGCCAATCTCACAAGATAGAAGAAGACGAAGTTTTTGGGGGGACTCATCAACAGATAAGTCAAAGTCAGTCGACGTGCGTGACGAGCAACGGAGAATCGGAAGAAGAGGTCAGGAAAAGATCATGGGTTGCGAACCATCCTGGAAATTCTCGTAGAAGAAAATTTGGGAAGGTGGTGAACAGGTGTCATCATCGTCGACAATGATGGGCCAAAATTCAAAGATGCTCGAGCAACAAGCGCGTCCATCTTTTCCCGGTCATTCTCAACAGTCACCTTTGTGCTCAATTCACAACTCAAAGTGTACAAGTAAAAATATGGCATGATTACGCGAATGGTTGTTATCCTCAAAATTTTAATTTACTTAATATATTAATAAATTTTATTTTAATGTGCAACGTTGTCCTTAAAATTTTAATTTTTTTAATACAGTTCTTAAATTTTTTATACATGGTCAATATAGTCTATGGACTATATAAAAATATTCAGTATTGTTATTAAACTTGTCTTAATGAAAGGGGATATGAAACCGTGAACGGTGATGTTGAATGCTTTGAATTGCATGGACCGTCACCATCCCAAATGGTTTTGGTTTAACACTTCGGGGCATGTTCCGCTCAACTCTCATGAGGATATTTTTCTTAATGAAATGGTTTTGTTCAAGTTCTGAGAGTGAATTAGACCATGTTGATTATACAGTGGACGAAGAAGTTATACTAGGTAGCACTAAGGCTCATTTTTAGAAAGGATGCTGAAGGAATTGGATAAAAATATTGGGTTAAAATCACTGCTTATTGTGGCTTTCAAAGTCGTCTTACTCAAAATCTCGAGTAAACAAAGTTACGCGACCTTTACTTCTTGTTGAAGCATTTGTATCGGACAACACTACTTGTATATACCAAGTTCATGGGTAGGAATCTTCCATATTTATCATGTACAAGTAATAGATAAAGCGCAGATGGTTAGCCCCACTAAAAGATAACAACAAAATAAGAGGGAGAAGAAACTTTTCAAATCCGGTCGGGCGAATTCGAAGTCAGCTGCCTTCCGCGGGAAAGTTCGTAGGGGTTTTGAGTTCGAGCAAAGCATTTCCAGTGGAAGTCATTTGTCCGATCGACAAAATGTTCTCCCTCAAAATCGAGATCCTAGTGCCTAAGCTTGGTATGCTAACGACCAAGGACGGGATGGAGACTCAAGGGTTGAGCACATGATGGTCGGGCTGAACTACGGATTCCATTTTCAAAGCCGGAGACCTCAAGGAGTAGACTATGGTGCCTAGGCCTTGAACAAAAACACGAGGCCTAAAGGCATCCGATTCTAATGAAGTGCTAAAACAGTCCAAACAACTAAAAACTGAATACCATTATGAGTGTGATTATACGGAATGAGATTTTGTTAAAGAAGTATTCATCATTACTAAAACCAAAGGGCCACTTAGCATTGATCATAAATAAATCATAATACGAAATTTGTATAGATTTGAAAGACATCAATTTTAGCCATAATTTACCTGAAATCATCACAAAGTTGGAGGCACTTGTAGGTAATGAATTAGCTTCATGAGTTGTAATTTTATCCATAATGGTTGTAACTCATTTACACTAGTAATTTTATGAGTCGTGATTTACTTGTGATATCCACAAATGATAAAATCGAAAAGAAAAACTTCTTTTATCGTTTTCATGTGCACATTTACCACTAATAACCATAGCAACCTAGTAGAAGAAATAAGAATTTTAATTAATCAAATCAATTAATGTTATTAAGAGAGAGATCATCTTCTGATGTCTCCTGCTATTCTCTGATTTAATTTTTAGCTAATTTTTTATGGAACAAAAAGTCAATGAAGATGAGAGGAATGATTTGTGTTGCTCTGTTTCTCTCTTGAAGTAACGACGAGAGAGAAAAATCTCCGATGACAAACTCAATTGTATGGAGGCGAGCGATTTGTGGTCTAGCTACCAAAAAATTTGGGACGGACGAGATAAGCAAAAGTGTGGGAATGGTCGGTTGAAAAGTCAAAAGCCGGTCAACGTAAGGAACAACCAGAAGGGGCCAATTTATGCACCGCGACGAACCCAAACTTCAATGGACGTCGAACCGGCCCGGCCCAACCGGAGCAGCAAACTTAGAGTGAACCCGGGCCGGGCAGGGCCCAGAGGATAGTAGTTGGTTGGGAAGAAGACAAGCAAAATGCTAAATGGATGAAGAATATTAATTGAATCTTGTGTACCAAACGATGCGTACAGTCGATATTTGGATTACTTTCTGCGGATTTTAACACACGATCTACTTGACTTTTACTTTTGGCCAGAGACTCGCGTGACGTGACGCATTCGGCTTGAAAATAAAATTTCTTTTTAATCTTGAAGATGTTAAAAGAAAATGTTAGTAGAATAAATGATTTTTCCCATATTTTTTGTTTTTTAATTATAAATCCCATCATTTCTAATTTTGAATTATTTTCTAGATGTAACGTGATTTATACCGTTCCCTTCGTCTCGGTACATTTCAGGAGCGTTGATCATGTAAAGATCACATATTGTTTTGAAAATGTAACAAATAATCAACATGATGCCACTCTCATCTTGCAATTTAGTTACTAGTGAGTTCACTGGTGGTGAAGAGTGCTCCAACTCTTAGAAGGTCAAAGTCAAAGACTTCTTGAACCGATAGACCTTGTGGAGTCAATTGGGCGAGGAAAAATCTTAGTGCCATAGAATTTCCATGGGAAAGTGGGAGTACATGAAACTTCCTTCTGGGTGCGACATCTTCACACTTGGATGACACCTACACCTCACGACACTAACAACTCTACTTGACTAGTGATGAATTTGACTTTAGAAAATGAGAAGATGATAGCAACGTTATTCCTTTAAATGAGAGTAACGTTGCAGTCTTCATGAAAGGTTTCACCCCTTAAATTAAAATAAATAAATATATAAATCATATGAAAAAAGTGGAGTGTTTTAGCGTTGAGATGCAAAAGAAGGGAAAATAAAAGATGAGAGGAATGATTTGTGTTGCTCTGTCTCTTTATCGAAGTGATGAGGGGAGAGGGAAATATCTCCGACTACAATCTCATTGTAGTGACAAAAATGGGACGTATCAGAGACGGAAAAGTGCGGGAATGGTCGGCGCAAAAGTCGAAAGCCGGTCAGCGTAAGGCACAAGCACAAGGGAACGCTTCATGGGCTGCGATGGACCTGGGCCCGGCCTGGCCCACTCTTACGCAGCTAGCTCAATGTGAACCTGGGCCGGGCCAGGGTCGGCCCATTGGATAGGCGTTGGGGGAAGAAAACAAGCAAAATGCTAAATGCACGAATTAAACAAGCAATTTTTGCCCGGCCCACCCCGACACAGCAAGCTTAGTATGATGTGTGCAGTCGACATTTGTATAACGTTCAGCAGAGAGTCGCATGATGCATCTAGCTTGAAAATAATTTGTTTAAAATTTTTTTGGTAGAATAATAATTTTTCCCGTGTCTACTGTTTTTTAATTACGAGCCCCAACTTTCTAATTTTGAATTTCTTTTTTAGCTGTAACGTGATTTATTCCTTTTCATACATCAAAATACAGTCCATGTGCATTGCACATGTAAAGATCACATATTTTCTTAAAGATGTAACAAATCAAGCTTGAATAAAAGTATGACTTGAGGATTATTTATTCAAATTTAAGTGTTATTAAATAAATGATATGCATTGGTAAATCTTTTTGTATTTTTAGTTTTACTAACATACCTCCATGATCGTAACACTTCTCCATAATCCATTAACTTAAAGGGCATATCAGTGAATAATTATCCTGTTATGTCATAATTTTTTAGTCAACAATAACATTGGCAATCATATAATCATTAGTTTTTCTTAAATGTCCGTAAGTTACTATCTCTTTTAAAATAATCCGATGGTCGAAATTTGTTATATTTTTATCCAATGGTCTTGATTCCGCAATTTAGATTTCTCCTGGCAATAGAATGAATTTTTTTAAAAAAACATTATGGGAGAAGAGTAATGGGATAGTTAGTCATCAATATATAGTTATCACTTCGTCAATAATACATGCTAAACTTTTCACCAAAAAAATAAAATAATAATAATAATAATTCTAAGAGAAGAGTTATCTGAAGAGATATTGGGATTGAATATTTCTGGAATTATCAATTATATTTTATTTATCTTCATCTTCGGGAGTGAAGGCCTTCAAATATGAGAAAAATTCGCATGCGTCGAAGTTTGAATGGAGCGGAATCTGTCATTCTGCCGTAAAGTCCTTATCAACAAGGGTAGCCATCTCCAGAAATAGAGAGACACTCATTGAGAAGAGAGAATAGAAAGGATTTTTTTGGAGATCTTTCACGGCCGTAGGTCGGTGGAAGCACGGAGAAGAAGAAACCAAAATAAAAGAGGGCGTGAAGCTTTGAGACGCAATTAGCGAGCGGAGATTTGTAGAGATTAAAACACGTGAATCGGAGGCATTATCTCTCGGCAATTCTCACATCTCGGAAGTCACTTCTCCGATAACAACATCCACAACACCAGTCCTCGCCCACTCCGCAGCTTTCCGGTGTATCATCCGGCGATTTCCCCTGCTACCGCATTGATTCCAGCAACACCGCAGCGAGTCTCGACGGGCCGCCGCACTTCCGCTGAGATGACGCGGCCGCTGCTTCTCTTGACCCGCTGCCAGCCCTGCTACAATAACAACGCTGCTGCCGCGAGACCACACGTCGATCTGTTGTCCAGCTGCCGCCCCGTTGACGACGTCCCTGCCCTGCTGATCTGTTGTTCCGAACCGAGAAGGCTCTGCATCGTTTCCTAGCCACGACCTTCCATGACCGAGCACCACCGTTCGATCCATTGTCCTTCAATCACGAGCCACCGCCGCTGTGTCCCGATCCGTGGTCCGTCCATCCTGATTTGGAAAGGTGAAAAATTTCGAATTTGGTGAGAATCTATCCGAATTTCAATATTCTATTTTGTCGCTTAATTTGAACTATTTGATATCTAATTATGCATATTTTTTGATGTGTTAGGCCAAACCGCAAATTAACAATTTGCTTCAATTGACAATTCGATATCCGAGATACGACTTGCGATTGCGCATCTCGATCTCATACACGACTCACGATTGCACGGTAAATTGATAGTCCAATCTCATATCTAAGATACAACTTCCAATTGAACGGAAAATCGGCCAATTTGATCTAGGATATGATTTGCCGATTTTATTCGTATCCAAATTTGAATGATTGGGTGGTCATCAAATATTCTATTGATATCTGTGTGATTGCTATAGATAGTATTTGATTCAATTTACCTCATCGTTTAAAAACATACAATTAAAAATCTAATTGGATGGGATGGTAATTTCCTAATTCGAATAAAATTGCAAGTTTAAGATAAGATTTCCTAGTTTGAAATAAGATAATTTCCTAGATAGGTTGCATATCATCTTAAAATTGCATCTTAGCCTATATTGCATATTTGGAAGTTTTAAAATGGTCCTTGAGGGTAAAATAAGGTTAACAGAATAGTGACAACTTCTAATCGAAAATCATTTGCATGTTTAAATCTAAGTCATGAATTGATATGGGTTTGGAGAGAGCAGATCGCGACATTAGCCTTTATAATAAATAATAAAATGAAATAAAAATCCCCTTAACATCTTTCAGTTGATTAATCTATAAAATTAAAAATAGGGGACATCCAATTATTGCAAATAACGTAGTAAGAAGTTGTTTTGTATGCGTTGTGAAGAACTATAAGTTTTTTGAGATTTGATAGAACAAGACTTCCCAGTGCGCACTAAAATGCTTTATCCTAATTGAGTACACTATTAATTTTCATTCAAATATTTTGAAATATTTTTATTCTTTGGAGTGGTTTCAATATGGTTAAGTAAAGTTCATGACATTGGTTATTTACTGTAATTTCAAAATTTGCATCTTTACTTAGTTTCCATTCAATACACATCATCGTCGATGTAAATATGAGTATGACTATTCTTCAACTTCTCTAGATATAGGCATGGATAATCAGTATGAGTAGAAATATAGGTCCAAAGAATAAAAAGATTAGATAAGGTGAAGAAACTTCTTCAACTTATCCACAAGTTGTGCATCGCACATGGATAATCTTTTTATTGTTGAATATTTATTTCTCCACATACTAATTATCCATGCCTAGGTCTAGAGAGATTGAAGAATGGATGTCCTCGTATTTATGTTGATGATGACGTGTTTTGAATGGAAACTAACTTAAAGTTGCAAATTTTAGAATTACAGTAAATAACCAATATTATGAACTGTACTGGTTAACAATATTGAAATCATTCCAAAAAATAAAAAGATTTCAAAGTAATCAAATGAAAATTAATGGAGTACTCAATTAGAATAAAGCATTTTAGTGCACTTAGGAAGTCTAGTTCTATCAACTCTCGAAAATTTAATGGTTTTTCCACAATTCATAGAAGACAACCTATATTAGGTTATTTGCAATAATTGAATGTCCTTCATTTTAATTTTATTAGAATAATCAACCGAAAGATGTTAGAGGGGATTTTTACTTCATTTTATGATATACAAAAAAGGCTATATAACATTTCGCAGTAACCAAGTATAGAACCACTGTTTTATAAGTCCACTGTACACAAGAATTCTTCAATTAATGAGGAAGTAGGAAGAAAACGGTTGTAACAATACGTGGTCAAATGATGAAGCTTCTTCTTTGTTAACAAAGTTAGAAAATAAACATTTGAAAGAGAATGCAACAGTACAAATGCGATTCATTTCAAAACTTTAGGCATTACCTGAAGATATTGTGTTCGACGAAGAAGCTGCGTTAAATGATTTGATAAAAATGCTGTGTTTCGCTTGCTTTGATGAAGACGCAAGCATAGTAAATCACTTAAAAAGGGCACGAAATCTTGGATGATTGGACCGAATCGGAGTTTGCCCCCATCAACTTTCAACTGCACGGCTCCATTGGATAGCCACACATCATAATTACGGCCAAAATTATTTGTATTTTCAATTTTTGAGATACGCATACTTTGACTGCATAATGGGCATGGCCATGTATACAACAAATTTCAGATCACTACATATAATCATGATTTTGAAACCTTGTGTATTATACGATGATGTTAATTAGACAGCGCATATTTGGTCATATGGATGTGGAAGGGATATTTTTTTGAAGATGCATAGGAACGAACCGAGCTCTTTTGAAAAATATTTTCCAAAAAATCACTTTTAAGAAAATGATAATATTTTTCAATATTCGACTGAAACTTAAAAATAAAGTAGAAAATTTTTCACCACTTAGTAAGGAAAATCTTTTCCTCCACACACTCCTTTCAATATCCTTTTTATTATTTTAATTTTTTAATTAGATTTTTTGATTTTCTTTTTTTTTCTTTTTCTTCCTTGGTCGGTAGCTAGCCACAAGTGAGCCAGGTATCGACGAGGTCGAGCTCGCCCAAGGCTAGCAAGTTAGCGGAGGCTGGAGCCTCGCCCAACATCATTAGAGCCTTGTCGACTTTTGGCGACCTTAAGTGAGGCTCGAGCCTTGACTATGTCATTAGATTTGGCGAGGCCATCGGTCGCAGACCGGATAAAGAAAAAGGAAAAAAAAAAAGAAAAAGAGAAAAGAAAAGAAAGGAAAATTTTTTAAAAAGTAAAATTTTGATTTTTTTATAAAAAATGATAAAAAAAAGGTAAATGTATGTGGTAAAAAGAAGTGCTTGGTTTAGAAGTGAAAGAAAGAAGCGAAAAACATTTTTCAGTATTTTAGAAGACATTTCCATTGATGAAAAATGTTTCTTGCGACCTATTTATTTTCTGTAAAATGAATGTCAGAAAATTGAAAAATATTTTTCTCGAAGTTATTTTCTACGAAATGATCAAAGCTTAAGTGTTGTGTCAGCCACAACAAATTGAATATGATTCTTCTTTTTTTCTTTCTTTGCGCAATGTCCCAATTGTCTCCTGAGCAAGTCAAGCCATTGTTGCGTTGGTGATGCGGGGCTACTTCTAATTGTTTCAACCCAAACATAGCGCAATTACCAATTAGTCAATGTTTGACAAGAATTTTGACCCAAAAAAAAAAAAAAATATTGTCAGGCAAGAATAGGGTTCGTAGCATCACAAGAACCAACGAAATTACGGGCTTTGTCTCTCCCAAATAAACTGAAGAACGGACAACAAGCCAAAGCCAAGCTTATCAACTGCTGCAGTGCTTGCTCTTACAGGACAAAGCTAATTTTTCTTTACTTTGGCCAAGAGATGATCGTTCATCTATATTCCAAGAGCCCAGCTGGTCCTTGTTAAAGAAATAAAACAGACATTAAAAGTACAGATGAATGAAGAAGCTGGTGATAGTAGAAAAGCTGAACCCGAGGAAGTTACGAGGCGAGAGGAAGCTGAAGCGAAGGAAGGTCGCAAACTTCTAAACGAAGCTCAAAGTAGAAAAGAAGATGAGCTGGCGATCTTGAGCTGACTCCGATGAGCTGGCGATCCATGACATCAAAACCTGGAACACGAAGCTGATCAAGCTAACCGAAGGAGCTGCACAACCAGAGGAAATGCACGTGTTTCTCATATTAGTTATTCATTTGTAACGGTTCTATAACAGAAGTTGTTAAACAAGTGTTGAGTATAAAAGGATAAGTGAAGGAGAGAAGAGTCAAGGTTTAGTTCATTGTTTCTACTTCTGATTTTCCTCGATTCATCTTTAGATTTCTCTCTTCTACTTCTGTATTCAATAATAGTTGAAAGTCATGTAAAAGATGAACCAGAAGTTTTGAAGAAGAATATCAAAGCTGAGGTATTTCCATTGATTGTTCAGGATCTACAATTCTTTCATACACAAGTCATGTTCTATCTTCCATTTCTTCTCATGGTATCAGAGCATAAATCCTGGGAATGATAGATCTGATGTGTTCTTACTGCAAGATATTATAAAGATCTTGTTGATTCTTAGTTAGCTTACCTTCAAAGTTTACTGGATTGTTTCTTCGAATCTTCAAAGTCTCTGAACATATAAGAATGGCAACTAGAGTGCGAAGTACCCTTTTCCTATCCATGTGAATATAGCTAACTTCGTCACCATCAAGTTGAATGAAGAAAACTTCCTGTTATGGCAAGCCCAATTCAACAAATTTTTGAAAAGCCAAGATCTGATTGGTTTTATTAATGGTGAAACATTACCTCCTACTCAAATGATACAGACTGAGATAGGAGAAGTGATGAATCCCGATCATCTGGATTGGATAAAAACGATCGCTTATATCATCCTGGATAAGTGGTGCGGTATCAGAAAATATTCTAAGTCTGATAATTGGCTTAGAAACCTCATTCGAAGTATGGCAAGCTCTCATAAATAGATTTACACAGAAGTCTGTTGCAAAGGAATTTGAGTTAAGAGGAAAATTATAGGCTTGCAGGAAAAGAAACAGATCATTAAGTGATTACCTTCGAGAATTCAAAACCATCTGTGATCAATTAAATACAATTGGAAAGCCTGTTGATGATATAACCAGAATGTTTGGCATACTTGAAGGGTTAGGTTCTGAATATGAAACCTTCAGGACAACCATGTATTGCCTTAAACCCCAGCCAGAGTATGATGAGGTTATTTCACAACTTGAGAGATTTGAAACCATATTGCAAACATATTCTGTGAACGAGTACAATACTAACCTGGCCTATTATGGGCAAAGAAGAACTGGAACAAGTCTGCAGAAATTCAATCCCGAAATCAAAGAGAAAATATTCGGGGGATTTAGCTATGGCGAGTAGGTCGAGTCTCTCAATAGAAGGGAATATGTAAATAATTTTACAGAAGCAGGAAGGAATCAACAAAATAAAATGAATAACCTGAATTCAACTTAGCAAGGTCAGGTTAATAAGGATAACTGGTCTAACTATGGACAAGGATTTAGACCATATTCAAACCCTTCACAGAGGTAGCAAAGTGTTAGGTCTTATCCACCACAAAGTTCAAATGGTGATAGACAAACACAGATTACAAAGCCTATAAGTAATGGCCCTAGTAATGGCCATCTGCAATGCCAGATCTGTAAGAAATCAGGTCATACAGCACTCAGATGTTGGTATAGATTTGATAACTCGTACCAGGCAGATGAAATACCAACTGCATTGGCAGCTGTGCACATTGAAGAACCCTATGGTTCAGAATGGTATCCAGACACAGGGGCTACTTCACATATTACCTCAGAACCTGGTATGATTCGAAACTACAACGCATATAGTGGTAATGACACTGTCATGATAGGAGATGGATCTCATTTGTCAATCTCATGCATTGGTAATGGAATATTGAATACAGAAAATAGCAAATTACCACCGAATGATGTATTAATAGTTCCTGCAATCAAAAAGAATCTTCTATCTGTATCAAAACTAACAGATGATTATCCCTGCTCTTTTATTTTTGATAAACATGGGGGTATATATGAAGGACAATTACAATCATACAACAATGAAGCTAGGAAGGAAGGTCAAGGGGCCATACCAGGTGGAACCTAAAGTAGGAGAAGTCTTCTTCACCCAGACTCAACAGGAAGTAGGAGAAGATGTCTGGCATCAAAGACTTGCTCACACCAATCTAAAAACAATGAAGATTTTACAGAAACAACATCTCATTCAGTATAATTCTAAAGCTTAGAATATATGTAGCAGCTGTCAAATTGCTAAGAGCTCAGCACTATTTTTTCCTTTCTCAGACCATATTTCTAATGTTCCATTAGAAAGAATACATTGCGATGTATGGGGACCATCACCAATTCAATCTGTTCAGAAATTCTCCTACTATGTCATTTTTGTGGATGATTTTTCTCGATATAGCTGGATATATCCAATGAGACAAAAGTCGAAGTTTATGATGTGTTCATTATGTTTCAAAGATTTATAGAAAATCAGCTTGATCACAAGATCAAAGTCTTCAGTGATGGAGGAGGAGAGTTCACTAGTAATAAATTTCAGAACTATCTACAAAAGTGTGGAATTAAGCGAGAATATCTCTTGTCCTCATACACCAGAGCAAAATGGTGTCTCTGAGAGGAAACATCGACATGTGATTGAATTGGGACTAGCAATGATGTATCATGCTAAAGTACCACTGAGATACTAGGTAGATGCATTCAAAACAGCAGTTTATGTTATCAATCTCCTTCCTATAACAAAACTACATATGCATTCACCCCATTATAAGCTCTACAATAAGACACCGATTATTCTCATCTTTGAGTTTTTGATCAGCTGTTATCCATGTCTCGGGCACTACACACAAAGATAAATTTGATCCAAGATCTCTTGCATGTATCTTTCTTGGATATAGTGAGAAGCATAAAGGATACAGGTGTCTCTTGCCTACTAATGGGAGAGTCTACATCAGTAGACATGTAATATTTGATGAGAAAGTCTTCCCTTTTGCTCATACAGTAAATACTGAGTATCAGCAGGGATCTGAACTATACAAACAGTGGATAAGAGGAGTACTATCTTCTATTTCCAACTCTACTAAGCAGGCTTAGTCACAAGACAATATATCGAGGGGATATTTGCAGCATACCAGATTACCTCCAATAACTCCAACAATGCAGGACAATGAGATTAGTACAGTTAATCCTATAGATATATCACAGATGCATATAGTACCTGATGTTGAGATGCAGATTGATGTTAATAATGCTCCCAGTGATATTGAATCTCATCAGAGATCTCCAAGCATTGAGGAACAAATGCCTACAAATCAAGAGCCTGTTTTAACATCAAATGCTAATACAGGACAAATACAAATCAATTCTGAAACATGAAATATACAAGGTACTTCTTCAACTCATCCTATGCAGACTAGACTTCGATCTGGAATTGTTAAAGCAAATCCTAAATATGCATGTCTAGTTGAGTATCAGCTTCCTGTTGAACCAAAATCAGTAAAGTCTGCCTTAGCAGACAGAGGATGGCACCAAGCAATGAAAGAAGAAATGGATGCCTTATATCAAAACAAAACCTGGGAATTGGTTCCTAGAAATGATCACATGAATGTAATTGGTTGCAAATGGGTGTTTAAGACAAAACTTGCACTGATGGGAGCTTAGATAGACTCAAAGCTAGACTTGTAGCTAAAGGCTTCCATCAAGAAGAAGGTCTTGATTTCACAGAAACCTTTAGCCCTGTAGTGAAGCATGCAACAATTCGAATAATCCTATCAGTAGCTATGATGAAACAGTGGAAAATTCATCAATTAGATGTCAAAAATGCCTTCTTACATGGAACCTTAAGTGAAATAGTGTATATGGAGCAGCCTCCAGGGTTTAAAGAATCACAAAAGCCTCACCATGTTTGTCTTCTTCGAAAGTCACTTTATGGACTTCGACAAGCTCCTCGAGCCTGGTTTGATAGGTTTAGTAGCTTTCTGTTAGAATATGGATTTTTCTGCAGCTCCACTGATCCTTCCCTATTCATCCTGCATACTGAAACAGAAACTATTCTCTTATTACTGTATGTAGATGATATTATTCTAACTGGAAGCTCCTCTCAAATGCTTTCTAGTCTCATTACTTCTCTGAGTATTCATTTTCATATGAAGGATCTAGGCTTCTTACACTATTTCCTTGGCATTGAAGCTAAACGAACCCCTGATTATCTATTTCTTTGCCAAACTAAATATGCCTTAGACCTCCTCACCCGAGCTCATATGCTAGAATCCAAACCAATTTCAACTCCTCTTTCATTAAAACCACCTATTATGATTAATGATTCTATACCTTTGAACAATCCTACTAAGTACAGAAGTCTAGTTGGCGGTCTGCAATACCTCACATTAACCAGACCAGACATTGCTTACGCCACAAATATACTCTGCCAGAAAATGCAGCAACCCACAATTGCAGACTTCAACATGTTAAAAAGGGTCTTGCGATATATAAAAGGTACTATAAAGCTTGGCTTATTCATTCATTCTCAAAGTACCATGCATCTCTATGGTTACTCAGATGCAGACTGGGCAGGGTGTGCAGAAACCAGAAGATCAACAACTGGTTTCTGCACATATCTTGGATCCAATCTTATATCCTGGGCAGCAAAGAAACAGCCCACAGTGAGCAGATCCTCCACTGAAGCTGAATACCGTGCTCTTGCATCAACCACTGCTGATCTCACTTGGATCAGTTTTGTATTACAAGATATAGGTTGTTCTCTTACTCCTCCTATTCATCTGTACTGTGACAATAAATCAGCAATATCTCTTACTCTGAATCCTGTCTTACACGCTCGAACCAAACATATTGAAGTGGACTTCCACTTTGTTCGAGAAAAGGTATCCTCAGGATCATTACATGTCAGATACATTTCAAGTTATTGCCAATTAGCTGATATTTTTACAAAACCATTGTCAAGGAGAGCACATTCTTATATGCGAATCAAATTGGGAATATGTGCTCTATCTATTCCCAATTTGAGGGGGGATGTTAAAGAAATAAAACAGACATTAAAAGTACAGATGAATGAAGAAGCTGGTGATAGTAGAAAAGCTGAACCTGAGGAAGTTACGAGGCGAGGGAAGCTGAAGCGGAGGAAGGTCGCAAACTTCTAAACGAAGCTCAAAGTAGAAAAGAAGATGAGCTGGCGATCTTGAGCTGAACTGATGAGCTGGCGATCCATGACATCAAAACCTGGAACACAGAAGCTGATCAAGCTAACTGAAGGAGCTGCACAACCAGAGGAAATGCACGTGTTTCTCATATTAGTTATTCTGTTGTAACAGTTCTATAACAGAAGTTGTTAAACAAGTGTTGAGTATAAAAGGATAAGTGAAGGAGAGAAGAGTCAAGGTTTAGTTCATTGTTTCTACTTCTGATTTTCCTCGATTCATCTTTAGATTTCTCTCTTCTACTTCTGTATTCGATAATAGTTGAAAGTCATGTAAAAGATGAACCAGAAGTTTTGAAGAAGAATATCAGAGCTGAGGTATTTCCATTGATTATTCAGGATCTACAATTCTTTCATACATAGGTCATGTTCTATCTTCCATTTCTTCTCAGTCCTGATACCCTTAGAAAATGATAGAAAACAAACCATGTCCTCCACGGAAGTGCCATGTTAGCAAACACCGAAGATAGCACCACCTATCAAAGTTGATCCGCTCGACTGCTAATTGGCGGATTAAATGCACAGGTTATAAGGCAAGTATCTTAGTTACTAGGTGGCAATTGCAAAAGAAACCGATGGCTGATCGTTTGAACTGTTACCAATACGATAGGACCGAAATGTTGTGAGGCCGCCGTGCTGAGCAAACGAAGTCAATTAAGAACAAAGAACCAAACTGCTTGGACTGAATGATTACTCCAATAGCAATCACGTAGATTGCAGAGACAGGATGATAAATATACGGAAGCAAGCAAACAATCATCTATTAGACAAGTCTCCATGAATAGATCAAAAATGTTTCTATCTGATTATACCAGCATGTTTAGCGAGACAAAATGTAGAGAGAACTCAAGGTGATGCCAGACATTGTCCACCGAGCACCTTTGCTTTTCCTGTAGCATCTTCGAACCTCTTCCCACACCTGTCCAATGAGTCACATATCTTGCTCATCGGTTCTGCAAACCCCTGCAAAGCGTTGCACCTGCCGGTCGACGAAACGGAGAGAAAGAGAGAGCGGCAGGAGCAGAGGGAGTGCGAGAGTGCGAGGAGGAGTGGAGCTGGAGGCGGAGGCGGAGGGAAGCGGAATACTAGGGGCAGAGCGACGGAGACGAGATGCGAATTGCAAAGAGGGAAAAGGAGGAAGGAGAAGGAGGTGAGAGGAAGATTGAGCGTGACTGCGATTGTGTGTGCACAACGAAGCGAGAACCTCCCCCGGGTTTTTATCTCTCCCGTTTCACTCTCTATTTCTTCTTTTTGTCTCTTTTTTTTTCTTCTTTTGTTCTTTTTTTTTTTTTTTTTTGGGTGGGGTTTTCGCTTTTATGATTCCGCATATGGCTGGAGCTCCTATCGGGGCTAAACATGAGATCGTGAATTGCGTGACATGAATTTGAAACTGAGATGTGAAATCTTTGAGTCGCTAACGGAAAAGAAGGATAATTAAGGGTCGATGGTCTTTCTAAAGCCGGCGGGCGTACTTGATAACTAAGATTCTCCCAGGGGCAACGATAATGATAACTCAGGCTAATAATAAAGGGGGGAAACGAAAATAATAACTCAGGCTATGAAATTGTAATGCATAAAAACTCATCATGATTCAGACAAAATGCCAGTCTCTTGTTCGACAAATAGTGTCCCAATGACAGGCCCAGTGGAAGTGGATAGATAGCAAGCATATGCCTTCACGAGCTTCGCTCTTGGCAGAATCTCAAACGTCTGCAAAAATACCTTATTCTGTCCCGCCTTAAAGCTGAAGCTCCTCTAGATAAATAATCAAGGGACTAGATCCGCTCAACAGCTAATTGGCGGATTGAATACATAGATTAAAAGGCAGGTATCCTAGTACCTCGGTGGTAAATTCTGAAGAAGCCGATGACTGATCATTTGAACTGATTCCTAGAGCCACTGGACCGCAATGGTATCAGGCCACCGTGCTGGACAAACAACGTCAACGAAGAAGGAGCCGAACTTTTGCATTGAATATTTATTTCAATAGCATTCAAATATATTGCGGAAACAGAGAAGAAATATACGCAAGCAAGCAATCGGATACAAATAAATCCAAAATGTTTCTATCTAATTATACGGACATATTATGTGAAGAAAGAACTTAGAGAAAACTCACGGTGATGCCAGACATCGTCTCCGAGCACCTCTGCTTTTCCCATAGCATCTTTGAATCTCTTTCTGACACCAATTAAACGCGTCGCATATCCTGTTCATTGAACCTGCAAACACCAGTAAAGCGTACCCTCATCAACACCATCCTTGAGCCTAATTATAAACGACAAAACAACTTCAAACGTCGAAATACGCCTCGATAGACTCAACTCCTGCCAGACGGCACGGTAGCATTCATCGTAGCGACGTAAACGTACGGGTTCTCGACACCCCTTTGGTTGAGGTTGATGAAGCCAGAGACCAGGCCTCTCGGGGTGGCATTCAAGTAGCTGGAGTGAAAGCTGGCAGGGCAAGCCTCGCCGGCAATATGCGATCGCGGCTCCATGGAGTCCCCACCCCACACGTGCTGCATTGCATCGCCACCAATTCACCGCCGCCGCTCATCACCTTCTTCTTCTTCCTCGGCTTTGTCTTCTTCTCTCACGCAAGTCTCGATTGGTACCGCGATTCAAGAAACTATCGCACTAAAGGAGAGAATGGAGGTGGAATCTGGAAAAGAGGAGAGATCTCGATAAGATCACGAATGAGAACGATAAACGAGGATCAAAATGTGATGATTTTTATTTTTTTTGCTTAATTTTTGAATTAACTTTTCACTGTGAGTGTAGGAGTGACCTCCCCCGTTTAAGCAAGAGATCACAAGGACGCAATAGCGAGGCAAATCTTTGGAGGACGCATATTTCTAATATTTCGTATTTGGTACTATAAACTTTTTGTTGTTCCTCTCTATATCCCAAATTAAGAAATCTGTTATTAAAAAGTATCCTTCGGAATTTTTGGAGGCCAAAAACAGAAAAATGGTATCTGCGGGCACGCTCCCGCCGCCCATCAAAACTAGCTAGAGAAATCTATGAATTTCTCAAGAAGAAAATGGTGTTTTACTACCAATCACAAGTTTCATGTTGGACGCCAAAACAGAAAATGATCAAGTTACTCTATCAATCACCATCTACTTCAGAGATACCTCCTCCGAAACATTTTTCAAATACAAAAGTTCAGTATCTTCCCACGAATTAGTGAATTAGGCAGCATTCCTTTGTATTACAAAAAAAAGAGAGGAAATAATAATAAAACAGAGAAATTGTAAATGATGCAACTCACCATTTATCTCTTGTATCTTTGCATGTTGATAAAAAATACAAATAAAGTTACATGACTATCAGTCCAATACTCACATGAAATCCGTATAATTATTGGGTTTCGAGTTAAGTTGCAGCGTTCACCACGCAAAAAAAAGTCAATATGAAAAACCGCAAAATTAAATTCACAAATTTGTAAAATTTCACATCCATTCTCAAAGTGGGACTTTGTTTGCGCTTCCCCATTTGTAGTTCAGTCAACCGATGTAAAAGAGTGACAAACTGCTTAAAAATGACAATAGAATGTGATGGATTTAATCATGGGCCTAAGTTGGCCCGGCCACGATGGGCCTAAAGGTTCGGCCCACGGGAATTAGGCCCGTGGAAAGAGGAACCTATAAAAGGGATGAGAGAGAAGGAGAAGATACCTTTTGGCATTTTGTACGTACGTTCTCTTTCTCTTCAAGAATTCTCTCTCGAAAAGTCGAAGAAGCGACGCCATCTTCCCTTTACGGCGGATTTCGACATCGGATCGAACAGACTGAATCCTCATCCTCTTTACGGCGTCGGTGTCTGTCTGTGGCCAATAAGGTACGCTCAATCCGTGGTGTGCTTTTTGATCGGTGATACGTGACTTTGTCCCGGCTTATCTTCCGCGCGTCTATTTTAGGGGTTCGGTTTAAGTGCCGAATCCGTTTTCGGGGATCCGATGATCCTAACATTGGTATTAGAGCCCGTGTTCGCGTTTTCCCGACTTGTTTGTTGTTTGATGATTGTTTTTTCGCAAAAGCACTTCGGCCGTACGGATCGGGGCGAGAAATCCCGACACCCGAGCGTTGTTCGCCATTTTTTCCGACTTTTAGTAAGTCGAAATCAAAATCTGATGGCATAGGGAGGAAGAAGACGTCGAGACGAGTCCGGCGATGTGTCGCGCACCGCCGGAGGTCGCCGGACGTGCCGCCACGCGCGGCCGAACGCGGGGTCATCGGCGCGTGCAACGCACGCGCGACTCGCTCCCCCGCCAAACGCACCGTTTCGCCCGGGCGCGTGCGACGCACGCGTGAGCGAAACGGCGCGCCGTTTCGGCCCAGCGCGCGTGCGATGCACGCGCGTCGAAACGGCGCGTCGTTCGCCCCGGCGCGTGCCACGCACGTGCCGGGATGACGCCATCCCGGCACGCGCGCTCGCACGTGCGGCCGGTTCGGACCGACCGCCCGACCGGGAGACCGGTCCGACGGGACGACCGGTCCGACGGGCGACCGCCCGACCGTCTGACCGGCCGGACCATTGACCGCGACCGTTGACCGTTGACTCGACCGTTGACCGTGACGACCGTTGACCGTTGACTTGACCGTTGACCGGCCGTTGACCGTTGACCCAAAAAAAAATGTGTTTCTTTTTCAATTATGTCTATGTGGATTATATGTAATCCATTTTTTTGTTCTGCATTTGTTGCAGGAACAATGCCTTCCCTTCACCACGCACGCCTATTCGCGTAATTACCGATAAACAAAAGGCAGGCTTTCGAGCTTGATAGGCGACCCGACCGATTATCGATGGGAGAGTGGTGACATAATTGATCATGTTCTTTGAAGTCAACGGGAAGATACAAAAGGTCATATGGAATGGTCGTCCCATGCCACAATGAGATGGTGCGATTTTTCATTAACACTCTTCCACCCGAATGGCAAGATGTGTTGAATCGCATATGGGATGTCAACGGAGTCGCTTCTTATAAGAAAATTGTGATGGATTTTGTAAATGAATATTACCGTATTGTTACAAGGGAAAAGATCATGAAATTGAACAAAAAGGATCTTTCCCGTTCACTTTATGAAGTTGTGTTAGTTGTTTTTGGCTGATTGTTATTTAGTGTGCTTAGTGGACATCTTTTTTGTAGTGTATACTACCTGATTGTTGTTAATGTAGCAACCTATATGTTAGTGGTATTATATGAAAGCTCTTTTATTATATTGTATGTCAATTATCTTTGTTGCTTTTGTTATATTGGGTTCTTTGTGGGTAGTTAGATGTGGGTGATTAGTGAAGTTTTTGTAGCTTCATAGAATTGATTTTGCATATGACAATCATATTAATGATAGTTTTAAGTTAGGATTTTGGAGGATGATTGGAAACGTAGTGACCTTTTGATTCTAAAACCTTACTTGAAATTATTCATTAATATGATGGGTCTGTGCAAAAGGGATGCATAAATAATAGGCATTAATAACTCGTGCATATATGTCGATGTGTGTTGAGATCAATGGCTTCACAAAAAGCATAGTTGCCGAGCTCAACAAAGGAGAAAAGCTCAATGGTGACAACTATGAAATTTGGCAAATGAAAATCCAAATCAGTATGTGTTGGAAGAGCAAGAAGCAAGCTTGAGGCTCTTAACCACCATGGTAGAACCCGAAGATGGAAACACCGCTCGGCCACATGGAGAGACAAGGAAGCTTTTTTGTGGGAAAAAGAAAGAACTCTCTAGCTCGCATCACGTTGCCGAGCAGCATGGAAAATGATGTCATGCGAGAGTTTAGGCGTTTTGACAATGCCAAAGAAGTCCAGGAAGCATTGGCGGCAAGATTTGGTCATACTTCGGTGACCGGACCGAGACAGCTCACTATCGGGTTTGACTCTTATAAGAAGCCTCATGGTCGACCATGAAGCAACATCTTAGAAAGATGTCAAACATGATAACCGAGCTGAAAGATGTTGGCCATGTCCCGACGGATGAGCAGCAAGTGCAAGCAGTGATTCGTTCCTTGCCTCGAGTTGGGAGCATATGAAGGTGCACCGACTCATAATGAAAATATCAAAACCTTCGAGGATGCAATGCGTCATCTTGAGCCGGAAGAGGACCGCCCGCTGGCGGCTGCCGAATGCTTTGAACTCTATCATGCAAGTTCTAGCTCAAATGGAGCTTCGAGCTCCAAGCGCAAGCGCCTAACCGGTTTGATAAAGGGAAAGGCAAGGAAGCGGGTCCTTCGGGGAAGAAACCCAAGTTTAACCAACATGAAAGAGGAAAGCATCCTCGCATGAAAAAAAGCTTGCAAGGGTGAAATGCTACAACCGCTGACAAGAAGGGTCACTATGCTCGCGGCTGTCGTGAGCCAAAGAAGGTATGCACCCCTTGTATTTTTCAGAACTTTGCTTTTGTGTCGAGTTCGTATTCTTAACTGAGTCTAATCCTTTGTGGACTGTGGATTCAGGATCGACAGACCATGTAGCGAAGGATAGAGGATCCTTCGTGGAATTCCGACGAGTAGATCTATATGAGAAACAACTCCAGAGCTGAAATGAAAGGAATTGGCACATGCCAACTGAATATGCGTGGTGGACGCACTTTGTTCCTACATGATGTGTTGTATGCTCCGGAGATTCGTCGAATTTAGTGTCTGCTTTTAGTGTTGGTTAAATTAGGTTTTAATATGAACTTCTATAATAGAGGTGTGGATTTGTTTTTGAATACAAATTACTATGGTTGTGGTTATTTTTTGAATGGTTTTATTGTATTAGATGTTGATTATGTTAATACAAATGTTTGTTATTCCCTTCTCACGTCTGCTAAAACATATGATAATGATGTGAATGTGTGGCATGCTAGACTTGGTCATATTGGCCAACAACGTATGAATAGACTAGCCAAAGAGGGCTTGTTGGGCAACATTGAAAAAGTCGATTTGCCTATATGTAAGCATTGCCTAGAAGGGAAAACAACAAGGAAACCATTTGGAAAAGGTAAAAGGTAAAAGAGCTGAATATCCTCTGCATTTAATCCATACTGACGTCTGTGGTCCAATGAATGTGAGAGGAAGGCATGTGGCTGTTTATTTCATCACTTTTATAGATGATTATACTCGATTCGGATATGTCTATTTGATTTCTCATAAATCTGAAGCAATAAGTTGTTTCAAAAGGTTTATGAACCTGGTAGAGAATCAATTAGACAAGAAAATAAAAGCATTGAGATCCGATCGAGGTCGAGAATATTTATCGATGAGTTCAGAAAATTATGTGATGAAAAGGAATAGAAAAACAGTTGTCTATTCCATATACTCCTCAACAAAATGGTGTTGCGGAGAGAAGAAACGAACCCTACCGGAAATGGTTAGGTCCATGATGGCGCATGCTAACTTACCTATTACATTTTGGAGTGATGCGTTGTTAACTGCTGCTATATACTTAACCGTGTGCCTTCCAAATCGTTACTTCCACTCCATATGAGTTATGGACAGGTAGAAAACCGGACTTAAGTTTTCTTAAGCCATGGGGTTGTGCTGCCTATACACATGAGTCCTCTCACAAGTTTGGGAAATTGGGTCCCGAGGAAAGAAGAGTATTTTCATAAGATACTCGGAACACTCAAAAGGGTATGTGTTCATAGGTGAGCAGGAAAGTGGGAGTATAACTGAATTTGAATCACGGGATGTCACATTCTTAGAGGATGAATTTCCTAAGAAGGGCGAAATAGGGAAGATCACTCCCTATTTGAAACATTGGATCAAGATAATGATCTTAGTGAAGTTTGTCCAAGTGGGAGTAATATGAGAAGTGATGAATTGAATTCAACTCATTCTCAATTGCAACCACTTAATGAGACGACATCATCATTACCTAATCCAAGTGGGAGCATAATGGGGAATAATGTGCAAAGTGTACAATCTCCCATACGGCGAACAAGTCGCCAAAGTATTCCCCGTCGACGTTTTGACATTGAAGGGGAAACTTTTATGGTTGCTCCACAAGATAAGGATGAGCCAAGAAATATTAATGAGGCTCTGAATTGCCCTAGTAAGGAAAAATGGATTCATGCAATGGAAGAGGAAATGGAGTCAATGAAATCAAACCAAGTCCTGGGAACTGGTTGATCTTCCAAAAGGACGCAGAGCTATTGGGAACAAGTGGGTTCTCAAAATAAAGCGAAAGGCTGATGGCTCGATAGAAAGGCATAAGGCTCGCCTTGTGGCGAAGGGGTATAATCAACGAGAAGGAATTGATTATGAAGATACGTTTTCTCCGTAGTGAGATTTACCTCGATTCGCATTATTCGGCAATAGTAACTAGTATGGATCTTGAGTTACATCGATGGATGTAAAGACTGCTTTCCTCAATGGAGAATTAGAGGAAGAAATATACATGGAACAACCTACTGGTTTCATAGTAAAAGGCCAAGAAGAAAAAGTATGTCGACTTTTGAGATCGATATACGGCCTAAAGCGATCATCAAGACTATGGTATATACGTTTTCATAATGCCATAATGGCATATGATTTTACAATGATTGATGAGGATCATTGTGTATATATCAAAAGATCCAAAGATCAATTTGTGATCATATCATTATATGTTGATGATATACTAATTGCCGGAAGCAATATGGAGTTTGTTAATACTTGTCAAGAGTTGGTTGTCTTCCAACTTTGAGATGAAAGATATGGGTGAGGCTGCATACATTCTTGGAGTTAAGATTTCAAGAGATCGTTCGAAGAGATCGTTGTCTCTTTCGCAAGAAACATATATAAATAAAGTTCTTGAACGATTTCGTATGCAAGATTGTAAACCCATAGACACTCCTATTGCGAAAGGTGAAGGATTGAGCCATAGACTCGTGTCCGAGGACTCCACAAGAGAAGGAACAAATGAAACATGTTCCTTATGCTAGTGCGGTTGGGAGCTTGATGTACGCTATGATGTGTACAAGACCCGACATATGTTTTGCGCTTGGGATGGTGAGTAGATACCAATCCAATCCGTCCAAACATTGGAAAGCCGTGAAGAGAATACCGAGGTATCTAAAGGGAACCGCTGATTTCAAGTTGAATTACCAAGGAAAGGATCTCGCGACTTGAAGGCTATTCGAGATGCTGATTGGGGAGGAGATTTAGATGAAAGAAAATCTACATCGGATTTGCTTTCTTACGAACAATGGCGCCATATCATGGAGCAAAATAAGAAGCAAACGTGTATAGCCTTGTCCACGATGGAAGCTGAGTTCGTGGCATTATCAGCAGCGGTACAAGAAGGAGTTTGGCTTAAGAGATTTTTGGATCATTTAGGTGTTGATGCGAAAGCTGCAAATCCATTATTGGTTAACTGTGATAGCCAAGCAGCTATAGCGTACACCAAAGATCCAAAGTATCATGGCAAGACCAAACATATAGATACCACGTATAACTTTGTCAAAGATATGGTTGCACGAAAGGATGTGAACTTACAACACATATCTACGCATAGAATGGTAGCAGATCCTATGACAAAGCCAATACCTAGAGATGTGTTTTGTGGTCATGTAAAATCTCTAGGATTGCGTAGAGTCTGATGTACTGGATATTGTAATTTCCCTGAGTTGTTCACATTTATTGAATTTGTGTTTCATTATTAATGCCTATGAATCTTTGTTTGATCTTTATGCATCTTAATGCTTAGTGCATTGTATTATGTTGAGAAAGTATGTCGGACGATAAGAGATTAGCCCACTCACACGGGTAATCGCCTCTATTTACTATGTGATAAATAGAGATGAGACGGTTTTTAAGCTTATTATCTAGGTGATAATCGAGAGCTCAAGCTTAAAATAAATATGTCGCCTTAACTCGAGTGTTAAGATGAGGACATGATATGTACTATGTCCGAAAGTAAAATACCCCACATATTTTACTTTGTCCGTCTAAGATGCCGATGTGAGTTCGATGAATTTTGTGAATGAGTAGATACGTGAACTCAAGTTAGACATTGGGTATGTCCGAACTATCATCTGTACGGTATTGATGGTGTAGACATACGCTCCATGGGAAAGGAGTTAATACCGTAATACGTATTTCATACTACGTATGCATGAGACGACTAATAAGAGTGGCAAAAGTTTGATCTCAACTTTTATGCCGTATGAGACTCTTGAGGAATAGAGTTCCTTAATTTAGTGCCCTCATGACTTTTACTTATTCTCAAGATTTCTATTTAGTGTTTGCTATCTTAGAATGTTGCCAATGGTCATGAGTTGATTCGATCTAATGGGACATTACTAGAAAAGCAAGTTGAACTGAAGTTGAGAGTTTGAAGGAAAGAGGAAGATCGATTTTGGAGAATCACATTGTAGTTTTGTATTCACTGGTCGACTAATTATGACTGTCTTTGGGATAATCATAATTGTGAATACAATATATATATCGTTGTTCAAAAGAGATCAAGAGAGATATAAATGTGATCGATCGATCTAGGGTACTGCATACTAAATTTACTCGGAATGTGATGCCCATTATGAGCTGCTATATATTCCTAACAGATGTATAGCAACGAGCTCTCAAAGTATGCTTTGGTCGCACGGATTATTCACCGGTATGAATGTTGAAAGAGGAAAAGAGGATTTTCAATAGATGGGCCTAAGTTGGGCCTATCCGCCCATGTTGGTTTTGGTCCACCATGTGCGAGTGGGAGATGATGGATTTAATCATGGGCCTAAGTTGGCCCGGCCACGATGGGCCTAAAGGTTCGGCCCACGGGAATTAGGCCCGTGGAAAGAGGAACCTATAAAAGGGATGAGAGAGAAGGAGAAGATACCTTTTGGCATTTTGTACGTACGTTCTCTTTCTCTTCAAGAATTCTCTCTCTCAGAAAAGTCGAAGAAGCGACGCCATCTTCCCTTTACGGGCGGATTTCGACATCGGATCGAACGAGACTGAATCCTCATCCTCTTTACGGCGTCGGTGTCTAATCTGTGGCCAATAAGGTACGCTCGAATCCGTGGTGTGCTTTTTGATCGGTGATACGTGACGTTTTCCCGGGCTTATCTTCCGCGTCTATTTTAGGGGTTCTGTTTAAGTGCCGAATCCGTTTTCGGGGATCCGATGATCCCAACAGAATGCTTTGAAACAGTTAACACAATCCTAAAAACTGTCTCATATATATTGATCTCTCCCATTATCTTTTAACGTAATTTAAAAATAATTTTGGATGGGATAAAAAAGTCAAGTCTCCACTATCTATTGGGTAGGGAACTGTCTCACACTCCCCCTTCTTTAAAGTCGTTGTTAATCATCTCTCCTAATGTTATATCATCTCTCTCCATATGTTAGTTTTCAACATTATTCGTAACGATAATTGGAATGCCATGAAGAGACACGTACATAGTGACCATCGGAGTGCCATGAAGCCATGCGTAGCACAAGATGTGTGCTAGTTGGTTTTTGAAGGAAAGACTCCAAACCCAATCTCGCTCCTCGGAACACTACACTAAAGATGATAAATGACACTTAAATATGAAGATGCTAAAGATGATACAATCATAATTAAGATCCATAAACATAGTCATAAACATATACCATCTGAAAATGACCATGAAAGGAGAGCTGAACATAAAAATCATCGATACAACCCATTCCTTTTTGCCACACATGTCATAGGATCAAATGGTTTTGAAATGTGTCTGGGCTTTTGTAATGCTAATACTAGTATACTCAAGATGAGAATCTTCATTAGTTATTGCACTAGTTGATGAAGCGGATATAGTATCATCGCCTTCCTCGGTCCTAGTTCCATCGTCCCTAGTTGATATTTCCATTGGATAAAAGAGTGGCTTGGGGGGCATTTGTAGATCATCTTCTTCTCTTTCTAGCATTTCCAAGATTTTGCGCATCGAAGGGCGGTCTCTAGGATTCCATTGTATACACCAAAGAGCAACTATAATCATTTTCTTTACTATTCTCCTATCCTCCTCACTAACTTGTTCCACCAGCACATCCAATCCTTGACTAAGTTGATCATGAGCCCATAAAGGAAAGTAAGTCCGACTGGAACACGCTGCAATCACGTCCCAATTCTTCCTCCCACTAGCCATTTCCATCAACAATTTGCCGAAACTATAGACATCGACTTTGTAAGAGATGCCCCCAATGTTCTTGTAAACTAGCTCTGGAGCCATGTATCCCAAGGTTCCTCTCACATCAGTCAGAGGCATGGTATTATAGTCTAAGGGATATAATCTTGCCAGCCCAAAGTCGGAAACTTTTGGGGTGAAATCCGTGTCGAGAAGAATGTTGTGAGGCTTAATATCAAAGTGTAAAATTTGCACATCGCATCCTCGATGAAGATATTCAATCCCTCTAGCTACTCCTAAAGCAATTGCATATACTTCCTTGCAATCAAGGGAAGTCCCTGCTCCTCGTGAGAAAATGTGTTTATCCAAAGACCCATTGTGCATGAAATTGTACACGAGAACTTGTTTGGAGCCCTCGAAACAATAACCGATGAGTCCAACCACATTAACATGATGAATTCTTCCAACGGTAGCCACTTCGCTGATGAAGTCCTGTCCATTCGCTTTACCCTTCTTCGTATCTTCACCGCAACATCACGCCGCTCCGAAGTCTTCCTTTGAACACGAGAACCGTACCCTCCCTCACCTAGTTTGTCCTTAAGACCGCCCGTAATTTTCTTGATATCTGAATAAGAGTACCTTATTGGGAGGAAGTTATTGTTCGATTGCAAAAATTCCTCAACATTCCGATCCATTGCTAAGTGTCTTCTTCTCCATTTGCGTATTAGCAACAATATCACACATGGGGCTCCCAAGAAGAATTTCACAACCATGTACGAAAACACTGTATTTCAGGGAAAACACAAGAAATTTGTGGGCGTGTTATGTTTCTGATAACCAATTTGTGGGCGTGTTAAATGATTGCGTTTAGAAACATTAAATCAATTTCACAATGAGAAGATTGTAGTAATGTTACCGATGTCAAAGAGCAAGAGCATCGCTTGGAGGTAGAGCCCCGGGTCGCAATAGAGATTGAATTGTGTACAGGTGAAAGCTGAAGAAAATTGAAGAGATATTTAATTAGACCATAATCAAGCAACGCGTACATCGGTTCAATTCACTAAGATTTGTAGGCGGATTTCGAACTACATAGATAAACAAACAAATAAATAACGAAATTATTATTATATGTATAACCAATTTGTGGGTGGGTTAAATTGTTTGCATGTAGGGAAACCAAATAAATTGTACAATGAGAAGATTGGAGAAATGTTACTCAAGCCATAGTACGCCAGCATCCGAAAAGGCCGGCCAACCAAGCCATAGGACAACAGCATCTCAATAAACGGGGCGATATGTTTGCTGAAATTAAATAGAGAACGCCAAAATTTCATGATCCGTTGGCCGAGTTTTCCTGCAAAAGAGTTTGCATATGTGACAAGTGAAAGCCGAAGGAAATTTAAAAAAAAACACTTTCTTTTTGGTAAATATAAGATACAAAACTAAGAAAATTTTATGTCTAAAATCTATAATCCCAACCTTATCACTAAGCAAAACATGAAATGATTCTTTAGGAGGCTGCAGGTAGAATGTAGTATCCAAACAGTTAAATGAGTAGGCTGATTGCTTCCCAAAATATGTGACGAATTTTGAACTCAAAATAAGAGTTCAATAATCTTTTGATATCCTTAAGAAACGTCTGTCTAGTGTTGTTCGCCATTCTCTCTTAATTGATCTAATTAAGTGTCCGTAGAACCAAGATCAGAACCAAGATTTGTTTGCCATATTTGAATTAAATAAATAAACAAACGAATAAATAATGTTTTGTTAATATGCTTATAAAATACCACGATAGCACTTACCTAACTCTTGATCTTAACGGGCATGTGAAAATTCACAGGTTCGGACCAAATATATCTTCACAACTATATATATATATATTTTAAAGAAAACTAAACAAACTTAAAAGTTCTTACCTTCCTTGGGTGGGCACTCAATTTGTTTCTCGTTATTCAGGGTGCACGAAGTTGGAGGCCATGTAAGCTCGAATCCATCAACCATCACTTCGTGAATTTGCTCATAGGAACGAAAATGATTGCCCGACCATGGTATCGATGCGATAAGCTCTATAGAGCATGCAGTTTCCACAGATGAGACATTCGCATTGATCATGGCGTATACTCGCCTTCTTGTACTAGAGAAATTCAAAAATTGAAGCCCATCAAGATATGACGAAGCATTGATGTAAAGCGGAGAATCGAAGGCTTTTGTGCAGCCCACGATCGCCACTGTTGGTCGTGGGTATGGCTGAACCACGCAACCATAACTATCCTGGCTGTTGATGGTGTAGCCGCAAGAGAAAGACCGGAGAGGAAGAGACAAGAAATTGCCCTTCTGCAGCCCGGCATCGACAACCCTGATCGTGTGGGAGGTATAATCGATGGAGCGCACAAAGTACTTGCCTGAGTTAAAATCCAAGATGGTGCGGTTATTTATGCAGGCTAGCTCACAGTTACTGTGGCTGCAGGCCTTGAGGCCGCTCCTCAACCAAAACGGGTAACTTATGGTTGCAACCTCACCGCAAGAGGTTGTGCATTGATCATTTTCGATGGCAATGCTAAAACACCAATGTAAAAGAAGAAGAAGAAGAAAAAGAATAAGGAGTTGATCTTGGCCCATAGCTTATGCAATAGCGGAGAGCACAAATTGACTAAGCAGATCTAGTGTCTAGTGTTGAGATGCAAAAGAAAGATAAAGATGAGAGGAATACTTTTAGTTGCTCCGTTTCTCGAAACAATGATGAGATAAGGAAAAATCTCCTACAACTTGTGTGGAGGAAGCAGGGTGATTTTGTGATGTTGAGATGTAGAATGAGATTAGATAAAGATGCATCGGACACGGAATAGGTATGGGAATGGTCGCTGAAAAGTGGAAAATAACTTGCGAAGGGTTTTGATTAAGAAGAAATGAGATGAAATTACAGGAATATGGCCATTTTCAAGTCACGAATTGAATTGGATCGGAAAGCTGGTTGCCCTAAATAATGGGAATAGGAGGAAAAAGTCAAAAAAGATCACGCGGTGCGAACCATCCTGGAAAAGCTGGTGGAAGAAAATCCGCGGAAGGTGCGAAACGGGTGTGAGCATCTTCGACTATGATGGGTCACCATCACACCAAGCGTGTCCATCTTTCCGGGTCATTCGGAGCACCGACTTCTTTACCCAATTCATTACTCAAAGTGTACAAATAAAAATATGAGATGATCCTTACCAAAAAAATAAAAATAAAAATATGAGATGATTACACAAAAATTAATGAATTTTAACCCAATGAGTAATATTATTACAAACTTGATACTATTATGTAATATCATTCCTAAACTTTTAATTTTTTAATGTTCAATTTAGTCCATAAATTCTATAAAAATGTTCAATATTATATGCATAAAAAGTTCTGGGATCATATTAAATAAATTGAAATTTAATGGTCGACATTACATAATGAATAGGGATTGGCAAGAAAACAAGCAAAATGCTAAATGCATGAAGAATACTTATTGAATCTTGATGCGTACAATCCCCATTTGTATAAACCTTCAGCAAATTTTAACAAGTGATCCACTTGACTTTTACTTCTGGCAGAAAACTCGTGCGACGCATTTGGCTTGAAAATAAAATTTCTTTTTCATCTTGAAGATGTTAAAAGAAAATGTTAGCTGAGTAAAAAAATTTCCCATGTTTATTGTTATTTAATTATGAATCCCAACTTTTCTAATTTTGAATTCTTTATTAGACATGATTTATGCAATTTCATTTGTCCCAGTACATTTCAGGCGTGTTGCCATGTAAGGATCACATATTATTTTAAAAATGTAACAAATCAAACACGATGCCACCCTCATTTGGCAATTTAGTTGCCAATGAGTTTATTAGTGGTGGAGATTGCTCCAACTTCTAGCAGGTCAAAGCAATAGGTCTTGTGGGATTAATTGGCGTGGGAAGTTTTTAGTGCCATAGAATATCCACGGAAAAGTCTTCACGAAACTTCCTTCCGTGCATGATGTCTTCCTACTTGGACGGCACCCACACGTCACAGCACTAACAACTCTACTTGACCATTAACAAATTTGACTTTAGAAAATGAGAAGATGAAAGCAATGTTGCTTCTTTAAATGAGAGTAACGATGGTGCCTTCATGATAAGTTTCACCCTTTATATTAAAATAAATAAATATATAAATCAAATGAAAAAAAAAAAAGGGAAAGAGAAAATTAAGACATCTGCAGTTTAAACAGTTTTTTGTTAGGCAAAATAAATGTAGGATTTCTATTAACAATATCCTTTGACTCTCTTAGATACTTTAATTGCATATTTTTGTTGGTATTTGTGAATGAGCTAAAAAGAGTGTGCTTGTTGATGCCCGACTACAAGTTTTACCTAATGAGAGAGCTCAATTCTATGAATATGTTAGTGATTCTTCGAACCTGGCCTACTTGCGGTTTCTTTTTTAATTTAATTTGGGAGTGAATCCCGAGATTTATTTTATTTTTTCTCAGATCTAATATTTTCACACGTCATATATATAATATTTGAGCATCTTACTTGAGTATATCATGTTAAGATTAGTTCATCTTCCTTACCCAGATGGTCCAGTGACATTTCCTGTTGACCATTTAAGCCTCAATCATGGGCTAATTAATTATGATTCTCTATGGACGTAGCAATGTCAGCTGCTCCCTTAAGCACGGTATTTCTCTATGTCCCCCGTGATGAGATCCCGAGAATCTGAAGCGGAAATTTCTGTCACAAATGAATCCACGGCGTTTACTAAAAAAATTGAATTGACGAGAAATCTCGCGCGGATAGAAAATGTTCTTGAAAGAGCAGATAATATTATGAGTTTGGATAATAGCTGAAGCACAATTACATGTCGTTTGAAAGTTGAATTTCATGCTCAATTAACGCAAACTCACTAGCCATGACTCCCTAACTCTCTATTGCCCAAAAGCACTTCAAATCGCGGATTGAGTACACAGATTATGAAGCATGGATGTTAGTTTCGAGGTGGCGACTGCAATTGAACTGATTCCCAAACGAACGTCAATGAAGAACAAGGTACCAAACTCTTTAGTTTGAATATTTACTTCGACAGCATTCACATATATTGCAGAAACAGGTCAATAATATATGCAAGCAAGCAATCACCAATCAAAACCTCTCCATAAATAAATCCAAAATATGTCTATCTATTTATACAGACATGTTTGGCAAGAAAATATGTAGAGAAAACTCACGGCGATGCCGGACATTGTCCGCGAGCGCCTCTACTTTTCGCTTAGCATCTTCGAACCTCTTCCCACACCTGTTCATCAGACCTGCAATCACCAGCAAAGCGATGGCCTCAACTACGCCATTCTTAAAAGCCTAATCATCAACCAGAATATAACTTCAAATGTGAATTCGAGGCCTCAATAATCCTCACTCCTGCCAGACTGCGCAGAAGCATTCACAGAGCAACGTGGATGGACGGGTTCTCGTCGCCGCTTTGGTTGAGGTTGACGAAGCCAGGGACCAGGCCGCTCATCGTGGCATTCAAGTGGCCGGAGTGAAAGCTCATAGGGCCAACCTCGCCAGCTGCCCATGTGGCAGCGTGCCGGTTTGCGGGATGCACCCGCGGCTCCATGGTGGCCCCACCACGCATGTGCCGCACCGCGCCACTGCCGATTCGCCTCCGCCACTTATCGCCTTCTTCTTCGACAACGTCTTTGCCTTCTTCTCTCATGCAAGTGTTGACTGGGACTGCTATAGCGAGGGATCTTTCTATTGTTATTTCGGAATTTTTGGGGGTCAAAAGCAGAGAAATTGTAAGTGATGCAACTCGCCAATCTATGCTCTCTTCTTCCCTTATCAACCAACAAATAACCTCACTTACCACTAAATAACCTACGCAACCTCGTAAAAGAAACAAGAATTTTGAAGTGCCACCATCTATCGTGTAGTTAACCTAGGTTGCATGGATACGCGATACCGATACGCAACACGTCACGTCATTTTTCAAAAATAGAAAATTTCGACACGTTGGGACACGCTATATATTAAATAAATATTTTTATTTTTAATTAATTTGATTCAAATTTATAAATAAATAAATAATTTCAAAAAAAAGAACCTAAAATGAATTTATATTAATCATTCAACATTCACTACTTTAATTTTTAAAATTACTTTTTAATTTTACCCCCCCCCAAAAAATCGAAAATAAAAAGTCCTAAGGTCCTCCGAAAAAAACTCCTCCCTCGTATCTTTCCCCCACCCCCAGATCTTTTTGCCCTTTTCTTTCCCTGACAGGCCATCAGCCGGTCACATCCCCCTCCCTCCCGTCACTTCCCCCTCCCTCCAACACGCAAGTCCCCTTTTTTTATTCTCAAAACCCTAGCATGCCCTCTTCTTCTCCTCCTCCTCCTCGCCGCACAACCCTCCTTCCTCTCCCTCTTCTTCTCCTCCTCCGATTGAAGGGAGTTTTGACATCCGCGAGGGCGCCGACGAGACCCACACACGACACAAGCACTCGAGGCTTTCTCTCACTACTTTCTCTCTCTAACGCTTTGCTGGTGATTTAGCAGTTGTTGATCATCCTACGCGGCACATTGCCACATCAACAAGCTTTGGCGAAAATCTGTTTTGAAGATTACTTTGAAATTTCATCATAAAGTTGAGGATAAAATTGATAAAATTGAAAAATTTAGAATTAATATGGGTTTGGTAGAGCTCGAGTTAAGATCGTGACATTAGCCTTTATAATAAATAATAAAATGAAATATCTTTCAGTTGATTAATCTATAAAATTAAAAATAGGGGACATCCAATTATTGCAAATAACGTAGTAAGAAGTTGTTGTATGCGTTGTGAAGAACCATAAGTTTTCTGAGATTTGATAGAACTAGACTTCCCATCGCACTAAAATGCTTTATCCTAATTGAGTGCACTATTAATTTTCATTTAAATATTTTGAAATATTTTTATTCTTTGGAGTGATTTCAATATTGTTAAGTAAAGTTCATGACATTGGTTATTTACTATAATTTCGAAATTTGCATCTTTACTTAGTTTCCATTCAATACACATCATCGTCGATGTAAATATGAGTATGACCATTCTTCAACTTCTCTAGATATAGGCATGGATAATCAGTATGAGTAGAAATATAGGTCCAAAGAATAAAAAAATTAGATAAGGTGAAGCAACTTCTTCAACTTCTCCACAAGTTGTGCATCGTACATGGATAATCTTTTTATTGTTGAACATTTATTTCTCCACATACTAATTATCCATGCCTAGGTCTAGAGAGATTGAAGAATGGACGTCCTCATATTTATGTTGATGATGATGTGTATTGAATGGAAACTAACTTAAAGATGCAAATTTTGGAATTGCAGTAAATAACAAATATCATGAACTGTACTGGTTAACAATATTAAAATCATTCAAAGAATAAAAGATTTCAAAGTAATCAAATGAAAATTAATGGAGTACTCAATTAGAATAAAGCATTTTAGTGCACTTAAGAAGTCTAGTTCTATCAACTCTCGAAAACTTTATGGTTTTTCACAATTCATAGAAGACAACCTATATTAGGTTTATTTGCAATAATTGGATGTCCCCCATTTTAATTTTATTAGAATAATCAACCGAAAGATGTTAGAGGGGATTTTACTTTATTTTATGATATACAAAAAGGCTATATAACATTTCGCAGTAACCAAGTATAGAACCACTGTTTTATAAGTTCACTGTACACAAGAATTCTTCAATTAATGAGGAAGTAGGAAGAAAACGGTTGTAACAATACGTGATCAAATGATAAAGCTTTTTCTTTGTTAACAAAGTTAGAAAATAAACATTTGAAAGAGAATGCAACAGTACAAATGCGATTCATTTCGAAACTTTAGGCATTACCTGAAGATATTGTGTTCGACGAAGACGCTGCGCTAAATGATTTGATAAAAATGCTGTGTTTCGCTTGCTTTGATGAAGACGCAAGCATAGGTAATCACTTGAAAAGGGCACGAAATCTTGGATGATTGGACCGAATCCGAGTTTGCCCCATCAACTTTCAACTGCACGGCTCCATTGGATAGCCACACATCATAATTACGGCCAAAATTATTTGTACTTTCAATTTTTGAGATACGCATATTTTGACTGCATAATGGGCATGGCCATATATACAGCAAATTTCGGATCACTACATGTAATCATGATTTTGAAACTTTGTGTATTATACGGTGATGTGAATTTGACAGCGCGTATTTGGTCATATGGATGTGGAAGGGATATTTTTGAAGACGCATCCGAACGAACCCAGCTCTTTTGAAAAATATTTTCCAAAAATCATTTTTTAAGAAAATGATAATATTTTTCAATATTCAACTGAAACTTAAAAATGAAGTAGAAAATTTTCCACCACTTAGTAAGGAAAATATTTTCCTCCATACACTCCTTTCAATTTTTTTATTATTTTAATTTTTAATTCAATTTTTTATTTTTTATTTTTTGTTTTTCTTCCTTGGTCAGTAGCTAGCCACAAGCGAGCTTGGGCCTCACATAGGCCGGCGAGGCTCTAGCTTGCCAGAAACCGACAAGTTTGAGCTCACCCGGCAAGCTAGCGGAGGCTCGAGCCTCGCCCAACATTGCTAGAGCCTTGCCGACTTTTGGCGACCTCAAGTGAGGCTCGCACCCCGCCTAGGTCACTAGATTTCGCGAGGCCACCGGTCGCCGACCGGATAAAGAAGAAGGAAAAAAAAACAAACAAACAAAGAAAACGAGAAAAGAAAGGAAAGGAAAATTATTTAAATTAGTAAAATTTCGATTTTTTTAAATAATAAAAAAAGGTACATGTATTTTATAAAAAGAAGTGCTTGGTTTAGAAGTGAAAGAAAGAAGAGAAATCATTTTCCAATATTTTAAAAGACTTTTTCATTGATGGAAAATGTTTTCTATGATCTATTTATTTTCTATAAAACGAACGCCGGAAAATTCGGAAAATGTTTTCCTAGAAGTTATTTTCTACGAAACAAACAAAGCTTAAGTCCTGTGTCACCATTACCTGACGAATAGAATATGATTCTTCTTTTTTTCTTTCTTTGGGCAATGTCCCAATTGTCTCCTGAGCAAGTCGAGCCATTGCTGCGTTGGTGATGCGGGGCCAGTTCTAATTGTTTCTGTTAAATTAATGTCTCGAATTTGAATTCGGATGACGATTTATTATATCGAATTTTATCGATAAAGATTTCCCAAGCCAAGAAGAAGTTTCGTTGGTCTCCGAAGGATTACAAAATAAAAAGGAATCCCTGCAGTCTTAGAATTCCTTTGAAAAGGAAATCTGGCCGTGAAGCTGAAGATGTGTGCGTGAAACCGAAAAGGGAAAAAGTGGGGCCCAAGGTCAAACTTTTGACCTTGGGCACACCCACCTATAAAAGAAGAAACGGAACTTTGGTAGGTTTTAGCCGCCGAAACTTACGAAAGAACGAAAGCTGCGCGTACAACCGAAAGGAGCCGCTCAACGTCCGCCAAAGCCCTACGTACGTGAGAGCCGCTTGAAGAAGATCCGCAAGATCTTGAAGCCTCGCGAAGCCGTACGTAGAGAGTTTTGTCGTGCGGTAATTTTGTGCCGTGAGTTTATACCCAATTGAGTTGTTATTTATAAACACTTAGGGTTTGGGGTTAAATCTAGGTTTGGGAAACACTTGAGCGATGAATGATTGTAAACTTTTATTCTCCGATTTTAGTGGATTATTTGCTTCTTTTTCTCTCCCCAGTGGATGTAGGTACCGATACTGGACCGAACCACGTAAATTTCTGGTGTTCTTATTTTTCTCGTCTAATTTCTCTAGGGTGATTTCGCATTGACGTAAATTGCAAGATCCTGGTAATTCCGCATATTATATCCCAACAATTGGTATCAGAGCTTGGGGTTGGATTTCTTGATTGTGATTTGGGGCTTTTGCTTGTCGATTATTATCTAGAAATTCTCATTATTGCAATTATGTCTGAGAGGAAATCTGAGATTGAGAAGTTTGATGGAAGAAATAACTTTGTGTTATGGAGCATCAAGATGCGGGCTTTATTGACAACACAAGGTTTGGCCAAGGCACTAGATGGTGAAGATGAGTTGCCAATTATAATGAAAGCTTCAGAGAGGGTAGAGCTTATGGAAAAAGCAAAGAGCATAATCCTATTAAATTTGTCGAATGAGGTCTTACTAGAGGTTATTGAGGAGAAGGATGCCGCAGAATTATGGGCAAAACTTCAAGCACTCTATGTGAAGAAAGGTTTGAACAATCGCTTGTACATCTGAAGAAGATGTTTCAATTTAGATATACTGAAGGTACGTCTATCAGAACCCACCTAGATGAATTTAATAAACTCATGTTGGATCTGAAGAACGTCGGTAAGATACTTGATGATGAAGAACAGGGCATGATGTTGTTAGCCTCTTTACCAGAGTCATGGGAGCACTTTGCGATTCATTTGTTGCGGGCGTACTACAATTACCTCGAGGAGGTAAAGTCCGCCTTATTCTCTAAGGAGTGGCGAGAGAAAGTTGCGAGATGACGGTCGCCAAAGGAGCAGCGCAAGCACTAACGATACGAGGTAGAGAACAACATCGAGCCTAGTAGCGGCGAGGTAAAAGCATATCAAAATCACGCCATAGAAAGTCCAAGGGACGCGTGAAGTGCTTTGAGTGTCACGAGGAGGGGCACATCAGGAGAGATTGTCCAAAGAGGAGGAATAAAGTTGATAGGCAGAATGCCACAAACAATGTGGCAAACGTTCTTTGAGGGAGCACTAGTGATGCGAAGCTGTCTTATGTGTGACTGCTACTTCGTCGGGACGAATGGGTGCTAGATTCGGGGTGTTCTTATCACATGACGCCTCATAAGAACTGGTTTACTACTTACCGGACTGCGAGATGGTGGTAGGGTTCTTTTGGGGAATAATGCATGCTGTAAGGCGTGGGGATAGGGACAATTCGGATCCGGATGCACGATGGGGTGGTTCGCACATTGACAGATGTGAGGCATGTACCGGAGCTCAAGAAGAACCTTATTTCTCTGGGACACTCGATAACATCGGGTGTAGGTACACCGCTGAAGGTGGAGTACGAAAATCTCTCGAGGTGCCATGACAAAGGTGATGAAGGGGAAGAAAATAAATACTCTCTAACATCTACCGGAGAGATCGTGACCGGAACCGCTGCGGTTTCATCGGGTGAGTCGAGATTCGACTTGACTCAATTATGGCATATGCGTTTGGGGCACATGAGTGAAGCAGGTATGACGATGCTGAGTGAAAAGGGGTTGTTGAAGGGTCAGAAGACAGGAAAGCTGGACTTATGTGAGCACTGCATCTATGGGAAGCACCATCGTGTTAAGTTTACTACGACTATTCATTCGACCAAACGACCCGCTTGAATATATTCACTCGGACGTCGGGGCCCGTCTTCGGTTCCTTCGAAAGGAGGTGCCCGATATATGCTTGACATTTATCGACGATTATTCGAGGAAGGTATGGGTTTACTTTTTGAAGCACAAATATGATGTGTTTGATCGGTTCAAGAAATTTAAGGCATTGATTGAGAAGCGCGATAAACAAATCAAGTGCCCGAGAACCGATAATGGCATGGAGTTCTCGTGGTAAAGATTTTACCGAGTTCGTGAGAAAGAAGGTATTGTAAGACACCGCACGGTGCACTGGGACACCACAGCGGAATGGCGTGGCGAACGAAAGAACAGAACTTTTGCTTGAGCGAGCTCGATGCATGCTTTCGCATGCGGGACTTGGCAAGGAATTTTGGGCCGAAGCGTAAACATGGCATGTTACCCGTAAATCGATCTCCATCATCTCGCTATCGAGTGGAAGACTCCCGAGGAAGTATGGTCGGAGAAACCCGTTGATTACTCGGATTACGTATATTCGGATGTCCTCGCGTATGCTCATGCGAGTGATGGTAAGCTTGAGCCGAGGTCGAAGAAGTGCATATTTCGGGTTATGCACATGGGGTGAAAGGCTACCGGGCGTGGTGCACCGATCCCAAATCACCCGATTTTCTAATCAGCAGAGATGTGATCTTTTTTGACGAGACCGCAATGCTTCAACGGAGGAGTTCGAGACACAACCAAACGAGAGAAGACAGATCATGGTGTCATTAGTGAGGTGGAGCTTCGGTGGAGACTCCCGGAGACCTCGAAGGTAACAAAGTTGAGACTGCAGATGAAGCCGCGGTTCTCGAAGTCGGTGATAGTGAACAACCGGTAAAGCCGCGACGAGACTATAGCCGCAGATAGACAGAGAAGGCAAATTAAATCACTAGTACGTTATGGTTATACAGATATTGCTTATGCATTGACTGTAGGTGATGAGGTGGAGACAGATGAGCCTTCGTCTTACTCTAAGGCGATGGCTAGTTTAGAGTCATCGCAGTGGTTAGGGGCTATGAGTGAAGAGATGGAATCTCTCTATCGAAATCAGACATGGGAGCTGGTCAAAGTATCCAAGAGCCAAAAGATTGTCGGAAGTAAATGGGTCTTTAAACGGAAAGAGGACATTCCTGGTGTTGAGGCAGCGAGGTATAAGGCGAGACTTGTGGCGAAGGGGTATACATAGCATGAGGGCATTGACTACAAAGAGGTGTTATCTCTTGTGGTAAGATATATTTCAATTCGTGTTTTACTGGCCTTAGTTGCTTTGCAGGATCTCGAGTTAGAGCAACTAGATGCGAAAACTACGTTTCTTTACGGTGAGTTGGAGGAGCAGATTTACATGAGGCAACCAGAGGGATTTGCTATTCCGGGTAAGGAAGATCATGTTTGCTTGTTAAAGAAATCTTTGTATGAGCTGAAACAATCTCCTAGGCAAAGTGGTATAAACGTTTTGATACTTTCATGGCTAGTCAAGACTATTCAAAAGTCGATGGACAGCTGTGTTTACTATAGGAGATTGGAGAATGGTTCTTTGATTTATCTACTCTTATATGTTGATGATATGCGATAGCGACTAAGAATATGTCGATATTGATGTCTTTGAAGAGGCGGTTAAATGCTGAATTTGAGATGAAAGATTTAGGTGCTTTTAAAGAAAATTTTGGGTATGGAGATTTTGCGTGACAGAGGCTGCGGGAGTTTTACGTCTATCTCAAAAGAAATACATTGAGAAGATCGTTGCACGGTTTAATATGCAGTCAGCAAAATCTGTAAGTACACCTTTAGCAAAGTACTTTAAACTTTCAGATAAATTATCACCGCAGACTGAAGAGGAGGAGGAGCATATGTCCCATGTTCCTTATTCTAGTGCAGTGGGTAGTATTATGTATCCTATGGTGTGCACTAGGCCTGATATTTCACAAGCTGTGAGCGTGGTTAGTCGCTATATGAAGCGTCCTGGTAAAGCTCATTGGGAAGCTGTGAAGTGGATTCTTAGATATCTGAAGGGGACAACAGACGTGGGTATAGTATACCGGAGGGACAGCAATGGCAGTGAGACCACTGGTTTTGTGGATTCGGATCACGCCGGTGACTTGGATGATTGCGAGATCTTTAGCGAGGTACGTGTTTACGCTAGCGGGTGGTGCGATTAGTTGGAAAGCGTCCTTACAGGATCACATTGCCTTGTCTTCGACTGAGGCAGAGTACATGGCACTAACTTTTGTAGCGAAAGAGGCGATATGGTTACAAAGTTTGCTCTCGGACTTTGGGTTAGAACAGAAAAGTGTGGATATACACTGTGATAACCAAGGTGCGATATATTTGGCGTATAATCCAGGTTTATCACGAGCGAACGAAGCATATCAACATCGGTACCACTTCATCCGAGATGTCTTAGCTAAGGGTATTGTTATTGTTAAAAAGATTGCTACGACGAATAACCGGCGAGACATGATGACTAAGTCTGTTCCTTTGGCGAAGCTCAAGCTCGCTTGAGCTCTATTGGCGTCTGTGGAGAGTGAGCGCCCGTCGGGCGTTGGGAGAGCAAAGCATGGATGATGAAGACTATAACTTGGTTTTGCTTTCAAACATCGGCCAAGGTGGAGAATTGTTAAATTAATGTCTCGAATTTGAATTCGGATGACGATTTATTATATCGAATTTTATCGATAAAGATTTCCCAAGCCAAGAAGAAGTTTCGTTGGTCTCCGAAGGATTACAAAATAAAAAGGAATCCCTGCAGTCTTAGAATTCCTTTGAAAAGGAAATCTGGCCGTGAAGCTGAAGATGTGTGCGTGAAACCGAAAAGGGAAAAGTGGGGCCCAAGGTCAAACTTTTGACCTTGGGCACACCCACCTATAAAAGAAGAAACGGAACTTTGGTAGGTTTTAGCCGCCGAAACTTACGAAAGAACGAAAGCTGCGCGTACAACCGAAAGGAGCCGCTCAACGTCCGCCAAAGCCCTACGTACGTGAGAGCCGCTTGAAGAAGATCCGCAAGATCTTGAAGCCTCGCGAAGCCGTACGTAGAGAGTTTTGTCGCTTGGTAATTTTGTCTTAGTGAGTTTATACCCAATGAGTTGTTATTTATAAACACTTAGGGTTTGGGGTTAAATTTAGGTTTGGGAAACACTTGAACGCGATTGAGTGATTGTAAACTCTTATTCTCGATTTTAGTGGATTATTTCTTCAAGCTCTCCCTCGTGGATGTAGGTACCGATACTCGGACCGAACCACGTAAATTTCTGGTGTTCTTATTTTTCTCGTCTAATTTCTCTAGGGTGATTTCGCATTGACGTAAATTGCAAGATCCTGGTAATTCCGCATATTATATCCCACAGTTTCAACCCAAACAAAGCACAATTACCAATTAGTCAATGTTAGACAAGAATTTTGACCCCAAAAAAAAACATTTGTCAGGCAAGAATAGAGTTCGTAGCATCACAAGAACCAACGAAATTACGGGCTTTGTCCCTCCCAAATAAACTGAAGAATGGATGATCGTTTGAACTGTTACTAGGTGGCAATTGCAAAAGAAACCGATGGCTGATCGTTTGAACTGTTACCAATACGATAGGACCAAAATATTGTGAAGCCGCCGTGCTGAGCAAACGAAGTCAATTAAGAACAAAGAACCAAACTGCTTGGACTGAATGATTACTTCAATAGCAATCACGTAGATTGCAGAGACAGGATGATAAATATATGGAAGCAAGCAAGCAATCATATATTAGACAAGTCTCCATGAATAAATCCAAAATGTTTCTATCTGATTATACCAGCATGTTTAGCGAGACAAAATGTAGAGAGAACTCAAGGTGATGCCAGACATTGTCCGCGGAGCACCTCTGCTTTTCCCGTAGCATCTTCGAACCTCTTCCCACACCTGTCCAATGAGTCGCATATCTTGTTCATAGGTTCTGCAAACCCCTGCAAAGCGTTGCACCTGCCGGTCGACGAGACGGAGAATGAGACGGAGAGAAAGAGAGAGCGGCAGGAACAGAGGGAGTGCGAGAGTGCGAGGAGGAGCGGAGCTGGAGGCGGTGGCGGTGGCGGAGGGAAGCGGAATACAAGGGGCAGAGCTACGGAGACGAGATGAGAATTGCAAAGAGGGAAAAGGAGGAAGGAGAAGTAAGGAGGTGAGAGGAAGATTGAGCGTGACTGCGATTGTGTGTGCGCGCACAACGAAGCAAGAACCTCCTCCGGGTTTTTATCTCTCCCGTTTCACTCTCTATTTTTTCTTCTTTATTTTCTTCTTTTGTTTTTGTTTACTGTTTTTTTTTTTTTTTTTTTGGGTGAGGTTTTGGCTTTTATGATTCCGCACATGGCTGGAGCTCCTATCGGGGCTAAACATGAGATTGTGAATTCCGTGACATGACTTGGAAACTGAGATGTGAAATCTTTGGGCCGTTAACGGAAAAGAAGTATAATTAAGGGTCGATGGTCTTTCTAAAGCGGGCGGATTGGATGCACAGATTATGAAGCATGTATATTAGTTCCTAGGCGGTGACTGAAATCGAACTGATTCCCAAACGACGTCAATGAAAGACAAGGTGCCAAACTCTATGGATTGAATATTTACATCCATAGCATTCGCTGACGTTGCAGAAACAGAGTAAAAAATATATGCAAGCAAGCAATCGGGTACGTGTCCACGAACAAATCCAAAATGTTCCTAACTGATTATACAGACATATATTGCGAGCAAAAATTGTAGAGAGAACTTACGGTGATGCCAGACATTGTCCGCGAGCGTCTCTGCTTTCGCGTAGTGTCTTGAACCTCTTCCCACACCGGTTCAACGCGCCGCATATCCTGTCCATCGGACCTGCAAACACCGGCAAAGCGTCGGCCTCATCGGAAACTTAGCGCGCGAGAAAAGAGAGTGGAGATGGAATCTGGAAAACAGCAAGAGATCTCGATAAGACCGCGAGAGAGAACGATAAACGAGAATCAGAATCAGAATTAGAATGTGACGATTTTTTTTGTTTTTTGAATCAACGGTTGAATGCGTTTGAGCGTTTGAGTCTAGAAGCGACCTCCCTCGCTAAAGCAAAAGAGACTTCTGGAAGGAAGCAAATAGCGACGAGAGAGGCGACTTTTTTCCGTCCAAGGACGCCACCTTTCTGTCATTTCGGATTTGGTCCCCTGAACTTTTTGTCATTTCCCCTTGTATCCCGAATTAACGGACCTGTTCTCTAAAAAGTGTCTTTCAGAAATTTTGTATTTCAGCCAAGAAGAAAACAGCAGTAAAACCATAAATGATGGAAACGCACCGTTCCATTCTTTTTTACCTCACTTCTTAGTCAGAAAAATACAAATGAAGTTATATGAATATCGATCCAATACTGACATGAAATCCGTATGATTATTGGGTTCCGAGTCAAGGAGCACATTTACTAGCTAAAACAAGAGTCAATCTTAAAAATGGAGAAATTAAATTTGCAAAAATTATAAACTTTCACATTTATTCTCAAAGCGGGATTTTGTTTCCTCTCGTCTCTTGAATAAAATTTCCTCCTAATGTAATAACCTTAACAAATCTCATGCAATAGCATTTTTTAAGTGCACATTTACCACTAAAATAACTTTAGCAACCTAATAAATAGAATAAGAATTTTATTAATCTAATATATTATTGTTTCGGGGAGAGATCATCTTGTCATATCTCCCAATATTTTTTTGTTTTGTTTGATTCTATCTTATATGTATATTTTACAAGTCATTATGTGTGCGCTATGCATGGGTTGTGAAATTCTACTCCTTCACTCATGTGTGGAACTCCCCACCTCCTAATGGTTAACTTAATAAACAAAATAAGAATTTAAATCTCATGTATTATTGTTATTCAGGGAGATCATCTTTTGATATCTCCCACTAATTTTGGTTCAGTTTTTACATAATCAATTGAAGTCTCCATCATTTATTATCAAGGTGACTATCTCATACTCTCCTTTCTTTTAACCGAAATTCTTCATTATGTCTTGTACTCCCCTTCCTTTAAACCAAATCCTTTATTATCTCTCCATCTGTCATTTTTCAACATTATTCATAAAGCGGGTTATGTGCTAACTAGATTTTTAAGCATAGGCTTTGGAACCTAAACTCGCACCTCATAGCACTATGCTAAAAGTCCTCACTAGATTTTCTATTGGATCCAAAAATCCACATTATATAACCAATGACATCTTCAACTAATAATGCCAAGAGAGGGAGCTAAGTGGGAAACATCATCAATACCACATTCCATTCTACCACATATGTCACAGGATCAAATGGTTTTGGTATGTGACTATACTTGTGTAATACAAGTGCTAATATGCTCAAAATGATAATCTTCATAAGTTATTTCACTAGTAGATGAAGTGAATATAGTATATTTGCCATTGTCAGTTCATCATCCCTTGCTGACATTTCTGTTGGATAAAAGAGTGGCTTGGGAGGAATTTGTAGATCATCTACCTCTCCTTTAGGCATTTCCAAGAATTTATGCATTGAAGGACATTTGCTAGGATTTAATCGTATGCACCATAGAGCAACTATTATCACCTTCTTAATTATTCTCCTATTCTCCTCGCTTGCTTCTTCCATCAGAACGTCCATTCCTTCACTAAGTGGTCATGAACCAATAAAGGAGAGTAAGTTTGACTAGAACACTCTGCAACCGCGTCCCAATTCTTTCTCCCATTAGCCATTTCCATCAGCAATTTGTTGAAACTATAGACATAAGCTTTGTAAACAACGCCCCCAAGGTTCTTGAAGACCAACTCTAAAGTCATGTATCCCAAGGTTCCTCTTGCAGCAATCAGAGTCATGGTGTTGTAGTTCGTTAGATACAATCTAGCGAGCCCAAATTCGGAAACTTTTGGGATGAAATCCCTGTCAATAAGAATGTTGTGAGGCTCAACATCAAAGTGTAGAATTTGTATATTGCATCCTCGATGAAGATACTCGATCCCTCTAGCCACTCCGAGGGTAATCTTGTACACTTCCTTGTAAACTAGAGAATTCTCCTCTTCTTGTGTGAAAATGTACTTTATCCAGGGATCCACTGTGCATGAAATTGTAGAGAAGAGCTTGTTTCAAGCCTTCGAAGTAATAACCAATGAGTTTGACCACACTAACATGATGAATTCTTCCTATGGTGGCCACTTTGCTAATGAAGTCCTATCCGTTCGATTTCCCCTTCTTCAGGATCTTGACAGCCACTTCGTGGCCGCTTTGGAGTCTTCCTTTATAAACAAAACTATACCACTCCTCGCCTAGTTTTTCCTTAAGGCCGCCCGTGATTTTCTTAATGTCCGAGAAAGAGTACCTTATCGACAAGAAATTATTTTTGGCTTACAAAAATTCTTCAACGTTTTGATCCATTGCCAAGTGTCTTCCCATCCATTTGCGTATTAGCAAAATCATCACCCCTGGGGCTCCCAAGATGAATTTCATAGCTACGTTAGAAAATTGTGGGTGTGCTAACTTGTTTGCATTTAGAAACATCAAATCAATTCATAATGAGAAGATTGTTGTAATTTTACCAATGACATAGAGTAAGAATACCCAGCCGAAAATTCCTGCAAAAACAAATAGCCGGAAATTCTTGCAAAGGAGAGAATATGTAACAAGTGAAAGTTAAAGAAATTCAAAAAGACGCTTATTTAGACCAAAATCAAGCAGTTAGTTTATTGGTTCAATTCATTAACATTTGTTGGTTGAATTCAAATTAAATAAATAAAAAATGAATTTATTATTATACGTATAAAACACCACAACATCATTTGCCAAACTATTTGATCTTAATGGGTATTTCAAATTACATGGGCTGTGAAAAGACATACATATGACCAAGCTCAATTTATAGTTTAGATCAAATTTCAAAGATTTTAACCAGATATATCCTCACATTTTTTTTTTTTTTTTTGGAGTTAAGAAAACTGAACAAATTCAAAATTTCTTACCTTTCTTGGGTCCGCACCAAATTTGGCATTTGCCACTGAGTCTCACCAAAAATGATGTTGGCAATGCATCTTACCCGCCACTAGAAGCCATGAAAGCTCAAATCCATAAACCATCTGTTCATGGATTTGGGCATAGGACCGAAGATTATCGCCATCAGCCCCTCATGGCATCATTGGCAGAAGCTCTATAGTGCAAGCAGTTTCCACATTCGAGCCATTCGCATTGATCATCACATATAATCACCTTCTTGCACTAGAACAATTGGAAACTTCGATCCCATCAAGGCATGACAAAGCGTCAATGTAAAACCAAGAAGCAACAGCCCTTGTGCAATTCATGATCGAAACGGTCTTGTATGACTCTTGACCATAGAATTCGTATAACTTGTATCCACCGCAACTATACGGATCATGTTTGCTGAAGTTGTGGCGTGACAAAGCGGAGAGAAAGAGGCGAACAATTGCCCTTTGTCATCCCTACATCGGCAACCCTAATCGTGTAGTTGGTATAGTTGATGTTGTACGTAATACTTACTCGAATACAAATTCAAAATGGTTCGATTATTTAAGCAGGCTAGTTCATAGTTAGGGTCAACGCAGGCTTCTGGATTGCCCCTCGGCCGAAATGGATACCTTATGTTCGTGACCTCACCACAAGAATTGGTGCACTAATTATTTTAGAAGTCGATGCTAAAAGACGGATATAGAAGAAGAAAGAGAAGAAAAAGGAGTTGATCTTTGGGCATTGGTTAGGCAATAGGAGAGAACACGAATCAAGTAGGAAAATCTATGGTTTAGTGTGGAGATGCAAAAGAGATAGATGAAGATGGAGAGGAATAACTTCAGTTGCTTTGTTTCTTGAGATAAAGAGGGAGAGAAGGAAAAATCTCTGACTACGAAACTAATTTGCGTGGAAGTGAGTGACTTGGGATGTAGCGACCACAAAATGGGACGTGTGAGAGAAGGAAAAGATTGGGATTGGTCGTCTGAAAAGTCAATAGCCGGTTAACATACGAGACGAGCACAAAGGAAGACTTCACGCACAAGCACAAAGGGAAAAGGCAAAAATGCTAAATGCGCAAAGGACATTCGTGAAATCTCTCGCGCAAAACGATGCGTAGAATGTGCTGGTAACTGCCTTGTACTCTCCCTCCATTAGACCGAAGTTTTTGTTTATCTTCTCTCCTGAAATTTAATCATCTCTCTCCATTCGTCATTTTTCAACAGTATGCGTAGCGACAATTGGTGTGCCATGAAGTGACTCGTACGTACACCGCTGGAGTGCCGTGAAGCCACACGGAGCACGAGTTACATGTTAGTTGGGCTTTTGAAAGAAAGACTACAAAACCCACTCTTTTTTCGTAGGGCTACGCTGAAATAAGGTCGAAATTAAGATTCACAAACATAATTATAAACATATACAACCTAATGATGGCCATGAAAGGAGACCTACATCATCGATACGATCCGTTTCTATTTGCCACATGTGTGACTGGATTAAGTGCTATTGATATTTATCTATGCTTGTCTAATATTAGTAATAGTATGCTCAATATGAGAAGCTTCATAAGTTGTTGCATTAGTTGCTGAAGTGGATATAGTATCATTGCCTTCGTCAGTCCAAGTTTCATCATCCCTTGTTGACATTTCCGTTGGATAAAAGAGCGGCTTTGGAGGTATTTGTAGATCATCTACTTCTCCTTCAAGCATTTCCAAGACTTTATGCATCGAAGGGCGACCACTAGGATTCAATTGTATGCACCAAAGAGCAACTATTATCATCTTCTTTACTATTGTCTTATCCTCCTTGTCACCTTCTTCTATTGGAACATTCGATCCATCACTAAGTTGGTCATGAACCCATAAAGGAAAGTACATTTGACTGGAATACTCTACAGTTGCGTCCGCATTTTCCTCCCTACTGGCCATTTCCATCAACAATTTGCCGAAACTATAGACATCGGCTTTGTGAGAGATGCCCCCAAGGTTCTTGTAGACCAGCTCTTGAGCCATGTATCCCAAGGTTCCTCTTGCGGTAGTTAAAGACACGGTGTTGTGGTTCGAGGAATACAATCTTGCTAGTCCAAAGTCGGAAACTTTTGGAGTTAAATCCTTGTCAAGAAGAATGTTGTGAGGCTTAATATCAAAGTGCAAAATTTGCATGTCGCATCCTCGGTGAAGATACTCGATCCCTCTAGCCACTCCGAGAGCAATCTTGTACATTTCCTTGCAATCAAGAGGAGTGCCCTCTCCTTGTGAAAAAATGTGTTGATCTAGAGACCCATTGTGCATGAAATCATAGACAAGAGCTTGTTTGGAGTCTTTGAAGCAAAAACCAATGAGTCCAACCACATTAACATGATGAATTCTCCCGATCGTAGCCACTTCATTGATGAAGTCTTGCCCGTTCGCTTTCCCCTTCTTTAGGATCTTCACTGCAACATCACGACCGCTTTTAAGTCTTCCTTTGAACACGGAACCATACCCTCCCTCACCTAATTTGTCCTTAAGGCCACCAGTGATTTTCTTGATATCCGAATAAGAGTACCTTATCGGCAAGAAATTATTGTTAGATTGCAAAAATTCTTCAATATTTTGATCCATTGCTAAGTGTCTTCTCCTCCATTTGCATAATAGCAAAATCATCACGCATGGGGCTCCCAAGATGAGCTTCATAACTATGAATGGCACTGTAATTTTGGGGAAGGCGCAAGAAAATTGTGGGTGCATTACTATGCTGATAGCCAACTTTTGGGTGTGTAATATGTTTGCATTTAGAAACATTAAATTAGTTGACAAGAAGATTGCAGTAATGTTACCAATGCCATAGAGCATGAGCACTTCGGTAAGCACGCCAATAAAGTAGAGGATATAATTTCCTAAAAGGGAGATTGAATATGTGTCAAGTGAAAGCTGAAAAAATTTAAAAGATACCTATTTACCATAATCAAGCAATGAGTGTATTGGTTCAATTCATTAAGATTTGTCACCGGAATATGAAATAAATAAATAAACAAATGAATAAAGATGTATTCATTATTATACTTATAAAATACCACAATAACATTTATCTAACTACTTGATCTTAATGGTCATTTTCAAAATACATGAGCTCTGAAAAGATATATAAATGACCAAGCTCAATTTCACATTTAGATGAAATTTCACAGCCAAATATATTTGTTGAGAAAACTGAACAAATCATAAGTACTTACCTTCACTGCAATAAATTTGGTTTCTTGCGTTGATGCCGCATGAACCACAACTGTTGAATTGCATCTTACAGGTTTCTTGAAGCCATGAAAGCTCAAATCCATAAGACATTTGTTCATGAATTTGCGCATAGGAACGAAGATCATTGTGATTAACCCACCATGGTATCATTGCCATAAGCTTTATAGTGCATGCAGTTTCTATAGACGAGACATTCGCATCAAGCATGGCATATACTTGCCTTCTTGTACTAGAGAAATTCGAAAATTTGTCCCCATCAAAGCATGGCGAAGCGTCGATGTACAGCTGAGAATCGATGGCCTTCATGCAGTCCACGATTGCCACTGTCCTAGGAAACTTGAAATCCCTGTACGTGCTTATCCAGCATGTATACGGCTCCCATTTGTAGTTGGACGTGCACGACAAAGAGCGGTGAGGAGATGAGCAATTTCCATTTTGCAACCCAGAATCGGCAATCCTAATCGTGAAGTTGGTATGGTCAATGTACCGTACATAGTACTTGCCTGAGTACAAATCGAGAATGGTAAGGTTATTTATGCATGCTAGCTCAAAGTGAGGATCGCCACGGATCTTTGGGTCGCCTTTCAGTCGGAACGGGTGCCTTATATTCATGACCTCCCCACAAGAGGTGGCGCACTGATTATCTTCGTGCATAGCTTATGCAAGGGGGAGAGCATGAATCAACTAAGCGAAATTAGAGGGTTTAGTGTGGAGATGGAAAAGAAAGAGAGATGAAGATGAGAGGAGCCATCTCCGACGACGGAGCCGTATGAGACTTGGTAATGGTCGGCTCAAAAGTCAAAGCCGCTCTAACTTTGAGGCAACAATGCACTGCGAAATTATTATCAAAGTCGATCAGCTTGCGTAGATCAGCAACAGCGAATCGGAAAAAAGTCAAAACTCAAAGGTTGCTAAAGCCCGTAGAAGAATATCCGGGGAAGGTGCGAAACTGGTGTCCTCATCGTCGACTATGATGGGTCAATATTCAAAGATGCTCGAGCAACAAGTGCGTCCATCTTTTCCGGGTCATTCTGAAATTAGTAACGAAGGATCTAGTAAGTTACTAACCAAAAGAATGATGACGGGCCATGAACTGTCGAAACGGGTATTTTGCTCCACTACACTGTCCTAAACCCATGGCTAGTGCAGGTTGTGTGCTAGTTGTGTTTTGAAGCAAAGACTTCGAAACCTGAACTTGCTCCTCGTAACAATATGCTGAAGGTCATCATTGGCTTTTCCGTCGGATTCGAGAGCAGAAATATAACTTTGATCGGATAATCCTAAGGATGATACAGACATATTTTATGTCCATAATTATAGTCATATACATATACAATCAGATGATGGTCATGATCGGTTTTTATTTACTACATATGTCACAGGATGAAATGGTACTGATATGTCTTTATGATTGGGTAATACTAGTACTAACATACTCAAGCTAAGAATCTTCATAATTTTCTTATCCTCCTTGCTAACTTTTTCTATTGGAACGTTCAATATTTTGTTAAGGTGGTCATCAACCTGTAAAGGAAAGTAAATATGAGTCGAACACTCTACAACCAAGTCCCCATTCTTCCTCCAACTAATCATTTCTATCAACAATTTGTCGAAACTACAAAGACATCGGCTTCGCAAGAAATGCCCCTAAGGTTCTTATGGTGTCACGACTTGAAATTTTTTATACAATTTGAACCTCGAATGAATTAATAATTTAACTTCACTTTAGTCCTCTGATAAATAACTAATTTATCCTCAATTATACAAGTAATTTAACCTTCGCTATTATTCATCAAAATCTTATGTAGAAAAGTCTGCCTCCACTCTCGTTGCCCATTTTGATTCAATCCATACAAGTGATTTTCGGAAGGGTTAATCTAAAAACCTTCGAACTTCAAACCTGAACAATATGAAAAATATATTAGGATGAGTCTAAGTTCAATAAAAGAACTCTTCAGGTCTAAAGTAAAAGATCATCTTAACAGTTGACCTAGAAGGACATCATCATAACAACAAACGAGTAATATCACGTATCATTTCGTGGAATCACTATATTTTCCCAAAATGTCAATCCCTCATTTGTTTAGAGTACTCTATCAATTAAAGTTATTCCTAATTTTTTTTTTCATATTCATAATAGAATATTTCGATCACTCTAAGGCATGTGTTCTACACAATTCAAGTACTTGCATCCCAGATCATGTATGACATGTTACTTTTCAGCTTCTATGAGTACACATCACAGTGTAAATTTATAATTAGGTCAACAACCCACATCTTCGACCACATATTCATATCTCCCCATACTTTGCTTACTTGAGTAACGAGGATATCGACATACTCTAGACAATAAGTATTCACTTACATCTTCCAAACATATTATTTCAAATACTTTAAGATGTAAATCATGCGTCATATATAAATGATTATGATCAAGTGAGCAATAAAATATAGAGATAGATGTATTGAAAGTCCTCACATAAAGGTACAATTACGTCTTAAGACTTTCAAAAAGTACAATCAAATTCTAAAAACTTATTAAGTTGGTGTAATCATTGTTTTCGATGACATCACGACAAATGATGATGCACTCATTATTTTCGACCACAGTGGTAAAAGACCGATTTGGAATAAGAATAAGAACAGGGAGTTGATCCTTGTGAGCACGAATTAAGTAAGCGAATCCAGTGTTAGTGTTGAGATGTACCAGAAAGAAAGATAAGCATGAGAGTGATTATTTTGAGTTGCTTTGTTTCTTGAATAGCGACCAAAAATGGGAGGTATGAGAATGAAAAGTGGGGGATGGTTGGTGAAAAGTCAAAGCCGCTTAACGTACGTGACAAGCGCGAGGGGAGAATTTATGCACTGCGATCCATCAAAAGTCCACTCGATCTTGGCGGACCAGATCCGTAAAGGCCGCATTCGTATAATCTTAAGTATATTTTAACGCATGATCAACTTGACTTTTACTTGTAGCCGAAGACTTTAATGATCCATCTGGTTCCTATATTTGGTTCTTTTTTTTTTTTTGAAAAAATTGTGATATTTTTTGGAAAAAAAAAATTCAATATTTGGTTAAAACTTGAAAATGAACTAGAAAATATTTTCCATTAATTGATAAAATTTTTCCTAAGTACACATACACTATTGAACGCTAACAACTTGTGGATGGGCAGTCGGAGAACTAGTACAGGCATCAAGGTCCCCAATTTGACCTCAATTAGCCTTGACCAGGAAGTCGAGGACTCAAGCACGGGCACTGGGTCCTGGACACGAGCACAAGCATGAATCCCAAGTCCACAAAATCCGAGTTTGAGAACTCGATGCCTATGCTCTACTCCATGATGCCTCGGCTCAAGTTCATAGAGGCTAGACCCAAGGACTCCATGCCCATACTTGGAACCTGAGCTCGAGTCCATCGAAGTTGGACTTGGGTCCACAAAGGCCGAGTGTAGGACCCTAGTGCATGTGTTCGAGTCTCCGACGCTTGAGCTTGAGTCCTCCATGCTCGAGCATTGTTCTATAGAGGCTAGGCTTGGACCTAACACTAGGGTTCCAAGCAAGACCTTGATGGACCTCGACGCGGGCACCAAGGACCTTAGTACAGCCATTGGGGTGTCCCGAGCCTGACCTAGATGGACAAGGCCGGAGCACCAAGCACCCGGGCATTGGCACCAAAGTCCTAGGCCCACCAAGCTCCTCAGCCTCAATAGGCATTGGCTTGGGCATGGGCATTGGAGTCTTGAGCACACCAGGCTCCTCAGCCTCGACCTCGATAAACATTGACTCAAGCATTTGGGACTTGGGGCCGAGCATAAGAGATCCAAGCATGACATTTGTGGACTTAAACCTAAGTGCTGGGGATTTGAGCATGGGTATTGGGATCCCGCACTTAACCTCTGAGGACTCAAGCCCGAGCACCGGGACATTGGGCACGGGCACCGAGGTCTCATGCCTGACCTTGATAGATCTAGGCGTGGCACCAATGACCCGGGCATGGGCACTAGGGTCGGTCCGATCTCCATGGACCATGAAATGGGCTGTAGCGGCCACGAAATGGGACGCGCGAGAGAAGGAAAATATTGGAAATGGTTGGCTGAAAAGTCAACGACGGTCAACGTACGAGACAAGCACGAAGGTAGACTTTACGCACCGCGACGAATCTAGAGTTGAATCAACATTGGCCTGGGTCACCCCCACGCAGCTGTGCAGCATGTTCAGAGCGAACCTAGGCCCAGCACGGCCGGTGGTGATGGTTTGCGACGAGGGGCATAGATTATAAGATCCGAATTTGACTTCCGAAAAGGTCATGTCGATTCATGTTTGAATGATTGGAAGTTGGATGCGATTGCTGTGAGTTCTTTATTATTTATTTATTTATTTTTATTTTTATTTTATGTTCTTATTGCAGACAAAAGGGGGAAAAGGCAAAATGCTAAACGCCCAAAATATATGCGTGAAATCTCACGTGTAGAATGATACATGAGATCTACATTTGTATAATTGGGGAGACAGAGAGAGATGTTTTTGGTTTTTTTGATCAATTGGGAGAGAGATAGATTAAATGGTAGGAAATTATATACACTAATTTAAAAAAGATACTAGGTATTTTTCCCTTCTTATATTTTTTTTAATTGCCCTTCTCAATTATAAAAAATCATGTATAAAAATTACAACATCTGAGTATATATATATATATATATACGCTCAAAAGTTAATTTGAAAATATGAAAAGGGAGAAACACCTCACACTTTCTTTTTGTATGTATTAAGTTTATTTGTATCCGTCATCTTTAACTCTCATTCCACTTATTAACATCATATCACACACTTTATTCAAATAATTTATATGTAAAATAATTTTATGTTGTTGTCCACAATATGTTTGACTAATGACTATTTCGATAGTATCTAGAGACACTTGTTAACACCGAATAACAATTTGTCGTAAAAATCAAGGAATCGATTTTTTTTTTTTTTTTTTTGGATTTGAATATTTCTATGCTCCACTACTAATACTGCTATATAATTATTGCAGTACTTGATAATTGTGATAATAGCGGCCATGGGTCCGTCAGGCTCCGTACGAACATGATCTTTAGCAGCAGATGCTTATGTAGGACAAAAGAGTGGCTTGGGAGGCATTTGTAGATTATCTACTTCTTCAGGATGCCAAATACTTCCGTGCTTGAAGGACGATGGACAGGATACATTGAATGCACCAAAGACCCACTATTATCTTCTTGAATATCCTCATATTCTCTTCACTAACTTCTTCCACTTAAATGTTCTCTCTCACACTTCAATCATCATAAACCCAATATGGAAAGCAAATCTGGCTCGAATGCTTTGGTTTGCATCCAAATTCATCCTTTCACCGGCCATTTCCATCAACAATTTGCCTAAGCTGCAGATACGGGCCATGTAAGAGACACCCCCGAAGTTATTATAGACCAAATCTGGAGCCATGCATCCACAGGTTCCTCTTGCGGCAGGGAGAGACACGGTGTTTAGCTTGTCGGGGTACAACTTCGCAAGCCCAAAGTCCGATACTTCAGGAGTGAAACACTTATTGAGAAGGCTTTCGCGAGGCTTAAAATTGAAGTACAGAATTTGCATGTCGCTGAGATATTCAATTCCTTATGATGAATTTGTAATGCATCAAAAACTTAACATGATTCAGACGAAAGCTTAGTGCTTACCGATATGAAATGGCAATCATAAATGCAATTACAGGAAGATTGGAAAAGGTTACCTTGTAATGCATCCCCCGTTGCTGTCCTGAGGGAGAGTATTGGCAAAGAGGGTTTTCACTACAGAAGGCCAGTCCCTTGTTTGACAAATATAGTGTCCCGATGACAGACCTGGTGGAAGTGGATAGACAGCAAGCATAAGCCTTCAGGAGGTTCTCTCCCGGCAGAATCTCAAACGTCTGTTGAAATACCTATCCTGTCCCACCTCTGCGAGAACTTTTGTCCCCTGAGCAAGTCAAGCCATTGCTGCGTCTGTGATGCCAGGGCTGGTTCTAACTGTTTCACAAAACATAGCACAATTACCAATTATTTGAGGTCAGGCGAGAATAGAGTTCTTAACATCATACTTCAATTGATTAGAAACCATGAGGGACAAGAATCAAAGAAATTGCAGGCTTTGTCTCTCACAAGTCACAAATAAACTAAAGAACAGACAACAAGCCAAAACAAAAGCTTATCCAGCTGCTGCAGTGCTTCCTTTTACAGGACAAAGCTAATTTCTCTTCTTTACGGGCAAAAAGATGGAAAGCCAAGAGATGATCATTTATCTAGTCCTAATTCAGTCACGCAAAGAGCCCAATGGGTTTAGATGGCTCTAGAAAATGATGGTAAACAAACCGTGTCCTCCACAGAAGTGTCATGTTTTGCATTTGGAAATTTGTTAGAAATATGAATCGACATAGATTGCCAAAAGAGTAAGCATCCAAGATAGCAGCGCAATTAGAATGGAAGCTCCCCTACATAAATATTCAAGGGACTCGATCCACTCAACAGCTAATTGGCCGATTGAATACACAGACTATGAAGCATGTATCCTAGTTCCTTGGAGGTAACAGCTAAAAAGCCGATGGCTGCTTATTTGAGCTGATTCCTAAAATGGTATGAGGCCACCATGCCGATCGTACGAGGTCAATGAAGGACAAGCTGCCAAACTCTATGGATTGAATATTTACTTCAATAGCATTCGCTTATGTTGCAGAAACAGAGAAAAAATTATATGCAAGCAAGCAATCATCAATCAGATATGTCTCCACCAGTTAGGACTGATGTTTCCATCTGATTCTATAACCGGGTTCAGCGAAACAAAATGCAGAGAGAACTCACAGTGATGCTAGACATTGTCCGCGAGCACCTCTGCTTTTCGCGTGGCATCTTCACACCTCCTCCCACACCGGTTCCACGCGCCGCATATCCTGTCCATCGGACCTGCAAACACCACCAAATCGTCGGCCTCATCAGAGCCATTTTTCAAACGCCTCTAATCACCAATCATTAACTTCCCCAATCGACAAGAATGGAGATGGAATTTAGAAAACGGCAGAGAGATCTCGACAAGATTGCGGGAGAGAACGATAAACGATAATCAGAATCAGAATCAGAATTGTAATGTGACGAGTTTTTTTTTTTTTTTTTTTGGTTGCTTAATTTTTGAATTAACGGTTGAATGCGTTTGAGCGTTTGAGTCCAGAAGCGACCTCCCTCGCGAAAGCGAAAGAGACTTTTGGAAGGAAGCAAACAGCGACTAGCGAGGCGACTTTTTGCATCCGAGGACGCGACCTTTCTGTTATTTCAGATTTGGTCCCCTGAACTTTTTGTCATTTCGCCCTGTGTCCCAGATTAATGAACCCGTCGTCGAAAAGGTGTTCTTCGGAATCTTCGGAGGCCCAAAAACAGAAATATTGTATCCGGCAAAGAGAAAAAAGAGCAGTGAAATTGCAACTGATGGAAACGCACCGTTCGATTTTTTTCTTACTCACTTCTTAATCAGAAAATGCAAATGAAGTTATTTGACTTCTGTATGAATGTTGGGCTAAAAATGGCGAAATTAAATTCACAAAAATTGAAAAATTTCATATCCACTCTCAAAGCGGGATTTTGTTTGCTCTTGTTTATTTTTAGTGTGCTTGATTTGATATGAAGAGTGATGCAAGTAGGAAGCGTTTACAATAGTTAACACAATATTGAGAACTAGACACGACAGTGCTTGTTTATATTTGAAATGAATTTAAACTCAAGTAGGACACTCAAACTAGGTTTTAGTAAAGATGACATATATCTCCCTCTCGAATAAAATTTCCTACAATCGTAATAACCCTAGACTACAAATCTTAAAAGGACAGCTATTACCATTTTTTGAGTGCACATTTACCGCTAAAATAACTTTAACAACCTAATAATAGAATAAGAATATGTATTAGCATTATTCAAGGAGAGATCATCTTTTGATATCTCGCACTATTTCTTTTTTTGTTTGATCCTATTTTATATTTATTTTACAAGCTACTGTGTGTATGCTGTGTGCAAACTGTGAAACTCTACTCCTTCACTCACATGTCCCCCACCCCACCCCCCAAGAATATGAGAAAGCGACTAGCGAGGCAACTTTTTGCATCTGCGGACGCGACCTTTCTGTTCTTTCAGATTTGGTCCCCTAAACTTTTTGTCATTTCGGCCTGTGTCCCAAATTAAGGAACCTGTTATCGAAATAGTGTTCTTCAGAATTTCCGGAGGCCCAAAAACTGACGTATTGTATTTCGGCCAAGAGAAAAGGCAGTGAAACTGTAAATGATGCAAACGCACCGTTCGATTCTTTTTTTCCTCACTTCTTAACAGAAAATGCAAATGAAGTTATATGACTATTGGTCCAATATGAATGTTGGGCTTAGGTTAAGGATCACATTTGCCGACTTTAAAAAAAAAAAAGATCAATCTTAATATGGAGAAATTAAATTTACAAAAATTGTAAAATTTCACATTTTTTTTCAAAGCGGAATTTTGTTTGCGCTCGCCTATTTGTAGTGTGCTCGATTTGATATGAAGAATGATGTATTGTAGGAAGCATCTAGAACAGTTAAGGCTTAACACAACGATACTCATTTACGTTTGAAATGAATTTAAACTAGAGTAGACCACTCAAACTAGGTTTTAATAAAGATGGCATATATCTCCCTCTCCAATAAAATTTCCTCCTCACATATATTACCATTTATTAACTGCACATTTACCACTAAAATAACTTTACCAACATGATAAATAGAATAAGAACTTAATTAATCTCATGTATTATTGTTCAGGGAGAGATCGTCTTTTGATATCTCCCGCAATTTTTTATTAAGTTTTTACCTAATCGATAAAAGTCTCCACCATTTATTGTGAAGGTAATTGTCTCGTACTTCCCTCTCTTTAAACCGAAATTCTTTATTTTGTCGTGGCACTTCCCTCCCTTTAAACCAAAATCCTATATTATCTCTCTCCATCCGTCAATTTTCAACATTATTCGTAACGCGGGTTGTGTGCTAGCTAGATTTTTAGGCATAGACTTCAAAACCCAAACTCACACCTCATAGCACTATGCCAAAATTCATCACTAGATTTTCTATTGGATCCGAAAGTCCACATTATACGCAATAACATCTTCAACTGACAATGCTAAAGGATGATACGGGCGTGATTAAGATTATACAAAAAAAAAAAAAGGTAAAAAAAAAGGAAGTCATAAACATATACAATACAATGATGGCCAAGAAAGGGGAGCTACATGTGAAGCATCATCAATACCACGTTTCAATCTGCCACATATACGACGGGATCAAATGGTTTTGATATGTGACTATACTCATGTAATACTAGTGCTAGTATGCCCAAAATGATAATCTTCACAAGTTAATTCACTAGTCGATAAAGTGGATATAGTATCTTTGCCATTGTTGGTCCGAGTTCCATCATCCATTGTTGACATTTCTGTTGAATAAAAGAGTGGCTTGGGTGGAATTTGTAGGTCATCTACCTCTCCTTCGAGCATTTCCAAGACTTTGTGCATCGAAGGACATTCGTTAGGATTCAATTGTATGCACCAAAGAGCAACTATTATCATCTTCTTTATTATTATTCTATTCTCCCGCTTGCTTCTTCCATCGGAATGTCCATTCCTTCACTAAGTTGGTCATGAACCCATAAGGGAAAGTAAGTTTGACTAGAATGCTCTGCAACTGTGTCCCAATTCTTCCTCCCACTGGCCATTTCCATCAACAATTTGCCACAACTATAGACATCGGCTTTGTAAGAAATGGCCCCAAGGCTACTTGAAGACCAACTCCGGAGCCATGTATCCCAAGGTTCCTCTTGCAGCAGTCAGAGACACGATGTTGTAGTCCGTAGGATACAATCTAGCGAGCCAAAGTCGGAAACTTTTGGGATGAAATCCCTGTCAAGAAGAATGTTGTGAGGCTTAATATCAAAGTGTAAAATTTGCATATCGCATCCTCGATGAAGATACTCGATCCCTCTAGCAACTCCCAAAGCAATCTCATACACTTCCTTGCAATCAAGAGAAGTCCCCTCTCCATGTGAGAAAATATGCTTATCTAATGACCCATTGTGCATCAAATTGTAGACTAGAGCTTGTTTCAAGCCCTCAAAGCAAAAACCAATGAGTTTGACCACATTAACATGATGAATTCTTCCTATGGTGGCCACTTCGCTGATGAATTCCTGTCCATTGGATTTCCCCTTCTTTAGAATCTTGACCGCCACTTTGCGGCCACTCCGGAGTCTTCCTTTATAAACAGAACCGTACCCTCCCTCGCCTAGTTTTTCCTTAAGGCCGCCTGTGATTTTCTTAATGTTCTGAAAAGAGTACCTTATTGGTAAGAAGTTATTATTGGATTGCAAAAATTCTTCAACATTTTGATCCATTGCTATGTGTCTTCCCATCCATTTGCGTATTAGCAAAATCATCACCCATGGGGCTCCCAAGATGAATTTCACAGCCATGGATAGCACTATATTCGGGGAACACGTTAGAAAATTGCGGATGAGTTAAATTGTTTGCATTTAGAAACATCAAATCAATTCATAATGAGAAGATCGTTGTAATTTTACCAATGACATAGAGTAAGAATGCCCCGCCGATAGTCCCTGCAATAAACAAATCATCGGAAATTCCTGCAAAAGAGAGAATATGTAAAAGTGAAAGTTAAAGAAATTCAAAAGACGCTTATTTAGACCAAAATCAAGCAGTTAGTTTATTGGTTCAATTCATTAACATTTGTTGGTTGAATTCGAATTAAATAAAAAATGAATTAATTATAATACCTATAAAATATCACAACATCATTTTCCAAACTATTTAATCTGAATGGGCATTTTCAAATCACATGGGCTGTGAAAGGATATACATATGACATAGCTCAATTTCATGTTTAGATCAAATTTCGCATATTTTGACCAGATATGTCCTCACAACTTTTTTTTTTTTTGGGGGTTAAGAAAACTGAACAAATTCAAAATTTCTTACCCTTGGGTCCGCACCGAATTTGGTATTTGCCGCTGCTTTCCCACCAATAGTGATTTATGCAATGCATCATTTCCCCATTGAAAGCCATGAAAGCTCAAACCCATAAACCATTTGTTCATGGATTTGGGCATAGGACCGAAGATTATTGCTATCAGCCCCCCGTGGTATCATTGCCAGAAGCTCTATAGTGCATGCCGTTTCCACATTCGAGGCATTCGCATCGATCATGGCATAATCAATCGCCTTCTTGTACTAGAAAAATTGGAAAACTCAATCCCATCATGGCATGACGAAGCGTCAATGTAAAACTCAGAAGCAACGGCCTTGGTGCAGTTCACGATCGAAACGGTCTTGTATAACTCTCGACCATAGAATTTGTGTAAGTCGTATCCAGTGCAACTATATGGATCATCTTCGCTGAAGTTGTGGCATGACAAAGAACGAGAGAAAGAGGCAAACAATTGTCCTCTGCCATCCCTACATCGTTAACCCTAATCGTGTAGTTGGTATAGTCGATGTACTGTACATAGTACTTACTCGAATACAAATTCAAAATGGTTCGGTTATTTAAGCAGGCTAGCTCATACTGTAGGTCTCCGCAGAATTCTGGATCACCCCTTAGCCGAAACGGAGAGCTTATGTTCTTGATATCGCCGCAAGAGCTGGTGCACTGATTATTTTCCAAGGCGATGCTAAAAGACTGATGTAGAAGAAGAAGGAAGAGAAGAAAAAGGAGTTGATCTTCAGGCATTGGCTAGGCAATAGGAGAGAACACGAATCAAGTAGGAAAATCTATGATTTAGTGTGGAGATGCAAAAGGGATGGATGAAGATGGAGAGAAATAATTTCAGTTGCTCTGTTTCTTGAGATAATGAGGGAGAGAAGGAAAAATCTCCGACCAGAAACTAATTTGTGCAGAAGTGAGTGATTTGGGGTGTAGCGACCACAAAATGGGACGTGTGAGAGAAGGAAAAGATCGGGATTGGTCCTCTGGAAAGTCGAAAGGCCGGTCAACGAGCGAGACAAGCACCAAGGGAGACTTCGTTTTTAAAGGGACCTTGGCCCGGTCCGGCGGTCAGGGTTTGGGATGAGGGGCGTAGATTACGAGATCGGAATTCGACTTCCGCAGTGAGAGCCCAAAAAAGGTCGGTTCGATTCATGTTTGAATGATTGGAAATTCGATCCGATTGCCGTGAGTTCTTTTTCCATCCTCTTATTGCAGACAAAGGGGGAAAAGAGCAAAAACGATGAGTAAAGTCGAATATCTGGAAGTCAAGAAATCAGGCCATCTTCAGAAATAAAAAACCAGAACGAAGCAACCTTGTGGAGTCTGCTTTAGCTGGGTTGAAGAGTTTCAACAGTTAGACCCCAAAATCCAGCGAATCTAGTAAGACCAGCGACGGATCGTCACGATTTTGGAACCCACCGCAGGCTGGAACACTAAAGATAAAACATAGACGGTGCCTACGGACCTGGAGCTACTGGAGGCGCGATCGCTTGCGTCTGTCGTGATTCCGCCGGAACGTTGGTGGACGGAGTGGCGTGAACAGTAGCAGTGTCATCTGCGTTCGGGGTTGAGGCTCTTGTCCTCTTTATAGCCCTAACTCATCTGTATCCCAAGAAGAGAAGCCCTTGTAGTTGAGTCCGACAGCTTAAAGTTGGTCAAAGTTGCACGTGGAAAGCTCAGAGAAGTTCACGTGGAAAGCTCAGGCTATCATCCTAAAGTGCGAAGATTTATTATTGTTGTTCAGGTCAGCCAGTGGAAAGCTCAGGCTACCATCCTAAAGTGCGAAGATTTATTATTGTCCTCTTCAAATATTCAGGTCAGCCAGGGCGAACAAGGTTAATCCTGTTTATATTGAAACCTGTTTTGCATAAAAATTGTTGTACAACACTCATATGTAAGATAAAGCGTTTAACTATTAAATGCTTTATCTTACAACTAGAACGACCCCTCTTAATGGGGAGGGAAGAGGAAGTGATGTATGATAAACGATGTGACCACAATGTGAAATAAAGTGTGGTTATCATGTAATAGCACATGCTATGCTTATTGCAATGCAGCCGAGTGAATAAAGTTTTGCATTTTCATGAGGCGGCAAATGTACAAATGAAAACGGTACCGAAAACGAAAAGCATAATGTCAATGCCCAAGGTAGAATTTTGAGACTTTACCTTTACAAAACCAGCCCTTGAATCAAATTATATCCTTCAATAACTTTATCAAGAAGAATACAAGCCAAATCCTCAACGTTAAAGACACTCTCAAATTACACTGAGTCAAAACACGCCTTTTCCCAACTCCTTTGGCAATGCAAGATACGGAAGCCCATTTTCGTAAAAGAGAATGACGACCCAAGAATGGGCCTTCGATTTTCTCGATATTCTAAAGGCAACGAACGGAATTAATTCTTGAAATATCTCGCTCAAGACCAAAAAATAAAATTCTACAGGGACAGAGATTGATTAAATGGTAGGAAAATATATAAGATGCACTAGGTGGGCTTTATAAAAAGTGGTGGAAGGTGCATCGGCGCTTGGGTACGAACTCGGCAGGGGTTAGCGGCTTCCCGGGCAAAACCAGTGGAGTGGAGCTTCAAATGACCGGCGGAACGACGGCGGTGGTATGAGCGCGAGGGGTGCGACGAGAGCGACTTTTGGGGGTGGCTTACAAACCGGTTCTCCAACCGGTCCGGTCGATCCGGTTCCCGGGTGGGTAATCCCTCGGAACCGGTTCCGGACCGGTTCAAACAGAGGTCTGAGTTTTGGGAACCGGTTCCCCGGACCAGTTTCAATTAGAACCACCCCGTATCTTTTCTAATTAATGAAGTATCTCGCTTATGACCAAAAAAATAAAATTCTACAGGGACAGAGAGATTAAATGGTAGGAAAATATATACACTACTTTTATAAAAAGTGCAAGGTGTTTCTCGACTTTTTGTATCTTCGAGTTTCCCTTTTCGATTTAAAAAAGTCATGTGTAAAAATTATAATTTCCGACTATTTGTATACATATATACATGTAAATTTTCTGAGGTCGCCCCAATCATGTAATTAGAATAGCTAATGCATCGTATATGGTATTTGCCCAAGTAAAAATTGAAAATGATGCGATTATTTATGCAAGCTAGCTCATAGTTTGGATCATCACAAACCTTCAGGAAACTCTTTTGACAAAATAGGTAACTTATATTCGCGACCTCGCTATAAGAGGTGGTGCACTAATTCTTTTCAACAACAATACTAAAAGACTAAGGGATTAAAAAATAAACACCAGTAAATATTATCATTTTCCTTGGAAAATGAATTATTAAAAATTATTTTCTAGAAATTTCACGAAGAAACAAACAGAGCCTAATTAACCTTAGCAATATCACCCAAAAAAAAAAAAAAAAGACAAGAATTTGAAGTGCCCACCATCTATTGTTTAGTTAACTGTCTCGCACTCCCCCTCCATTAGATCGGAAGTTTTCATTTATCACTCTCCTAAATTTTTACCTATCTCTCTCCATTACTCATTTTTCAATGTTATGTGCGATGACAATTGGGGTGCCATGAAGCGTCTTGCATATACGCCGCTAGAATGCTGTGAAAATAGGCGTAACACGAGTTGTGTGCTAGTTGGGCTTTTAAACAAAGAGTCCAAAACCCAAATTCATTTCTCGTAGGACCACGCTGAAATACAGTCGAAATTAAAATTCATAAACATAGCTAGAAACTTATACAATTTGATGATGGCCATGAAAGGAGATCTACATCATCAATACGATCTGTTTCTATGGTCACATATGCAACCGGATTAAGTGCTATTGATATTTATCTATGCTTGTCTAATACTAGTACTGGTATGCTTAAGATGCAAAGCTTCATAAGTTGTTGCACTGGTTGATGAAGTGGATATAATATCATTGCCTTTGTTCACTCCGAGAGCAATCTCACACACTTCCTTGCAATCAAGAGAACTCCCCTCTCCTCGTGAGAAAATGTGCTTATCCAAGGACCCATTGTGCATGAAATCATAGACAAGAACTTGTTTCAAGCTCAAGAAGCAAAAACCAATGACATTAACATGATATATTCTTCCTACAGTGGCCATTTCACTAATGAAGTCCTGCCCATTTGATTTCCCCTTCTTAAGAATCTTGATTGCCACCTCACGGCCACTACTGAGTCTTCCTTTATAAATAGAATCATACCCTCCCTCGCCTAACTTTTCCTTAAGGTCGCCCGTAATTTTCTTAATTTCCAAGTAAGAGTACCTCGTTGGCAAGAAGTTGTTGTTGGATTGCAAAAATTCTTCAACGTTTTGATCCATTGCCAAGTGTCTTCCCATCCGTTTGCATATTAGCAAAATCATCTCCCATGGGGCTCCCAAGATGAATTTCACAGCCATGAATTATATTCGGGGAATACGTTAGAAAATTGTGGGTGTGTTAAATTGTTTGCATTTAGAAACATTAAATCAATTCATAATGAGAAGATTGTACTAATTTTACCGATGACACAGAGTAAGTATACCCAGCCGAAAATTCTTGCAAATATGAAACAGTCGAAAATTCCAGCAAAAGAGAGTGAATGTGTGACAAGTGAAAGTTAAAGAAATTCTTTGTTTTTTGTCAAAAAGTTAAACAAATTCAAGAGACGCTTATTTAGACCAAAATCAAGCAGTATATAGATTCAATTCCCCACCCGTGATTTTCTTCATCTCTGAACAAGAATATGTTATCGGCAAGAAGTTATTGTTAGATTGCAAAAATCTTCAACGTTTTGATCCATGGCTAAGTGTCTTCTCCTCCATTTGCGTATAAGCAACATCATCAGACATGGGGCTCCCAAGATGAATTTCCCAATCATGAATCCCCCTGTATTTTGGTAAAAACTCAAGAGAATTGAGGATGTGTAACTTTTCTGATAACCAATTTGTGGGTGTGTTAAATGTTTGCTTCCCGAAACATTAAATCAATTTCACAATGAGAAGATCGGAATAATGTTACCAATGCCAAGGAGCGTGAGCACCCCAGTAAGCTCTCCGATAGAGCTAAGGTTATAATTCCTACAAGAGAGATTGAATATGTGACAAGTGAAAGCTGAAAAGATTTAAAAGATAAACCTATTTACCATAATCAGGCACTGAGTGTACTGGTTCAATCCATTAAGATTCGTCGGCGGAATTTGAACTAAATAAATAAACAAATGAATAAAAACGTATTCATTATTATACTTACAAAATACCACAACAGCATTTATCAAATTACTTGATCTTAATTGCAATTTCAAATCACATGAGCTATGAAAAGATATACAAATGACCAAGCTCAATTTCACGTTTAGATGAAATTTCATAGCCAAATATAGTTGTTGAGAAAACTGAACAAATCATAAATACTTACCGTTCTTGTATTTGCAATAAATTTGGTTCGTAGCGTTGACGTCGCACGAATAACAATCTGTGAATCGCATCTTACAGGCTTTTTCAAGCCATGAAAGCTCAGAACCATAAGACATTTCTTCATGAATTTTTGCACCCACCATGGTATCATTGCCATAAGATTTATAGTGCAGGCATTTTTCACATACAAGACATTCACATCGACCATGGCATATACTTGAGTTCTTGTACAAGAGAAATTCGAAAATTTGACCCCATCAAAGCATGGCAAAGCATCAGCATAAAGTGAAGAATCGATGGCCTTCATGCAGTCCACGATTGCCACGGTCCTAGATAACTTGTAACGTTCTTATCCAGCATGTATGGGGCTTCCACTTGTAGTTGGAGAAGGTGCACGACAAAGAGCGGTTAGGAGGAGATGAGCAATTTCCGCTTTGCAACCTGGAATCGACAACCCTAATGGTGTAGTTGGTATAGTTGATATACCGTACATAATACTTGCCTAAGTACAAATTGAGAATGGTGTTGTTTTTTATGCAAGCTAGCTTACCGTTAGGGTTGCTGCCCTACAGCTGAAACGGGTTGGTTATGTTCGGCCATGAAGTACCGACACTTTTTGGGAGCCTTTACATCGTGTCGAACATTTCGACACGTGTCTAATACTCTTCGACATTCGGTCAATACTTGTTAGAAAATTTTACACCTGATTAACTCTCATGACACTCGAGTCCGAAATTCCAACATGTGAGTTCGGACAAGTAATTTCGACACACACGAGGTCAACTATAAAAATTTTCAATAAATGATTGAAAAAAATATAAATATGTAAAAATAATAAAAAATATTTAAAATGATAAAATAGGAAATAAGCAAAATCTAGTTTTCTCTTCTCTCGACTCTCACATCCTATGACACATAATTCACCTCTCAAGTTTATTTTTTTCTCTTCTCTTCTAACACGCTTTGACTCACAAGTCTAGAATATGGATTGCTTGCTTTTTTTTTTTCCTCCAAATTTTATGTTATTATTGAAATGGAGTTAAATTTGTTAAATTGAAACAATAAATGATATTAACAAATTGTTAATTAATTTTATAGTGTAAATTCATTCTAGGGAATTTTATTATTTATTTATTAGTGAATTTAAATCAAATTAATTTGATTAAAATTAGCATAAAAATGATCATTTATCATGTATATATAAAAATATACATTTGATATACAACATGTAGGAATTCTTTATTTTTTTTTTAAAACGACGTGTTGACATGTCATATCGTGTTGTATTGTCTATTGGTATCGTGTACTTAGATGTCTCCCACGAGAGGTGGTGCATTGATCATATTCGACAGTAATAGTAGTAAAAGAAGAAAGAGGAGGAGATATATCACAAAGGCTCGATTTTTGAGCATCGGTTATGCAATAGCAGAGAGCACGAATGGAGCAAGCAAGTTGAGCGTTTGAGATGCAAAAGTAGGAAAGATGAAGATGAGAGGAATAATTTATGTTGCTCTGTTTCTTTTGTTGAAGTAATGACGAGAGAAGGAAATATCTCCGACCACAGACTCACTGCGTGGAGGCGAGTGACGTGGCGTAGCGACCAAAATTGGGACGTACGGTAGACCGAAAAGTCGAAAGCCGGTCAACGTACGGCACTAGCACAAAAGGGGGCCAATTCAGGGACAACGGCGAACCTTAATCTTCCATTGATCTCGGGCCCAGTCTGGCCCGGCCCGGCCCACCCTGACGCGGCAAGCTTAGAGTGAACCTGGGCCGAGTCTGACCTGGCACGGCCAGGCCCAGTAGATATTTGAAAAAAAAAAAAAGAAGAAGCAAAATGCTAAATGCATGAAGAATATTAATTGAATATTGTGTCCTGAATGATGTGTAAAGTCATATCTGTATAACCTTCGGTAGAAATTAACCCCCTTGTGATTTTGGGCCATGCAAGCTCCATGGGCTTGGCCGAATTTAGCTTTTACTCTGGAGGGGCTGGGTCGATATAATTCAATTACGATCAAAACCTTTAATCCACTGCGGATCCAATTAAATGCAGGTTTTTTTTTTTTTTTTCATCATAAGTCATTGTGAAATGCTCCTAAAAACTAAATGCAATTTTACAAAAAATTATTTTGCTAGGGGTCGGGGTCGATTAACAATTTTTCTATATAATGCATAATTAAATGGATTGTCAAAATATAGGCATTAACATATTATCTCTGAATATCTCTGCTTTACAATGCCACCACTTCAACACGTTGCGTATCTAGGTCATCGGACCTGCAAACACCAGCAAGGCATTGGCATCATCAACACAATTCTTAAAAGCCTTAATCATCAACCAAACTATAACTTCAAACGCGAAACACCCCTCGGTAGTCCTCAATCCTACTAGACGGGCACGTAAGTATTCACCGGAGCGATGTGGATGTGCGGGTTCTTGTCGCCGCTTGGGTTGAGGTTGATGAAGCCAGGGACGGAGTCGCTCGTGAGGGCGTTCAAGCACAAGCAGCTAGAATGAAAGGCTCGTGGCGTGCTGGTTCATGGGATCGCCCGCAGCTCCACCGGCGTCCCCACGCAAGTCTCGACTTGGACTGCGACTTGGAAACCATCGCATAAAAAAAGGGAGTGGAGATGGAATCTGGAAAAGAGGAGAGACCTCGATAAGATGACGACAGAGAACGATAAACGAGAATCAAAATCAGAATGAGAAAGTGATGATCGATGGAGTGCCGTGAAACACTCGCCAGGTGATTTTTTGCATACATGGACGCATCTTTCTATTATTTTGGATTTTGGTCCCCTAAAGTTTTTATTATTATCTTTATATCCCAAAGTAAGGAACCTGTTATACATGTTCTTCGCAATTCTTGGAGGCCAGTGTCAGAGAAATAGTTTCTGGCCAAAAAAAAAAGAAGATTTTTTAAAGGATGAAACTCGCCATTTTATTATTTTTTTCCTTGTTGATTGAAGAATACAAAATGAAATTATATGACTATTGTTCCAATACTTTCACAAAACCCGTATGATTATTGGGCCGGGCCAAAAAAAAACTCAACCTTAATGGGCATGGCCATGTATACAACCCATTTCCCATCATTACATGTAATAATGACTCGGAAACTTTGTGAATTATGCGGTGATGGGAATTGGACAACGCTTACTTGGGTAAGGATGTGGAAGGGATACTTCCTGAAGAAGCCAAAGGAGTGAACCCTAAATCCCATGTCAGCGACGGCCAACTGAATATAATTCTTCTTGTTTATTTTTCTTCTTTGGGCAATGTCCCAATTTGTCCCTTGAGCAAGTCAAGCCATTGCTAGTTCTGTGACGCTAGGGCTAGTTCTAACTGTATCAACACAAGCATAGCACAATTACCAATTAATCGAGGTCAGGCAAGAACAGAGTCCTTAACCAACACAAGAATCAAAGAAGTTACGGGCTTTCCATCCCTAATGAACTGAAGAACCGACAACAAGCCAAATCCCAGCTTATCAACTGCTGCGGTGCTTGCCCTCATAGGACAAAGCTAAATTTTCTTCTTTACTTAGGCTAGTCCAACGTTCGGTCACGCAAAGAGCCCAAGGGGTCCTGAGACCCTTAGAAAATGATGGAAACCAACCATGTCCTCCATGGAAATGCCATGTTAATAAGCACCAAAGATAGCACCGCACAATAAATTGAAGCTCCTCTAGATAAATAATCATAGGAGTTGATCCACTCAACTGCTAATCGGCGTATGAAATGAACTACTATAAAGAAAGTACCTTAGTTCCTAGGTCGTACCTGCCAAAGAAGCCGATGGCTAATCGTTTGAACTGATTACCAATGCCATAGGACCGAAATTTTGTGAGGCCACCGTGCTGAGCAAACGAAGTGAATTAAGAACAAAGAGCCAAACTGCTTGGACTGAATGATTACTCCAGCAGCATTCACGTAGATTGCAGAAACAAAATGATAAATATATGCAAGCAAGCAAGCAAGCAATCGTCTATGAGATAAGTCTCCATGAATAAATCCAAAATGTTTCTATCTGATTATACCAGCATGTTTAAAAAGAAAAAATGTAGAGAGAACTCAAGGTGATGCCAGACATTGTCCGCGGAGCACCTCTGCTTTTCGTGTAGCATCTTCGAACCGCATCTCACCACTGTCCAACACGTCGCATATCTTGTTCATCAGACCTGCAAACACCAGCAATGCGTCGGCCTCACCATTGCCGTTCTCAAAAGCCTAATCGTTAACCACAACTTCAATCGCGAAAATATGCCTTGAGAGACTCGCTCCTGCCAGACAGCGTAGATGCTGCCGCTTTGGTTGAGGTTGACGAAGCCAGGTTTCGAGCCACTCCGGGTGGCAGTCAAGTAGCTTGAGGGAAAGCTCACGGGGCGAGCCTCGCCGGCGATCTAGGTGGCATCGTGCTGGTTCACAGGATGCAGTCATGGCTCCACCAGCATCCCCACCACGGACATGCCGCACTGCGTCGCCGCTGATCTCGTTGCCGCCTTCCATGTCTTCGTCTTCTTCTCTCGTGCAAACTGTCGATTGGTGCTGCGAATGGAGAAACTATCGCGCAAACAGAAGAGAGTGGAGATGGAATTTAGAGATGGAAAGATAGATCTCTGTAAGATCACGGAGATAAACGACAAACGCAATCTTCACGGAGATAAACGACAAACGCAATCTTTCTGTTATTTCGGATTTGATCAACTAGACTTGTTATTTCTCTCTGTATCCTCAAATTAAGGAACCTGTTTCCGCAAAGTGCTCTTTGGAATTTTTAAGTCCAAAAACAGAGAAATTGTAAATGATGCAACTCACCATTCTATTTTTCTTCTTCCCTTATTAATAAAAAAATAACCTCACTTACCACTAGTAAACTTAGCAACCCTCGTAAAATAAAAGAGCAAATTAATCTCATCTGGCACTCTTATTAAGGGTGAGATCATCTTTTGATGTCTCCCACTATTCTTTTTAATTTAATTTCTAACTAATTTTCAATGGAATATAAATTCAATTAAAGTCTCCAACGTTATGGTAGCGAGTCATTGAACACGTGTACATACACCCTAGGAAAACCGACGCTCTCCGAGAGTCTCGGTGTTGTGTCGGACACCCCAACACGTGTTCGACACTCCCTGACACTCTCGGACACTCTTCTACACCCGGTCAACATGTGTCGGAAAAATCAGACGTCTGATCAACTTTCCTAATACTCTTCGACACTTGAGTTGGAATTCCAACATGCGAGTTTCCGACATGTGATTTCGACACGTGAGGTCTATTTTAAAAATTTTCAATAAATGAGGGGTCAAATTGTATATATGTGAAAAATAAATAATAATAATAATAATAATAATAATAATAATAATAATAATAATAATAATAATAATAATAATAATAATAATAATAATAATAATAATAATAATAATAATAATAATAATAATAATAATAATAATAATAATAATAATAAATAGGAAAGAAGAAAAATCCAGTTTTCTCTTCCGACACGTCTGACATGCGAGTTCATAATGTATATTGTTTTTTTTCTTCAAGTTTTATGGATTATTGGAATGGAGTTGAATTTGTTAAATTGAGATAACGAATGATTTTAATAAGTGATGGATTAATGTTTTTAGTGTAAATTCATTGTAGGCTATTTTATTATTTACTTATTTGTGAATTGATACGAATTTATTTGATTGAAATAATCATATAGAATATATATGAATATACATATTTAATATATAACGTGTCTCAATGTATCGGAATTCTCTATTTGTTTTTTAAAACGACGTGTCGGCATATCGTGTTATGTCACGTCGCGTGTCAATGCCGGTGCTTTTTAGCATACACCGCTAGAGTGCCATGAAGCCACGTGTAGCATGGGTTGTATGCCATTTGGGATTTTAGACAAAGACTTCGAAACCCAAACTTGCTTCTCGTAGGATTACGTAAAAAATTGTCACTAGGCTTGCTGTTATAATCGACAGTCCAAACTATAATTAATGACATTATAAATATGATAATCCTAAAGATGATGTGGTCGCAACTAAAATTCAAAAACGTAGTTATAAACATATACAATCTGATAATGGCCATGAAAGGAGACCCACCTCATTAATATGACCCACATCTATTTGCCACATATATTCACGGGATCAAATTTTTTTATCATGACTCTATACTTGTGTCCTACTAGTGCTAGCATGCTCAAAATGATAATCTTCGTAAGTTATTTTACTATTCAATGAAGTGGATATAGTACATTTGCCATTGTCCGTCCAACTTCCATCATCCCTTATTGACATTTCTGTTCAATAAAACAGTGGCTTGGGAGGTATTTTAGATCATCTACTTCTCCTTCGAGCATTTCTAAGACTTTGTACATCGAAGGGCGACCGTTAGGATTCAACTGCATGTATCAAAGAGCAACTATCATCATCTTCTTTATTATTCTCCTATTCTCCTCGCTTACTTTTTCCACTGGAATTTCTAATCCTTCACTAAGTTGGTCATGAACCCACAAAGGAAAGTAAGTTTGACTGGAACATTCTACAATCATGTCCGTATTCTTCCTCGCACTAGCCATTTCCATCAACAAATTATTGAAACTATAGACATCGGCTTTGTAAGAGACACCCCCAAGGTTCTTGAAGACCAACTCTGGAGTCATGTATCCCAAGGTTCCTCTTGCGGCAGTCAGAGACACGGTGTTGTAGTCCGTGGGATACAATCTTGCGAGCCCAAAGTCGGAAACTTTTGGGGTGAAATCCTTGTCCAAAAGAATGTGGTGAGGCTTAATATCAAAGTGTAGAATTTGCATATCGCATCTTCGATGAAGATACTCAATCCCTCTAGCCACTCCGAGAGCAATTTTGTACACTTCCTCAAAATCAAGAGAAATCCCTTGTTCTCGTGAGAAAATGTGCTTCTCCAAAGATCCATTGGGCATGAAATCGTAGACAAGAGCTTGTTTTGAACCCTCGAAGCAAAAACCAGTAAGTCCAACCACATTAACATGATATATTCTTCCGATGGTAGCTATTTCACTGATGAAGTCTTGCCTATTCGCTTTACCCTTCTTCAAAATCTTCACTGCCACTCCGCGGCCACTGTGGAGTCTTCGTTTGAACATGGAACTGTACCCTCTCTCGCCCAGTTTGTCCTTGAGGCCGCCAATGATTTTCTTGGTGTCCGAGTAAGAATACCCTATCGGCAAGAAGTTATTGTTAGATTGCAAAAATTCTTCAACGTTTTGATCCATTGCCAAGTGTCTTCTCCTCCATTTGCGTATTAGCAATATCATCACACATGGGGCTACCAAGATGAATTTTAGAACCATGAATGGCACTACATTTGGGGAAAACGCAAGAGAATTGCGGGCGTGTTAAATTGTTTACATTTAGAAATATCAAATCAATTCAAATAATAAGATTGTAGTAATGTTACCCATGCCATCGTACAAGAGCATCCTAATAGTCCAGGGAATATCCGAGAGGGCATCGACCATAATTTTTCCCGCACAAGAGATTAGACACGTGACAAGTGAAAGCCGTAGAGAGTCTTCTGCTGGGGTTTGGAACTCCAGACCCGAGCTTCCCCACCCCACCCTCCTAGCCTCTGAGTCGGAAGCCTCATCAGCAGTCTAAAAGACACTTATTTAGACAATAATCAAGCAATGAGCATATAAGTTCAATCCACTCAAATTTGTTGGCGGAATTCAAATTAAATTAATAAACAAATGAATTAAAATGTTTTCATTGTTATACGTAAAAAAAAAAAACCACAACAGCGCTTAACTACCTGACCTCAGTGGGCAATTTCAAATCGCATGGACTCTGAAAAGATATACAAATGGCTAGAACTGAATTTCCCGCGTAGATGAAATTTTACAGGTTTTTGACCATATGTCCTCGCAAAGTTTTATTTATTAGAGAAAACTGAACAAGCTCAAAAGTTCTTACTTTTGGGTCCACACTAAATTTGGTGCTTGCCTTGGTGCTTGCCAGTAATAATGATGTTTGCAATACATCCTAGCGGCAATAAGAAGCCAGGAAAGCTCAAATCCATATACTATCTGTTCATGGATTTGGACATAGGAACGAAGATCATCACACTCAACCCACCCAAGGATCATTGCCACGAGTCTATAGTGCAAGCAGTTTCCACATATGAGATATTTGTATCGACCATGGCATATAATTCCCTTCTTGTACTAGAAAAATTCGTCCCATCAAGGCATGACGTAGCGTCAATATAAAATTGAGAAGCAATAGCCTTCTTGCAGGTCACGATCAAAACATTCGTGGATCATTCTTGACCATAGAACATGTTTTTACTGTATACATATGGATTTGGTTGGTCCCAAAAGCTGTGACACGACAAAGAGAGGAGAGGAAGAGCTGAGCAATTGCCCTTTTGCAGCCCGACATCTGCAATCCTAATTGTGTAGTTGTTGTAGTCGATGGAACGAATATAGTACTCGCCAGAGTACAAATGGAGAACGGTGCGGTTGTTTATGCTGGCTACCTCATAATTAGGGTCACCATAGATCTTTGGGTCGCTTCTCGACGAAATGTGAAGCTTGTGTTTGTAATCTCACCACAAGAGGTGATGTTGTCACGAAGCTAGATGGAAGAATAAAAAAGAAGAACTTTGAGGAAAGTTGTGCCTCAATTTCATTCCTTTAGTTTGTTTCTACAATGCTGTATATAAACACAAGAAGGAATAATAATAAAAGAAAGTGTACATTCCTGTAATCTTTCTATTCCTAAGATATAAACAATTGTATCAATTTATGATATACAAAATAAAATCATATCTTCCAACACTCCCCCTCAAGCTGGTGGCCTGTATATGTCCAAGACGCCTAGCTTGTTTAGAAGATATGTGTGTTGCCTTTGACAAAGAGGCTTAGTGAAAATGTCCGCTGGTTGTTCCGTGGTTCTGATTCCTCTTGTCTTAATGACTCCTTCTTGAATTTTTTCTCGAGTGAAGTGACAATCAACTTCTATATGCTTTGTTCTCTCATGAACTATAGGATTCGCTGCAAGTTTAAGTGCTGAGTCATTGTCACAGAATAATGTGTTTGGTCCTTTGACTTCTGCTCCGAGATCCAGAAGTAAACCCCTTAACCAAACTATTTCACAAACAGTTTTGGCCATAGATCGATATTCGGCTTCGCTGAAGATAAAGATACAAAGTGGACTGTTTTTTTGTTTTCCACGAAAGAAGTGATTCCCCGAATTTGATGCAAAATCCGTAATAGATCTCCCGCTCATTGGACATGTAGCATAATCTGAATCACAATAAGCCATCATCTCCATGTTACATCTTCGGGAAAGAAGTATCCCTAATCCTGGGCATGTCTTCAAATATCTCACAGTTTTCATGGCCGCATTCAAATGTGATTGTTTAGGACTGTGCATGAACTGACTGAGAGTCTGAACTGCATAACAAATGTCTGGCCTAGTCATAGTAAGGTATATGAGCTTCCCTACTAGTCTCTGATATGCAGAAGGATCCTTTAACAACGGATCATCAGAAGTAGATGTGCCAGAATCATAATCAGCAGAGGTTAGTTTGATATTCTGCTCTATAGGCACAATAGATGGTTTGCAACCTGACAAACCTGCTTCTGAAATAATCTCCATTACAAATTTCCGCTGACTGAGTGAAATTCCCTGATCCGAACGAGCTATCTCAATTCCAAGAAAATATTTAGGTGGCCCTAAATCTTTGATATGGAAAGTGGAATGCAGATATTCTTTCAGCTTCTTCACAGCGGAATCATCATTTCCCATAATTAAGATGTCGTCAACATAAATCATTAGATAAATAGACGACATACCTTTCTTCCAAGTGAATAATGCATAATCATACTTGGATTGTCTCGAAGCCAAGCGATCGTAAGAGCACTCGTAAACTTGGCATACCATTGTCGAGATGCTTGTTTTAATCCATAAAGAGATTTACGGAGACGACAACATACCTTAGACTCCCCCTGTCTCCGTGATCCGGGTGGAAGGTCCATGTATATTTCTTCGTCTAAATCGCCATGCAGAAAGGCATTATGAACGTCCATTTGATGCAACGACCGATTCTGGCGACAAAAGAATCGATAGAAACGAACGAACTCGTAACGTCTTTGGCTACTGGAGAAAAGGTCTCATGATAATCAAAACCTTCTCTTTGTGTATATCCTTTGGCAACTAATCGGGCCTTGTACCTTTCTATAGAGCCATCCGCTCTATATTTTATCTTATACACCCATTTGCATCCAATTGGTTTGCGATGAGTGGGTAAAGGTACAACATCCCAAGTGTGATTATCTAGAAGGGCTTTGAGTTCTGCCTCCATAGCCCGTTGCCAATTTGGGTCATGCATGGCTTCATTATAACTAGAAGGCTCATGCTCCTCAGAAATACTACTCATGCAACATAAATGCTCCGATGATAGCCTATCGAATGAAACGTAGGAAGAGATAGGATAACGAGTACCTGGTGAACCAGAAGAAGCACATACGTAGTCCTTTGTCCATATTGGTGGACGACTAGCTCGACCAGATCGCCGCGGTTCTTCATGTTGAATCAAAGAGGAGTTGTCAGTGTGACTTGGTGCTGGAGGAGCTGCTATTGAGGAATCCATTTCTGGCGATGGTTCTTCAGGTGAAGTTGCCAGAGTAGCCTCATTTCTGTTGAAAGAATCTATTTCTGGTGATGTAATTGGTGCATCAGATAATTCCTGGAGCCTGGGGGGAGGAACAACAATATAAGATCCTCTTGGAGAAAAATCATCTTCTGATAGAAACGTCTTATTGGTTGTCCTTTCATCTCCAGAGGAACGATCCATATTTTTGAATAGGAAAACATCTTCATGAAATACTACATCCCTGCTGATAAAGAATTCTCCTGAGGATGGCTCATACACCCTGTATCCTCGCTTCAGATTTGGATACCCCATGAATATGCACTGGCGAGCACGAGGTCCCATTTTATTTTTGTGCCCCACTGTAGTCACGTAACATAGACACCCAAGAACTCTGAGATGACTCAGATCCGGCTTTCTTCCATATAGTATCTCAAAAGGACTTTTTCCTTTAAGAACACGAGACGGCATACGATTGATCAAATATGCCGCTGTGATCACACAATCTCCCCAAAAATTTTCAGGAATAGATGCTTGAAACTGAAGAGCGCGTGCTACTTCAAGAAGATGGTGGTGTTTCCGCTCTACCACTCCATTCTGCTGTGGTGTATATGTGCAAGAGCTCTCATGTAAAATTCCATTCAATGTGAATAAAGAACCACATTCACTATTAAAAAATTCTCTACCATTATCAGTGCGAATGCGTTTAATGGATTTCCCAAATTGATTTCTAGATATGGCAAGAAAGTTTCTAATGTGAGAAGAAACTTGACCTTTGGATTGCATTAGGAATATCCATGTAGCTCGTGAAAAATCATCTACAATGGTGAGAAAAAATCTAGACCCATCATGATTCAAGGTATGATAAGGTCCCCAAACATCGAGATGGACTAATGAAAAAATTTCGTCGACTTGGGATGTACTATTATGAAAAGAAGGACGTGTTTGCTTTGCTAATGGACAAATGGGACATTGAGGACAAGGAATTGAAGCTGAGTGACCCAGTCTTTGATGATGAAGAAAGGTCTTATTATTGATAGCAGAGTTACACAAAGATTTATTGAAAAAATATTTGAGACTCTGCGAAACATCCATCCAGAAATATAGCCCTTGGAATACTCTACCCGAGCCCATTAGTTTCCCAGTCGAAAGGGCCTGAAACAAACATTCATTAGAATTGAATAAGATTCGACAGGAATTTTCTTCACAGACCCGGGATACTGACACGAGATTGAAGTGAAAATCAGGAATATAGAACACATTTTTAAGCACAATGAGTGGACTAAGAGTTACTGTGCCTATCATTTCAACTTGTGTGGTATTTCCATTTGGGAGCTGCACTGATATGGGAGAGAATAATTTTTTAATATTGGAAAGTGAACTTTTATCACAAACAATGTGATCGCTAGCACCTGAGTCAATAATCCATGCACTCCGTGAAATTGAATTCATCAAACAATGAGAAGTACCTGTGAAACCCCCAGTTTTATCATAAGTGTCCAGTTTCCTTAGTGCCACTATCAGTTCTTGATATTGATCATGAGTAATCGTCTTGTTTGATGGTTGTCCTGACACCTGAAAAATTGTAGAAAATTTTCCTTTTTCCTTCTCTCCAGGTTTCCCATGCAGCTTCCAAAGCAATTTTCTATTGTATGATGCGGACGTCTACAATATTCGCGGTATAATTTACCTTTGCTTTTAAAATTCCTTCCAGTCGAGACGGGCTTATTCATGGGCTGCGAACTTGGGCCAAGGTTGGCCCATAATTATTTTCTGCTTCTTTTGTTGAATTTCCGGATAAAGAATCCAGCCCATGCGAAGCAATTCCGCGCGGCCCATTTGGCCCATGAAGAGCCCGCGACGTGGGCCGTTGGATCCGCTCGCCGCGCCGACGGATGAGGGCCGTCCGATCGCCCAATAAAAGGCGAATCGCTAGGGTTTCCGTTGAAGAACCCTAGCTCTCACTCCTCCTGTCCTCTGTTTCCTCCGTTTTTCGGCGGATATCGAATCTGCCTTCTTGCAGCCAGAGCGACTCCGTCTCCCCCAGAAACCCTAAGATTCGCGGATCTTTGTTGATTCTCCTCTTGGATGGCAAGTTGGTAGATTCGATTGAGGCTCGGCATGGGTTCCATCGTTAAGATTTGAGAACGAAACGAGAGGTAAGCCTCGTTGAGGATTAACAGGAATCTTGTGGTTTTTTCCCTTTCTCGAATGGCTTTGTATTGCTTTGTAGAATCGGCTCGGCCATTCGATTTTCTCCTCTCGCCGCTTCAAACTCGTTCCACAGAGCCGCGAGCTTGTTGTAGACGGTTGCTATGCTCATATTTCCTTGCTTTAATTCCGAGATCTGCTGTGTTAATGTGAAAAGTTTTACCTGATCGAGCTTTCCAAACATTTCTTTAATGTTCTCCCACATTTGCTTTGAATCCTCCGTCGGGGGGAGACCGGCCGCGACTTCGGATGAAATGCAATTTCCTATCCAAGTCCTGACAAGTTGATTGCACTTTCTCCAAAGTCGTGCCATCCTCTCGTCGGCAGGAATCGGAATTGTTCCGTCTAAAAAACCCTCTTTATCTTTTGTTACTAGCGCGCGCGGAACTCGCGCGCCCACCCGAGTAATTGTCGGCACCCGCTTAGCTCTCGATGAGCTTTAACTCGGTCCGTCGGCGTTTGTCGTGTGAAGTGGGTCACCGGGTTCCGGCCGACCGCTGGTAGGAAAAAAGGTGGTATGGAAAAAACCTGGATTGGGATAAGGATTTCCCCGCATTCCGAATTATTAGGCCCCGTGCCCGACTTGTTTGCCCCGCATTGAATTGAGTCGAGTGGGAGTTTGATCCCATTCCGACCCCTGTTGATCCGCCCGTCTGCTCCGGGATAATGGCAGGATTTACCCCATCGATGGTTGGCGAACCTCCATTAATCCCAACGCCGCTCCGGTAGCTTCCCGGGCCGTGATGAATGGAACCATGGATATGGTATCCACTGGTATGGATGGCCCATAAAGGGCTGCCCCAGGTTGAACTGAGCCGGGAACTGTTGCCATGGCACGTTTTGAGTTGGTGCTTGACCGAATTGCTGTTGAGCAGAAGAGGTAACAATGGACGAATCCTGGACTTCTGGCGTGACTTCTCCAGCAGGTGGGTTATTTGTGGAGGTGAGTTCCTGTGATTTTTCCATGGTAGAAATTTCTTCCTTCTATAATAATGATTCCTGTGGCAACTCTGTTTCTTGCAGATGGAGTTCCACGAGCGGCAATCAAGAGAAAAAAGGAGCGGAAGCGACTATAGGTTCAGAATTTTGGCTGCTCTGATACCATGTCACGAAGCTAGATGGAAGAATAAAAAAGAAGGAACTTTGAGGAAAGTTGTGCCTCAATTTCATTCCTTTAGTTTGTTTCTACAATGCTGTATATAAACACAAGAAGGAATAATAATAAAAGAAAGTGTACATTCCTGTAATCTTTCTATTCCTAAGATATAAACAATTGTATCAATTTATGATATACAAAATAAAATCATATCTTCCAACAGATGTACTGATTATCTTCTGCGGCAATACTAAAAGACTGAGGTAGAAGAAGTAGAAGAAAAACAGCAAGAAGTAGTTGATCTTCGTGTATAGCTTATGCAACAGAAGAGAGCATGAATCAACTAAGCGAAATCAGAGGGTCTAGTGTGGAGATGGAAAAGAAAGAGAGACGAAGATGAGAGGAGCAGTCTCCGACGACAGACGCGTTTGAGACTTGGTAATGGCGGCGGAAAAGTCAAAGCCGCTCTAAGTTTGAGGCAATAATGCACTGCGAAAGGTCTTCTTGAAGCGACAGGTCTTGGGGGTTTTATCGTGCATGGGAAATTCTTAACTTCCCTCCGTGCACTAACAACTCTACCTTTCTTTTTTTTCTTTTTTGATGGATGCACTAACAACCCTACTTGACTGCTGACGAATTTGACTTTAGAAAACGAGAAGATGACAACAACTTTTCTCCTATAAATGAGAGTAACGATGGACCTTCATGATAGGTTTCACCCTTTAAATTAAAATAAATAAATATAAATTAAATTAAAAAAGGAAATTAAAAAATAAAATGTCTGCAGTTTAAACATCTTTTTGTTAGCCAAAATAAATGTAGGATTTCTATTACCAATATCTTTGACTCTCCTTGATACTTTAATTGCATATTTTTGTTGGTATTTGTGAATAAGCTAAAAAGAGTATGCTTGTTGATGCCCGACAACAAGTTTTACGTGATGAAAGAGCTCAATTTTATGAATGTGCTAGTGATTCTTCAAATCTGGCTTACTTGTGATTTCTTTTTTAATTTAATTTGGGAGCGGATCCCGAGATCTATTTTATCTTTTCTCATATCTATAGTATTTAAGCATCTTACTTGAGTATATCAGATTAAGATTAGTTCCTCTTCCTCACCCAAATGGTCCAGCGACATTTCCTGCTGACCATTTAAGCCTCAATCTTCGGCTAATTAATTATGATTCTTTGTGGACGTAGCAATGTCAGGCTGACATTGTCAGCTACTCCCTTAAGCACGGGATTTCTCTCTATCCCTCATGACGAGATCTAAAGAATCTGAAGCGGAAATTTCCATCACAAATGAATCCATGGTGTTTACTTAAAAATTGAATTGACGAAATCTCGTGTGGATAGAAAATGTTCTCGAAAGAGCAAATATTATTATGGGTTTGGATTATAGCCGAAGTACAATCAGATGTCATTTGAAAAGTTGAATTTTATGCTCAATCAGCGCAAACTCACTAGCCATGACTCCCTAACTCTCCATTGCCCAAAAAGTACACCAATTTGCGGATTCACATAGATTATGAAGCATGGATGTTAGTTCCGAGGTGTTGACTGCAATTGAACTGATTCCCAAATGAATGTCAATGAAGAACATGGTGCCGAACTCTTTGATTTGAATATTTACTTCGACAGCCTTCACATAAATTGCAGAAACAGGTCAATAATATATGCAAGCAAGCAATCACCAACCAAATAATTCTCCATGAATAAATCCAAAATGTTTCTATCTGTTTATACAAACTTGTTTGGCGTGAAAATATGTAGAGAAAACTCACAGTGATGCCGGACATTTTGTGCGAGCATCTCTGTTTTTCGCGTAGCATCTTCGAACCTCTTCCCACACCTGTTCAATGCGTCACATATCTTGTTCATCGGGCCTGCAATCACTAGTAAGGCGTTGGCATCAACTATGCCATTATTAAAAGCCTAATCTTCAACTAGAATATAACTTCAAATGTGAATTTGAGGCCTTGATAATCCTCACTCCTGCCAGACTGCGCAGAAGTATTCATAGAGTAGCGCGGACGGATGGGTTCTTGTCGCCGCCTTGGTTTAGGTTAACGAAGCCAAGGACCAGGCCACTCGTTGTGGCATTCAAGTGGCTAGAGTGAAAGCTCATAGGGCGAGCCTTGCCAGCGACCCATGCGGCAGTGTACTGGTTTGCGGATGCACCTGTGGCTCCACGGCGGCCCCAGCATAGATGTGTTGCACCGCGCCGCTGCCGATTCGCCTCCATCGCTTATCGCCTTCTTCTTCAACTTCATCTTCGCCTTCCTCTCCCACGTAGGTATCGATTGGGATTGCCATAGCGAGGGATCTTTCTATTGTTATTTCGGAATTTTTGGAGGCCAAAAACAAAGAAATTGTAAGTGATGCAACTTGCCAATCTATGCTTTCTTCTTCCCTATTAATCAACAGATAAGCTCACTTGCCACTAAATAACCATAGCAACCTCGTAAAACAAACAAGAATTTGAAGTCCCCACCATCCATTGCGTAAGGTAACCACGTCACACTCCCTACGGGTGATCGGTTCCCGGTTCGGTCCGATTCCACCTCAAAACCGGGAACCGGACCGGGAGCACCGGTTCCCAAAATAGTGAACCGTGGACCGGTTCGGTCTGGTCCAACAAAATCAACTTTACTTTTTTGCACTAAAGAGTGACCGCGCTCCGGACCGATCAACCAAATTTAGTTCTCGGGCGATTCAACAAAACTAATCACACATGTTTCCACGTGCAAAATATTTAAACTTCACTTGTGTGCTTCAAATATTTAAACTTCACTTGTGTGATTCACACTTCACGTGTTTCACGCTTAACTTAACCATGAAGGCCATGAACAATTTAGTTAAAAATTGTGCTTGGCTTAGATTTTATAGACAATCTCTCTTCTGCTCTTTGAATATTTAATCGATGTGGGACTCTTGGAGGTTTAAAGTGCCTTGTGGGTCTCTTAGAGCCTTAGTCCCACATCGAGTAGAAGAAAAAACTAACAAGGAGATTTTTTCTATAAATAAAAGAGTAATAAAAAGGATTTTAATGGTCTCTTGGCCACATAAGAGGTTGCTACCTCAAATTGCAATTTTGGTTGCAATAAGTTATCATGTTGATATATTTTATTGATTCTATGTATATAAATTATATATAAAAAAATTTGGTTCAGTCCGGTTCCCACCTTGGAACCGGGAACCGGACCGATCAGCCACCGGTTCCAAGATTAGGAACCGGGAACCGGACCGCTGACCGTGGGAACCGCTCAAAACCGGCCGGTTCCCGGTTCGGGCGGTTCCCGTTGCACTCCCCCAGCACTCCCCCTCCATTAGACCGAACTTTTTTTATTATCTCTCCTAAAAATTTGATCTCTCTCTGTTCATCATTTTTCAACGTTACAAGTAGCAACAATCGGTGTGCATAAAATGACTCGTACATACACCGCTAGAGTGCCGTGAAGCCACTGTAGCACGAGTTGTGTGCTAGTTGGGCTTTTGAAAAAATGACTTTGAAATCCAAACTCATTTCTTGTAGGACTACACCAAAATATGGTCGAAATTAAGATTCATAAACATAGTTATAAACATATAAAATCTGACGATGACCATGAAAGGAGGTCTACATCATCAATACGATCTATTTCTATTTGTCACGTATGTGACTAGATCTAAGTGCTATTGATATTTATCTATGCTTGTCTACTAGTACTAGTATGCTCAAGATGAGAAGCTCTACAGGTTGTTGCACTAGTTGATGAAGTGGATATAGTATCACTGTCTTCATCAGTCAAAGTTTCATCATCCCTTGTTGACATTTCTGTTGGATAAAAGAGTGGCTTGGGAGGAAATTGGAGATCATTTGCAACACCTTCAAGCATTTCCAAGACTTTATGCATTGAAGGGCGATCATGAGGATTCAATTGTATGCACCAAAGAGCAACTATTATCATCTTATTTACTATTATCTTATTGTCCTCGCTAACTTCTTCCATCAGAACATTCGATCCCTCACTAATTTGGTCATGTACCCATAAGGGAAAGTAAATTTGACTGGAATGCTCTACAACAGTGTCCACATTCTTCCTCCTACTGGCCATTTCCATCAACAATTTGCCGAAACTGTAGACATCGGCTTTGTAAGATATGCCCCCAATGTTCTTGTAGACCAACTCCGGAGCCATGTATCCCAAGGTTCCTCTTGCGGTAGTTAAAGACACCGTGTTGTGGTCTGGGGAATACAATCTAGCGAGCCCAAAGTCGGAAACTTTTGGAGTTAAATCCTTGTCGAGAAGAATGTTGTGAGGCTTAATATCAAAGTGTAGAATTTGCATGTCGCATCCGCGATGAAGATACTTGATCCCTCTAGCCACACCAAGAGCAATCTTGTACACTTCCTTACAATCAAGAGAAGTGCCCTCTCCTTGGGAGAAAATGTGTTTATCCAAAGACCCGTTGTGCATGAAATCGTAGACGAGAGCTTGTTTGGAGCCTTTGAAGCAAAAACCAATGAGTCCAACCACATTAACATGATGAATTCTTCCGATCGTTGCCACTTCACTGATGAAGTCTTGCCCATTTGTTTTCCCTTTCTTCAGGATCTTCACTGCAACATCACGACCGCTTCTGAGTCTTCCTTTGAACACTGAACCGTACCCTCCCTCACCTAGTTTGTCCTTAAGGCCACCCGTGATTTTCTTGATATCTGAATAAGAGTACCTTATCGGCAAGAAATTATTGTTAGATTGCAAAAATTCTTCAATGTTTTGATCCATTGCCAAGTGTCTTCTCCTCCATTTGCATATGAGCAACATCATCACACATGGGGCTCCCAAGATGAATTTCACAACCACGAATGGTCCTGTATTTTGGGGAAAATGCAAGGGAATTGAAGGTGTGCAATTTTTCAGATAATCAACGTGGGGTATATTAAATGTTTGCTTCTAGAAATAATAAATCGATTTCACAATTAGAAGATTGTAGGAACGTTACCGATGCCAAGGACCGCGAGCACCACGGTAAGAATGACGAATGATTGGAGGATAACATTTCCTACAGGGGAGATTGAATATCTGACAAGTGAAAGCTGAAAAAATTTAAAAGATACTTATTTACCATAATCAAGCAATCCGCGTATTGGTTCAATTCATTAAGATTTTTCAGCGAAATATGAAATAAATAAATAAACAAATGAATAAAAATGCATTCATTATTATACTTATAAAATACCGCAAAGGCATTTATCTAACTACTTGATCTTAATGGCCATTTTCAAATCACATGAACTATGAAAAGATATACAAATGACCGAACTCACTTTCACGTTTAGATGAAATTTCACAACCAAATATATTTGTTTAGAAAACTGAACAAATCATAAGTACTTACCATCATTGCAATAAATTTGGTTCATAGCGTTGATGCTGCACCGATAACAATCTTTGAATTGCATATCACAGGCTTTTTTAAGCCATGAAAGCTCAAATCCATGAGACATATGTTCATGAATTTGTGCATAGGAACGAAGATCACTACGATCAACCCACCATGGTATCATTGCCATAAGCTTTATAGTGCATGTAGTTTCCATAGACGAGACATTTGCATCGACCATAGCATATACTCGCCCTCTCATACTCGAGAAATTTGAAAATTCGACCCCATAAAAGCATGGCGAGGCGTTGACGTAAAGCACCGAATCGATGGCCTTCGTGCAGTCCACGATTGCGACGGTCCTGGATAAGTTGTAGATCTCGTATAGTCGACTCCGACATGTGTACCCCTTCCATTCATAGCTGGAGTGGGCGCATGACAAAGAATCGCGAGGAAGAGATGAGCAATTTCCATTTTGCAGCCCAACATCAGCAATCCTAATCGTGCGGTTCGTATAGTTAATGTACCGTACATAGTAGTTACCCGGGTACAAATCGAGAAAGGTGCGGTTGTTTATGCAGGCTAGCTCAAACTTATGATTGCCACAGCTCTTCGGGTCGCTCTTCAGCCGAAATGGATGCCTTATATTCATGACCTCCCCGCAAGAGGTGGCGCATTGATTATATTCAACGGCAATGCTAAAAGGCCGATGTAATAAAAGAAGAAGAAGAAGAAGAAGATATATAACAAGGACTCGATTTTTTAGCATGGTTATGCAATAGCAGAGGGCACGAATGGAGCAAGCAAGTCGAGTGTTTTTCTAGGGTTGAGATGCAAAAGTAGGAAGATGAAGACTAGAGGAATAATTTGTGTTGCTCTGTTTCTTTCTTGTAGTAATGATCGAGAGAAGGAAATATCTCCGATTACGAACTCAATGTGTGGAGGCGAGTGATTTAGGGTGTAGCGACCGCAAAAATGGGACGTATGAGAGACGGAAAAGGGTGGGATTGGTCCGCTCAAAAGTCGAAAGCCGGTCAATCTACGGCACAAGCACAAAGATGTCAATTTATGCACTGCGACGAACCTAAACTTCCATCGACCTCAGGCCCGGTCCGTCCCAGTGGATAGGAAAGAACTCGCGAAATGCTAAATGCATGAAGAATATTAATGAATCTGGCGTATTGAATGGTATGTACAGTCGACATATGTATAACCTTCAGCAGATCTTAAGTATACTCTGGGTCCAAGGCCTTTCACTAATCAAACTCTAATGGGCAAATTTCACTCAATTATAGCTCAATAAGACTGTTATCAAATCTTTTATTTTCTTGAAATAATGACGAGAGAAGGAGAAGGAAAATGGGAAAATGCGACGCATCAAACACGGAATAGGTGTGGGAATGGCCCCTTAAAAGTCAAAGTTCAATCGACCTTGACCCGGCCATTGCAATGATTGTTGCATGCACTTGCAAAGGGTTTTGATTAAGAAGAAATGAAATGAAATTACAGGAATATGGCCATTTTCAAGTCACGAATTTAATTGGATCGGAAAGCTAGTTGCCCTAAATAATGGGTTGGTCCATCTCACAAGATAGAAGAAGACAAGCATTGGGACTCGTCAACTAATAAGTTAAAGCCGGTCAACGTAGTAGACTAGCAACAGAGAATCGGAGGAAAAAGCCAAAGAGATCGTGCGCTGCGAACCATCCTGGAAAATCTCGTGGAAGAAAATTTGGGAAGGTGCCAAATAGGTAGCCATCATCATAGACTATAATGGGTCAAACAATTTCAACTAGCGCGTCCATCTTTTCCTGGCCATTCTGAACACTCGCTTTCGTGCTCAATTTTTTTACTCAAAAGTGTACTCATAAAAAGAAGATGATGGATTATAGACTCTTGAAGAGGGTAAGTTTCCTCCATACCTCCCAAGTCAGAATAAGAGATGGGATTGATTAGCTCTTTATCATGATTTGGGAGATTTCCTTTAGGCCTTGTTTAGTCGTTTAATTCCTGTGGAATTTGAGTAAGATGAAAATTCAAATCCTGAATTTTTCATTTAGAAGAAAGGATCACTTGTTGGAGCCGAAACATTTCACATGATAGAATCCCTTTAAAACATATGGCATTGATTCCTAGAACCCTCAATGCCCGAAATTGAGACCTTGAGGGCGAGTGAGGTCCTAGTGCCTGAGCTTGGGACATCAAAAATCGAGGATAGGATAGAGACATGAGGGTTGAGCACCATGACCCATGGTCGGTTCAAACCGAGGACCCCGACTCCCGAGCCTTGGGACCCTGAAGGTAGTATATGAGACTGCTGCCTAGGCCGTGATCAAGAACATGACAAGCCTGGGCTTAGCTAGAGATGCTGGCGCCTAGGCCTTGACCAAAACATGAGGCCTAGAGGCATGTCATTCTAAATTGACATGTGAAATCAGTCCAAACAACTAAAAGATTAATACTATTACGCGAAACTCAAGTACTTAGGAGCTAGATTTTCTTAGTTCTCGGGAGATTCACTTAGTATCAATCGGATATAAATCAAAATAGGATATTTGGGTAGGCCTGAAAAATATCAACTGTGGCGCTTCTAGGTCCCATAGGCAAACAAAGCGGCCCCTCCCATTTTCAGCTGTAATTTTCCTGAACTTGTCGTAATTTACCTGAAACTATCGTAAGGTTGATGACACTTGTAAATAATAATTTAATTTCATTGGTCGTAATGCGTTTACGCTTGTAATTTTATGGGCCAGAATATACCCGCAATAGCCTTAGACAATAATCTAAAAAGAACTTAAATCGTAAGGTCAGTGGCACTTTTAGATAGCAATTTATTTTAGTGACTGAAATCTCATTTACATTTGTAATTGTATGGGCCATAATTAACCCATAATAGCCTTAGACAATAAATCTCAAAAGAACATAATATCGTAAGGTTGGTGGCACTTATTGATAATAATTTGAATTTATCAGTCGTAACTCATTTACACGTAATTTTATGGACCATAATTTACCCATAATAGCCTTAGATAATGAATCTAAGAAGAATTTATATCATTCTCAAGTGCACATTTACCACTAAATAACCTTAGCAACCTAGTAAACGTTAATTAATCTCATCTATTACTGTTATTAAGGGAGAGATCATCTTTTGATGTCTCCCACTTTAACTTAATTTCTAACTGATTTTCGATGGAGTGAAAAGCCCATAAAGGTCACCGCTATCTATTTTATAGGTAATTGTCTCGGACTCCCCCTCGTTTGGATCGAAGTTGTTTACCATCTCTTCTAAAATTTTATCATCTTTCCATCCATCATTTTTCAACATCATTCATAGCGACAATTTATGTTTTATGAAGAGAGGTGTACATCCCCTAGATTGTCGTGAAAGGGTTGTCTGCTAGTTGGGCACTGAAGCAAAGACTCCGAAACCCAAATTTGCTCCTCGTAACACTATATTAAAAGTCATCACTAGGTTTTTTATTGCACCCGAAAGCCCAAATTATATTAACGAAATCTTAAGACGATAATGAGAAATATGATACAGTCGTATTTAAGATCAATAACAATAGTCATAAACATATACCATCTGATGATGGCCATGAAAGGCGAGCTACACATTAAAAATCATCAAAAAATTAGTTGGATTGCAAAAATTCTTGAATGTTTTCGAGCATCGGTAAATGGCTCCTTCTCCCTTTGCGTATTAACAGTATTACCACACATGCTGCTCCTCAGACGAGTTCAATTAAGCTTATTGCACCTGTACTCTTTGGAAAACATACGAAAAGATGAGGCTGAATGTTATCATTTAGCGAAATCGATTGATTTCGTAATGAGAGGATTCAAGTATGTTAGCTGTGGCAATTTCAATTAACGAGCTGTGAGATGGGACACGATCTCAAATTAACTAATCAATCTGAAAAGAGAAACTTCCATTATTCTCAACTGTACATTTACCACTAAATACCTTAGCAACCTATTAAAAGAAATAAGAATTTGATTGATCTCATCTATTAAGGCTATTAAGGAAGAGGTAATTCAAACCGAAGTTGTTGCTTATCATCTCTTTTAAAATTTTATGATCTCTCTATATACATCATTTTTCAACGTTATTCGTAGCAATAATTGGCGTGCCAAGAAACATGTACATCGACCACTATAGTGCCGTAAAGCCATGCGTAGCGCGGGTTGTGTGCTAGTTGGGTTTTTTAGCAAAGACTTTGAAACCCAAACTCGCTCCCGCTATACCATGTGAAAAGCCGTCCCTAGGTTTTCTATTTGGTAAAGTCCAAATTACAATCAAGAGACATCCCTTTTCCTTGTGAAAAAACTGTGCTTATCTAAAGACCCATTGTGCATGAAATCATAGACGAGAGCTTGTTTTGAGCCATCAAAGCAAAAACCAATGAGTTCAACCACGTTAACATGATGAATTCTTCCAATTGTAGCCACTTCACTTATGAAAGTCCTGCCCGTCTGATTCCCCCTTCTTTAGAAGCTTCACCGCCACCTCACGGCCACTCCGGAATCTTCCTTTGAACACAGAATCATACCCTCCCTCCCCTAGTTTGTCCTTAAGACCGCCTGCGATTTTCTTGATTTCCAAGTAAGAATATCTTATCAGCAAGAAGTTATTGTTAGATTGCAAAAATTCTTCAACATTTTGATCCATCGCTATGTGTCTTCTCCTCCATATGTATAGGAGCAAGATCATCACCCATGGGGCCCCCAAGACGAATTTCAGAACCACGAATGGCGTTGTACATTGGGATAAATGCAAGAAAACTGTGGGTGTGTTAAATGTTTGCGTTAAGTAACTTTAAATCAATTTCACTATGAGAAGATTGTAGCAATGTTACCGATGCCATGTTGCCAGGGCATTTGAATTACCCAGCCGATAAACAAGCGGTAACCTGCAAGAGATGTAGAGGTTGAATACATGACAAATAGAGGCTGAAGGAATTTAAGGGACACTTATTTGGATCATCATCAAGCAATTAGTATATCGGTTCAACCCACTAAGAATTGTTGGCAGAATTCGAATTAAATAATTAATTATCTATTATTATTGGTACAAAATACCACAACAGCATTTACCTAACTACTTTATCTCAATGGGCATTTTCAAATCACATGGGCTCTGCTAAGATATGTAGATGAGCGAGCTCAATTTTCACAGATTTTGAACGTATATATCTGGAAATTTTTCTTCTTTTTTTGTTTTATAAGAAACGTAACAAACTCAAAGGCCCTTACTTTTCTTGTCTGCGCAGTGAATTTTGTACGTGTTGCTAATGTTGCACCAATTACAATTCCGTCCACAGGCAATTGGAAGCCATGAAAGCTCAAACCCATAAATCATAAGTTCATGAATCTGCGCATAAGAGCGAGCATTGTTGCCATCAACCCACCAAGGTATCATTGCCATATGCTCTATAGTGCATGTAGCTTCCACGTACGAGACATTCACATCGACCATGGTGTACACTCGCCTTCTCGTACTAGAGGAATCCGAAAACTTGACTTCATTGAGGCATGATGAAGAATCAATGTAAAACTGAGAATTGACGGCCTCCATGCAGTCCACGATCGCCACAGTCTTGGATAACGTTGGACCCTTTTCATCATGTATTTCCCACATCCATACCGATCGGGGTAGTAGCTGAAGTCACTGCATGACAAAGAGCGGTGAGGAAGAGACGAGCAGTTGCCCTTTTGCAGCCCAACATCGGCAAGCCTAATCATGAAGTTGATGTAGTTGATGTACTGTACATGGTACTCCCTCGAGTACAAATCCAGAATGGTGCGGTTATTTCTGCAGGTCAGCTCATAGTTTTGGTCCCCGCAACCCTTTTCGCCCTTCAATTGAAACGGGGCCCTTATGTTGACCTCGCCGCAAAAGGTAGTGCGCTCATTTTTCTGGATGGCGATGCTAAAACAGCAATGGAGGAGGAGGAGCTGATCTTTGTGCATTGGTTATGCAAGGGCTGAGAGCCCGAATCGATCAAGCGAGTCTTCGCGTTTAGGTGTTGACATGTAGAAGGAAGAAAGAAGGAATGAGAGGAACGCTCTTGGTTGCTCTGTTTTCCGAGATGATGATGATGATGATGATGATGATGAGAGAAAGGGAGGAAAAAACTCCGACTTTAAAGCTGATCGTGTGGAAGTGAATGATTTGGGGTGTAGCGACCAGAAAACGAGACGTGCGAGACCCGCAAAAGCGTGGGAATGGTCGACTGAAACGTTGAAGCTGGTCGAAGAGTATGGGACAAGCAACCGAGGGAGACTTCATGCACCGCGACGAATCTGAAGTTCAATCGACCCCGGCTCCACCCAGGCCACCCAACGCGGCCTTGTGCAGCGAGCTCGGAGCAAACTGTGGCACGGCCCGGCCCAATGGCTAGGGGTTGGAATGAGGAGCATAGATTAAAAGATTAGAATTCGACTTTCGAGACGAGCGAAAGGTCCATGGGAGTTCATTTTTCAATTATTGGAAATTCTATCCGATTGATTAGAAAATGTTTTGTTTTTCCATCATATAGATGTTAAAAAGATCTTAATAAATTTCACCAAAAAAAAAAGATCTTAATAAAACGATAATTTTCATATGTTTATTCTATCTATAATAAACCTTAGCTTTTCTAATTTTAAAATTGTATTTTTGAATGCGACACGATGTATGCCTTTTCTTATATAGCGGTATATTGTCATAAATGTTGCATGCATTCCTTTTTCTTGAAGATGTGCATAAATGAAATGTGATTCAAGAATGATTTGAGAATTCTTTGTTCATCTTTAGTGTTATTAAAATGATATATATTGATAAATCTTGTTTTTCTTATTCTTAGTGACATACCTCCATTCTAACATTTTTTCAGAGTTCGTAAACTTAATGGTCCTATCAACAAGTAATTATCCTTCTATGTCATAATTCCTTAATCAACCATGACCTAGGCAATGGGGAAAAAAGGATAAAGTTGGCAATCTTAGACTCTATTTGTTTCGCGGAAAATATCACATTTCCAAAAATGTTTTCTAGGAAGCTATTTTACAAGAAAATGACGATACTTTTTGGTATTCAACCGAAAACTGAAAATGAAGTAAGAGATATATTCCACTATTCGGTATCTTATTTAATTTTCTAGAAAAAATTACCAAAAATTTAATTTTTATTTTTTTAGTAGACCAAAAAAAAAATTAATTTTAATTTTATATATAATTTTTAAAATTTGAATTTTTTATTTTTTATTTTTATTTTATCTTTCTTTTTCCTTTTTCTTTTCCTTCCTCTTCCTCTTTCCTCTTCTGCCACTGCTTGCCTTGACGATGGCCAACCGCTTGCAATCGACCAAGACGCGGATCGGCAAGCTCGAGGCTCGGTCGATCCAGCGAGCCCAAGCTCCGCTGAAACTTAGCAAGCTTAAGGCTCACTAGATCTAGGCGAGCTCAAGCTTTGTCGATCATGGTCGAGCCCAAGCTCCACCGAGGCTAGCAAGCTTGAGCTTTGCCCTTGCCAAATCTAGCCTCAAGTGAGCTCGAGCTTGTCGGTCTATGATGAGGCTCGAGCTAGCCTATGGCCAACCATCGACCGCCACCAAGCCCGATGATCGACCAAGGAAGAAGAAAAGAAAAGGAAAGAAAAAAAAATTAAAATCTCAATTTTTAAAAATAAAAAATAAAAAGAGAACATAAGAATAAAAGGAAAATGTTTTTGGTCAAAGAAAGTGAGGTGGAAGAAGTTATGGAAAATGTTTTCTATTTTCGAGAAATGGAAAACAAAAATGTATTTGGTGAAAGAAAGTGAGGTGGAAGAAGTTATGGAAAATGTTTTCTATTTCTGAGAAATGGAAAACATTTTCCTCATTTTTGAAAGTGTTTTTTCCAATAACGGAAAACGTTTTTTCTAAATTTGTTCATTTTCAGTGAAACGAATACTAGAAAATCTTAAAAGCATTTTCCTGGAAGTTATTTTCCGTGAAATGAACGAAACAATCGTTAATTTTCCTTAAATATTCTTAAGTTACTATCTTTTCAAAATAATTCACGGTTGAAATTTTCTTTTTCCTTTTGATCCGACTATCCGATTATATATAAGATCGATTCCATAAGTTGTTGGACTAGACCATAGAATTTCCCATTAATTAATGAAGCTGGAAAGAGATTAAAGGAGAAAATTTAACAAATTTTCACATTTGTAGACAAATGCTAAACATTCACAAAAATTCAGTGAGTTCTCTCCCTTTTTGGTTTTTTTTTTGCTCTCTTTGGCTGAAAAAAAAAAAAAAAATTTGTGGTAGTTGAGTTAGAGATGAAGGAAAGAGGTCTAGATTCATTTTCTAGTCTGTATATGCTATAAACTGGACTAAACAAGAGTTTTGATCACGAGCAAATCCAAAGAGTTGCTAGCTAGCTAGCAAGGACAAAATATGGGCGATCAATTCACAGCTCATATCCTACTGGGTAAATAGCGATTGGTAAAACTTCATGGTAAATGTCAAAGTTCCCTAAATGAAGAGACCGATCCCCGACCTTCTGCAATGATTCGGCGAAAGGTTGCAGTCACTCTTGATGATGGACAAGAAAACCTGTCGAGTAAAAATATGTCATCTACTTCATCCTTTTCTCGTGGCCTAGGCGCTTCGTTCGATTATGTATTGATGGTTACAAAGGCTCAGATGGGATTCGAGGAAGAAAAATTTTGGTCACTGTCAAGCATATCCTCTCGAATCATCTGTTTCATGAAGTTAAATGCATATTGAGCGTATTGAGTAACGAACCGTATACCCGACATGCAAACTTCCCTTTCGAAACCGAGCGCGAATCACCTCAACCCTAGTACCAATGATAGCTTCTTAGCTGACCTCAGAGCCTTGAAACTTCCAAAATGACCATGCAGAAAAGCAAGGAATGTCTGTTGCATCCACGTTAAGACAACAAGAGTCATTGTGATGATGCAATAGGTAGATATATATCATCCCCGGGTAATTCGAAACCGGCAGATGTGGCTCTATTCCTTTTTTTATTGCCATCTCAGAGAAAACTAATATCAATTTTACAAGCTGCTTCGTTGGCCAAGTCTTGGCTGTTTCATACTTCATATTTGTTTGCATTTTGCTGAAACAGAACCTCAAATGCGTCAAATCAGAGTATCCTAATCCACCATAGATGGAACAAGAGAAACTGCCGTCTTTGATGTCATTAGTTTAACTGCCGGACAGGGACGTTGTTCGATCATAACGTCTCCCCAGAATCGAGTGGAGGAATATCGCATTCTTTTCGGGGATGAATGGACCGTAAGCTTGATCCCCGAGAACCCAACTTTACTTAAAATCAACCCGACAGTGGAATTCATTTTGGCGTACGGTTGCAACCATCACAGTGAGAGAACTGCTAAATATTTTCTCGCCGAAATAGAGAGAGAAGTGGATGAGAAAAGCTGAGGGAAATGGGTTTCCTACTCCTTAGATCGCCAAGTTATGGGTTTGAGCGGAACAAATAATCACAGACCAGGATAGATATGAGATTAGATGAGGAATGAGTTAGAGAAGTGACAAATGCTGAGCAAAATGAGTCCCTCTGCAGTAAATGTGAACTGCTTTAACAAGAGCTTAAACCCAAGATACTTCTAGGTTGGTGAATCCCCATGTAATGGAAAAAACATGTCCGTCGTGCATCTAAGGATATCGCAACACGGACAGACTCTAGCTAGCTAGTTAGGCATCTTGTGAGATGTTTCCTAAATGGACATGCACGATGTTTTGAGGAAAATATACATCCCAAAGAATCTCCACGAGCGATGCTGAACTTTCTGGCATTTGTTGATTCGGTATAGTTTTTTCTAAACCAGCACTTTTGGTGTATACGAAGTATTCTTGAACCAGAATGCGATTAATCTAGGGTAATAAAACTAAGAATTGCTTGCTCAGACAATGTCTGTTTCTGTATGTTTTGTCTGTGGCAGCAGGCTCATAAACATCAACGGAAATGCTGAGAAGGAAAAGACTTCCCGGCTATTATTTTTCCCGAAGCTCAAAGGATATGCTCCATATATTCCTCGCACAGCATAGTATTCATAAATTATATATAATCTTCAAGAGATTGCGTCCTTTCTCAACACATCACTCAGTCCTCTCTGTTGAAGGAAGATATGTTCTGGGATTTGATTTGTATCTGTATCGATTGTAATTGATAGGAATATATTTATTTTAGGATTAGAAAGAATAGAAGATTTTATTTACATATTTATTGATCTCTCTTGTACATTATATACACGATTGTATAACCACAAGAAATCAATGAAGTGAATACATTATTCCTATCATACGAAACTCTTCTTCTTTACTTCTTCTTGGATTTGTGACATGGTATCAGAGCAGATGATTCTGACATAGCCTTCCGCAAATTTTTTCCTTCTGTTCTTGTTGCTGTAACCCCTGCAGAACAGAACAACCTCCATTCCTCTCTGTTTTTCTTGTTGCTGCACTTCTCGCAGAACAGGATAGCATCCGGAAGAAGTATTGCAAAATATCGATCTGCAAAACAGAATATTGCAGATTTTTAGAAGACTCTCTACATGGCAAATACAGAAGCACTTACCTCAGGACTTGGTGATCAATCTGCAGGAGAAACAACATCACAAGCCTCGCAGATCCAGGGAACACCAGTCACCACTTTGCCCGAAGGACAGATCCAATCTCAGTGGATACCTGTTCCGGCTCAGGCTAATTTGGGGCAACCCTATTCGGGTCAACCTTACCAATGGGTACCAAATCCTTGGTACTATGGGACGCACCCAAATGCATCATTGCCGGGATTTCGAAATGGTGAGCAACTTGATGAAGGCCTACCAGCCAATAACGGGGCAGGCGCAAACATCAGTTCACAGCAGACGGGCGGATCACCTAATCCGGGTATGGGATCGAATCCCTACCCGGGTCCTTTTTTTCCCAATGCAGGTTTTTCAACAGGATCTGGGGGATCGGGTTCAGGAACAAATTCTTACCCGAATCCACCACCAGGGTTCCTCCCATACCAGATCTATGCTTTGCCCGGCCCGAATGACCGGAGCCCTATGACCCACTTTTCACAACCAACGCCGACGGACCAGATCTGAAACTCATCACTCAGCATTTAACTGGACCCGATAATTACTCAAGATGGTCGCGCGAGTTCCGGCGCGCTCTGGTAACGAAAGACAAGGAAGGTTTCATAGAAGGGACGGTTCCGATTCCATCCGACGAACGACAAGCAAGAATTTGGAGAAAGTGCAATCAACTAGTCAGAACTTGGATCGGAAATAGCATCGCCCCCGAAGTCGCAGGCGGTCTCCCTCCAACGGAGGATTCAAACAAATGTGGGAAAACATCAAGGAGATGTACGGAAAATTGGATCAAGTAAAGATTTTCTCCTTGACACAAATGGATCTCGGATTTAAAACAAAACAACATGACTGTTGCTGCAATTTTCAACAAACTTTCGAGCCTGTGGAACGATTTGGAAGCGGCCGAAGAAAAATTCGACTGGCCGGAGTCGATTTTGCAACAGTATAAAAAGATGCGAGACAGGGAGAAAGCCATCAGATTTCTCCTTATACTAAATGATTCTTACCATACTTTTCGATCGCAGATCTTAACCATGGAGCCGATGCCAAGCCTTGGCCGAATCTATCAGCTCTCAATCCAGAAGGAAAGCTGGCGTCGACAGCAGGATCTCGGTAAGGAAGGCGAACGTATGGCTCTGGCGGCGAGGGTTTCCTCTCGCCCGCTACAGAGAACCAACGGAGGGAGAGAATTTCGAAGACCCAATCTAGGGTTACAAGAAAACCCTAGACCCTTTATACGAACGGCGATGGATGGCTACGATCTTTCTGAGCGATCGGACGGCTCGCGCTCCATTCTTGGGGGCGGTGGATCGGACGGTCCACAAAATAGCGCGTCCAATGCATCGGACGGTCTTCGTGGAGGGGGATCTTACCGCTTCGACGGCCCACGCGGCCAAGTCTCCTTTGGGCCCGAAGGCCCACATGGGCAATTTGTTGCCTCCGAAGGCCCATATGGGGGAACAACGGCCCATGCCGTCAGCAGGCCTTCCTCTTTTACAAAAAATTACAAAGGGAAGGGTAAATTATACTGTGACTACTGTAAACGCCCACATCACACAGTAGAAAGTTGCTGGAAATTACATGGTAAGCCTGGTGAAAAGGAGAAAGGGAAATTTTCAACTGCTTTTCAGGTGATGGGTAAAACAGAAGATAAGCCAATCACTCATGGTGAATATCAGGAGCTGATGGAAGCTCTAAAGAAATTTGACTCTTCTGACAAGGCAGGCAGTTTCACAGGTATTACTTATTGCCTGATGAATTCAATTTCTAAGGATGCATGGATCATAGATACGGAGCTAGTGATCACATTATTTGCAATCCAAAATTTTTTTTCCAATGTCACAAGATTACCCTTTCCAATATCAGTTCAACTTCCCAATGGAAATACCACACATGTTGGAATGACTGGGACTGTGAATCTTAGCCCACTCATTACTCTCAAAAATGTCCTTTATGTTCCCACTTTCCATTTTAATCTAATATCGGTCTCTCGAGCTTGTAAAGAAAATTCTGTCATGTCTACTTTGATTCGATAAATGTCTATTTCGGGCCCTTTCGACCGGCAAACCGATGGGCTTGGGTAGAATCTATCAAGGACTTTATTTTTGGAGTAGTACTTCAGGCAATTTGAAATTACCTTCTGTTGCTTTCAATAAACCATTGTGTAACATTGTTGCCAATGAAAGGAATTCTCTTCTTCATCAAAGATTGGGTCACACTGCTTCTTTTCCTTGTCCTCATTGTCCCATTTGCCCTTTGGCAAAACAAACTCGTGTTCCTTTTCAAAACAGTAAGACTCGAGTAGACGATATTTTTTCCTTAATTCATGCTGATGTTTGGGGACCATATCATACAGTAAATCATGATGGTTCGAGATTCTTCCTTACAATTGTGGATGATTTTTCACGTGCAACTTGGGTCTTTCTCATACAATCAAAAAGCCAGGTTCTCTCTCACCTTAAAATATTCCTTGCCTTATCCAAAACCCAGTTTGGAAAGTCAATTCGCCGCATTCGCACCGATAATGGTAGGGAATTCTTCAATAGTGATTGCGGTTCCTTTCTCACCTCACATGGTATTTTACATGAAAGTACCTGTACTTATACTCCACAGCAAAATGGGGTAGTTGAGCGAAAACATCGCCATCTCTTAGAAGTGGCACGTGCTCTTAAGTTCCAAGCATCTATACCAGAACAATTTTGGGGAGATTGTGTACTCACCGCGCCTATCGATAAATCGTATGCCATCTCGCATTCTAGACGGCAAAACTCCTTTCGAATTGCTGTATGGAAGGAAACCAGATATAAGCCATCTTAGAGTTTTTGGATGTTTGTGTTATGTGGCTACAGTAGGTCCTCGGGATAAAATGTCCCCTCGTGCCCGACAGTGTATTTTCATGGGATACCCTAATCTAAAAAAGGGATATCGAGTTTATGAACAGTCCACTGGAGAATTTTTTATCAGTAGAGATGTGGTTTTTCATGAAGATATTTTTCCTTTCCGGGATACTACTTCTGCAGAAGATGAGAGAAGCAATCATCAGTTTCTTTCAGAAGAAGATTTATCTACTGGAGAATCCTATCTTATTACTTCTCCTCCAAGACATCAGATAGTGGATACTTTTTTGCCTTCATCACCAGCTATATCTCCTAATGAGAATTTTATTGAACAACCACCCATGGCGTCAGGATCTCAGGAGACAACTCACAGAGAATCTCCAAGCATCGAGGATTCCCCATCATCCAGAGTACTTGATGAGGCACCACGAAGATCTGGTCGATCCACTCGTCCACCTATATGGACCAAGGATTATGTCTGTTCCTCATCACTATCATCAGGTACCAAATATCCTCTATCCTCATATGTCTCTTTTAATCGTCTATCGTCAGAACATCTATGCTGCATTAGTAGAGTCTCTGAGGAAACGGAGCCTTCTAGTTATAATGAGGCTGTACTTGATGAACGATGGAAAAAGGCAATGGAGGCAGAACTTAAGGCCTTAGTTGATAATCACACTTGGGATATTGTATTGCTACCTCCTGATAGAAAGCCCATAGGATGTAAATGGGTCTATAAAATAAAGTATAGAGCAGATGGCTCTGTGGAACGATACAAGGCTCGATTGGTGGCCAAGGGCTTCACACAACGAGAAGGTTTTGATTACCATGAGACCTTCTCTCCGGTAGCCAAAGATGTCACGGTTCGTTCTTTTTTATCGGTTGCTGCTTTCCGCAATTGGTCCTTACATCAGATGGATGTCCATAATGCTTTCCTTCATGGTGATCTGGAAGAGGAGATTTACATGGATATTCCACAAGGATTACGGAGACAGGGGGAGTCGAAGGTATGCCGTCTCCGCAAATCTCTTTATGGATTGAAGCAGGCCTCTCGACAGTGGTATGCCAAATTTACTACTGCTCTTATGGGAGCTGGATTTCAGCAATCCAAGCATGATTATGCTTTGTTCACTTGGGCAAAAGGTACGTCAGTCATATACTTGATGATTTATGTTGATGACATACTTATTATGGGAAATGATAATTCTGCTGTGAAGAAGCTTAAAGACCATCTACATTTGTCTTTTCACATCAAAGACTTAGGGTCACCTAAGTATTTTCTTGGAATAGAGATAGCTCGTTCGGATTTAGGGATTTCCCTTAGTCAGCGAAAGTTTGTGATGGAAATTATATCAGAAGCAGGATTATCAGGATGCAAACCATCAATTATTCCCATTGAACAAAATGCCAAATTGACCAGTATTGATTATGATGTCGGGACGTCTTCCTCTGATGATTTATTATTGAAGGATCCGACAAGCTACCAAAGACTTGTTGGAAAACTTATTTATCTCACCATGACAAGGCCAGACATTTGCTATGCAGTTCAGACTCTTAGTCAATTCATGCATAATCCGAAGCAGTCACACATGAATGCAGCTTTGAAGGTAGTAAAATACCTAAAGAGATGTCCTGGATTAGGAATACTTCTTTCTAGAGAATGCAATATGGAAATGACAGCCTATTGTGATTCGGATTATGCTACATGTCCCATGAGTAGAAGGTCTATTACTGGATTTTGTATCAAGTTTGGGAATTCACTACTTTCATGGAAGACAAAGAAACAATCCACTGTATCCTTGTCATCAGCAGAAGCTGAATATCGATCTATGGCAAAGACTGTTTGTGAGATAGTGTGGCTACGGGGCTTACTTCTGGATCTTGGGATACAAGTTAAAGGTCCGACATTACTTTTCTGTGATAATGATTCGGCACTCAAACTTGCGGCAAATCCTGTGTTGCATGAAAGGACGAAACATATAGAAGTTGATTGCCATTTTACTCGAGAAAAGATCAAAGAAGGAATCATAGAAACCAGAGGAATCAGGACCATAGAACAGCCCGCGGACATATTCACTAAACCTCTTTGTCACAGACAACACACATATCTTCTAAGCAAGCTAGGCGTCTTGGATATATACAAGCCACAAGCTTGAGGGGGAGTGTTGAAGGAAGATATGTTCTGGGATTTGATTTGTATCTGTATCGATTGTAATTGATAGGAATATATTTATTTTAGGATTAGAAAGAATAGAAGATTTTATTTACATATTTATTGATCTCTCTTGTACATTATATACACGATTGTATAACCACAAGAAATCAATGAAGTGAATACATCATTCCTATCATACAAAGCTATTCTTCTTTACTTCTTCTAGGATTTGTGACACTCTCCGCATGTGAAAAAAGAAAAAAGATGCAGACGTCTACCCAGCCGGAACAGCCCATGCAGGTGGAGAGGAAGGAAACGGAAGTACGGGAGGACGTGAAGAAGAAGAGTGACCCGACAGGCTTGCCTTTTTATAAGCTTTTGAAGTATGCAGACGCGCTCGATTGGATTTTAATGGCTCTAGGGACCATAGGATCTGTCGTCCATGGGATGGCTCAACCAGTTGGATATATGTTGCTCGGCAAAGCACTCAATGCTTTCGGAAGTCATATCGACAACAAAGATGCCATGGTTCATGCTCTGAAAAAGGTAGATAACTGCACTTCACTTGAATTCCTAGCTTACTGTCAACTGGTGGCTATATTTATTCATAGCGCGCCTTGAGTACCAACTTACTAATTATGGATGAGTCACACGCAGTGTCAGTGGAGCTTTTCATTCGTGTTTTTCTTCTTACCTCTTTCAGGTTGTTCCATATGTGTGGTACATGGCCTTTGCAACCTTCCCTGCTGGAATCCTAGGTTGGCTTCTTTTGGTTTACTAAGATGATGGAGATGCATATAATTTTACTAGGTCGCAGAACAGTTTTTTGTTGACATGCACACTTGTTTCACACCTAATTGCCGTTCGAAAGTCACTGTTTCCTAGGCTCCAGTAGAGATTGCTTATTTTTGTGTGCCACTCCCGAACATCGTATCAAGTTTTATGGGATCGGAAGTATCATATAATCATTTATCATATTGGACTACTACCAATAAAGTTAGCAAGAAGCACTGGATTAACTACAGGATAGAACTAATAGTATAGAAAGTACGCAGTAACAAAGCATTCGCATGGCTTCCAATTTTCTGCAGAGATTGGATGCTGGATGTATGCGAGCGAAAGACAAACAGCACAGATCAGATTAGAATTCCTGAGATCGGTCCTCAGACAGGAGATTGGAGCTTTTGATACTGAATTGTCGAGTGGAAAAATCATTTCGGGAATAAGTACTCACGTGAGCGTAATCCAGTATGCTATCGGAGAGAAGGTAGCAATCTTTCCCTCAAGTTGACTGCTCTTTTAGATTTCCCCACCAAAGTTTGCCGATCATGCTAACATAACTTTTTGCTAGCAGCTGGGGCATTTCCTTTCGTGCTTCGCCACATTCTTTTCTGGAGTCTTGATTGCCTTCATTTGCAGTTGGGAAGTTTCACTTATCACCTTGTTTGTAGTTCCCTTGATTCTACTGATTGGAGCCGCCTACACCAAGAAAATGAATGCCATCTCAGCTGCCAAAATGATTTACCTATCCGAAGCTACTACTGTTGTGGAACAGGTGAAGAAACTTCACGTTTTTTTAGTTATAAAATATCTAAGAAAAGGGGAATCATCTAGAAATTCATGGGTTAATGTTTGACAACGTACAGACCATATCTCATATAAAAACGGTCTTTGCATTTGTCGGAGAGGATGGCACAATCAAGTCATTCTCAGACTCCATGGACAAGCAGTCTGTCGTTAGCAGAGGAGAGGCACTGATTAAGGGAGTTGGAACAGGAATGTTTCAAGCAGTGACCAACTCTTCTTGGGCACTAATCATATGGATCGAAGCAATCGTGGTCACTGCCGGAAGATCTAGTGGAGGGAACGTCATAGCAGCAGTCATGAGCATCCTCTTTGGAGCTATGTAAGAAAAGTTTACCTTTCTTGTAAGAGTTTTTGGATGAGATTGTTTTGTCTTACAGCGACTAGATAAGCAATCCAATTATGATCATCAAGCTAGTTAATCTGCACATAACATGAGAAATAACATCGTCCTACTTGGGTTCTCTAAAGTTTTGTATGAATGCGTGTGTGATGCATTTCATTTTGAGCCTCTTAAGAAGATATCAGATGCCTTTAAGAATCTTCATATAATGAAGTGAAGAAGATATAACCTTAATTATGGACCGTGGCTTCTTTTGCATTCCAGCTCAATCACTTATGCAGCCCCAGACATGCAAGTATTTAACCAAGCAAAAGCAGCAGGAAATGAAGTTTTCAAGGTGATCCGGAGACAACCAACTATTAGCAACGCTTCAGGGGGGATCGTATTGAAGGAAATCGAGGGAAACATTGACATAAGGAACATTCACTTTGCTTACCCATCCCGAGAAGATAAGGTGATTCTTCAAGGTTTTACGCTGTCAATTCCAGCAGGAAAGACGGTGGCGTTAGTTGGTAGCAGCGGGTGTGGGAAAAGCACAATCATATCCCTGGTTGCAAGATTCTACGATCCATCGAAAGGTCTAAAACCTTTATCCTCCATGTTCTTGAGCTGAAATTTGTTATCCTCTCCTTATTATTCCCACAGTTTCATGCTTCTATTGCTCATACATTTTTTGCGCACAAAGATTGCTGACGATTGAATTATATTGCATAGGTTGCTGATGATTGGGTAATATTGCATGTTTTCAGGGGTCATTCTCATAGATAACCATAACATCAAGGATCTTGATTTGAAGTGCCTCCGCCAAAATATTGGAGCAGTTTCCCAAGAACCATCACTGTTTGCTGGCACTATCACGGACAACCTTAAAGTAGGAAATTTGGATGCAGATGACCAACAAATAGAGAATGCAGCAATCATGGCAAATGCACATAATTTCATTTCACAGCTTCCAGATAAGTACTCGACAGAGGTAATATGCAATCTCCTAGTGACAGATGTAAATAAACGATCTCTCTCCTGAAAGTTCTCAAGCTCTCATTAGACAAAAAACAAGGATCCTAAGTTAAATTTTGGCGCCATGATGATGGACTAGGTGGGGGCAGAGGGGCTTCCATCTGTCAGGAGGACAAAAACAAAGAATTGAAATAGCCAGAGCCGTTCTCAAGAATCCTCCAATACTCCTGCTCGATGAGGCTACAAGTGCTCTTGATTCGCAATCTGAGAAGCTGGTTCAAGAGGCATTGGAGAAGGCCATGCAGGGAAGAACGGTGATCTTGATTGTGCACAGATTGTCAACCATCGTTAATGCAGATGAAATTGCAGTCGTAGAGAATGGACAGGTTAAGGAAACAGGAACGCACAGCACCCAAAGTCCTCTGTTCTGGCCCTTCTGCTGAGGTTCTACGATCCGATGGAAGGAAAGGTCGTCATTGATGGTAAGGACATAAAGGAATACAACCTGAGATGGCTGAGCACGCAAATAGGATTTGTGCAGCAAGAGCCCATCCTCATTAGCTCCTCCATTAGAGAGAATATCTGTTACGGAAACTGCGGTGCTTCATTGCCTCATTGGTGCTTTTCTTGTAGCATCTTCGAACCTCTTCCCACACCGGTTCAACGCGCCGCATCCATCGGACCTGCAAACACCAGCAAAGCGTCGGCCCCATCAAAACCATTCTCGAAAGCCTCTAAACGAGAATCAGAATCAGAATCAGAATTAGAATGTCGCGATTTTTTTTTTTTTTTTTTTTCTGTTTTTGGTTGCTTAATTATTGAATTAACGGTTGAGTGCGTTTGAGCGTTTGAGTCTAGAAGCGACCTCCCTCGCTAAAGCAAAGAAACTTACGGAAGGAAGCAAGGAGCGACTAGCGGGACGACTTTTTTGCATCCAAGGACGCGACCTTTCTATTATTTCGGATTTGGTGCCCTGGAGATTTTGTCATTTCGCCCTGTATCGCGAATTAAGGGACCTGTTACTGGAAAGTGTTGTTCGGATTTTCGGATGGCCCAAATAAAATTTCCTCCCCCTCCAATAAAATTTCCTCCTCACGTAATAGTCTTAGACAACGAACCCTAAAAGGAAAACTAATATCATTTTTTAAGTGCACATTTACCACTAAGATAACTTTAGCAACCTAGTAAATATAATAAGAATTTAATTAATCTCATCATTATTGTTATTCAGGGAGAGATCATCTTTTGATATCTCCTGCTATCACGCATTCCCCTGCCATTAAATCAAAGTTGTTTATTATCCCTTTTCATCCATCATTTTCAACATCATTCATAGCGACAATTGATATGCAATGAGGCAATAAATACATAGCAATCACTGAAATGTCATCAAGCCACGCGTAAAGCAGGTTATGTGCTAGCTAGACTTTTAAGCAAAGACTTTGAAACCCAAACTTGCTCCTTACAACCCTATGCTGAAAGTAGTCACTAAATTTTCTATTGGATCCAAGAGTCCAAGCTATTACCGATGACATCTTTAATATGATAATGCTAAAAGATGAATCGGGCGCAATCAAGATCATAAATATAGTCATAAACATCTATAATATAATGATGGCCAAGAAAGGGGAGCTACACATGAAACATCATCAATACCACATTTCAATTTGCCACATATGTGATGGGATCAAATGATTTTGATATGTGTCTATACTTGTGTAATGCTAATACTAGTACACTCAAGATGAGAATTTTCATAAGTTATTGCACTAGTTGATGTAGTGGATATGGTATTATTGCCTTCGTCGGTCCAAGTTCCATCATCCTTTCTTGAAATTTCTGTTGCATAAAAGAGTGGCTTAGGAGATATTTGTAGATCATCTACTTCTCCTTCAAGCATTTTCAAGACTTTGCGCATTGAAGGGCGATCGTTAGGATTCCATTGTATGCACCAAAGAGCAGCTATTATCATTTTCTTTATTATTTTCCTCTCGTCCTCACTAACTTCCACTGGAATTTCCAATTCTTTACTAAGTTGGTCATGAACCCATAAAGGAAAGTAAGTGTGACTCGAACACCCTGTAACCTTGTCCTCATTCTTCCTTCTAGTGGCCATTTCCATCAACAATTTTCCGAAACTATAGACATCGGCTTTGTAAGAGACACCTCCAAGGTTCTTGAAGACGAGCTCCGGAGCCATGTACCCCAAGGTTCCTCTCGCGGCAGTTAGAGACACAGTGTTGTAATCCGTGGGATACAATCTTGCGAGCCCAAAGTCGGAAACTTTTGGGGTGAAATCCTTGTCTAGAAGAATGTTATGAGGCTTAATATCAAAGTGTAAAATTTGGATGTCGCATCCTCGATGAAGATATTCAATCCCTCTAGCCACTCCGAGAGCAATCTCAAACACTTCCTTGCATTCAAGAGAAATCCCTTGTCCTCGTGAGAAAATGTGCTTCTCCAAAGATCCATTGTGCATGAAATCGTAGACAAGAGCTTGTTTAGAGCCCTCGAAGCAATAACCAATGAGTCCAACAACATTAACATGATAAATTCTGCCAATGGTAGCTACTTCACTGATGAAGTCCTGCCCATTCGTTTTTCCCTTCTTTAGAATCTTGACTGCCACCTCACGGCCGCTTCGGAGTCTTCCTTTGAACACGGACCCGTACCCTCCCTCGCCTAGTTTATCCTTAAGGCCACTCGTGATTTTCTTGACGTCCGAGTAAGAATACCTTATCGGCAAGAAGTTATTGTTAGATTGCAAAAATTCTTCAACATTTTGATCCATTGCTAAGTGTCTTCTCTTCCATTTGTGTATTAGTAACGTCATCACGCATGGGGCCCCCAAGATGAATTTCACAACCATGCAGTGAAACACTGTATATTTTAACCAATTTGAGGATGTGTTAAATGTTTGCATTTAGAGATTCAAAATCAATTTCACGATAAGAAGACTATAGTAATGTTACCGATGCTGAAGAGCGAGAACATCGCATAAAGGAAAGGGTCGTTCTGTATTCCCCAATTGAAACTGATATTGAGTTTGTAACCAATCAACTCTGAAGAACATTTAAAAGACACTTATTTAGACCATAATTAAGAAGTGTGTATATCGGTTCAGTCCACTAAGATTTGTGGGCAGAATTTGAACTAAATAGATAAACAATTGAATAAATAATGTATTTATTGTTATATGAATAACCAATTCGTGCGTGTGTTGAATGTTTGTATTTAGGAACACTAACTTGATTTCACAATGAAGATTGTATTGATGTTTACCGATGCTTAAGAGCGAGATCCATTCAATATACTCGGCAGTGTAGAGGAGGTAAGTGGTGAAAGCTGAAGAAAATGAAAGACACTTAGATCATAATCAAACAATGAGTAATTGAGTATATCAAGTTCAATCCACTAAGATTTACCGGCGGAATTCTAATTACTTAAATTAACAAATGATTAAAAATGTATTGGTTGTCGTACTTATAAAATACCACAACAACATTCAACTAACTACATGATCTTACAAATGACTGAGCTCTATTTCACGTTTAGTGAAATTTCACATGTCTTTGACCAAATATATCCTAACAATATTTTGGGATAAATACATTAGAAGTATCATAATTTTCTAATAAAGCTCACTTGAATGTCATAACATTTTTTTTTTTTTTACTTGAGTGCCATAAATTTGAATTCGATCACTTAAGAGTCATCGGTGATTTGCCTTGTCGGAAAATTTGACGTCGATGCCGATCATCCTATGACATTGCATCGTTGATTTTGATTTGGAATAATAAAAAAATAAAAAGAATCTATGTCGAAATGGAAAATTAATAAAAAAAAAAAATTACATAGGATGATTTGTTGGAAACGACATTCAAATAATCGGTTTTACTTTAATGTGGCACTTAAATGAACAAAAAAAAAAGTTATAGCACGTAAACGAGCATCGTATAAAAGTTACAGCACCCTTGCTATTCTTTATAAGAAATTGAACAAACTTAAAAGTCGTTACCTTTCTTGGCAATGCACTGAATTTGGTGTTCGTAATTGATGATGCACATGAAATAATATTTGCAATACATCTTACAGGCAGTTGGATACCATGAAAGCTCAACACGAAAATAACCGCGTGGAAAATTAAAATAAGGAAAAAAAAAAGGTGAGGGTTTTTCTATCTTTTATTGTACGTGCAGAAGAAGAATTCATATTGGAGAAAAAGAATCAAGGGTGGGCCAGAGTCAAAGTTTTGACTTTGGGCGCACACGCAAAACAAAAGGTGTGCTCTTCAGCGGAAAAGAAAGGTGCGGCCCTACGAGAGAGAAAAAGGAGCCGCACATAGGAGCCGCACCATAGAAGCCTTGAATAGGAACGTGAAGCTATACATACGCAGACCAAAGATGAACACTGGAGTTCCTGATTTTGGTGCACGTAGATCGTTTTTGTTTCGAGCTTGAACGCGCAGTAATTTGGTGCGGTAAGTTTATGTCAAGTGAGTTGTTTATTTAAAAAATTAATAAAAAAATTTAGTAGGACGATTTGCCAAAAACAACATTTAAATGATCAAATTTACTTCATTGTAACACTTATTTTAATATATATATAATACCTAAATGAGAATCATATAAAAGTTACGACGCCCTTGCTATTCTTTATAAGAAATTGAACAAACTCAAAAGTCCTTACCTTTCTTGGTGTGCTCAGGATACCACCATAGAAGCTCGAATCCATAAACCATATGTTCATGAATTTGCGCATAGGAGCGAAGATCATATTCATCAACCCACTGTGGCAGCATTACCATAAACTCTATAGTGCATGCGGTTTCCATAGATGAGATAGTTGCATTGACCAAGGCATACACTCGCCTTCTCGCACCAGAGAAATTAAGTAATGGAAGCCCATCAAGGCATGACGAAGCATCAATGTAAAATGGAAAATCCACGGCCTTCACACAACTCACGATTGAAACCACCTTGGATGTATAATGATAATAATAATAATAATAATACTTGGGATGTTCATTAAGGCCCCATAAAGACCGGAGAGGAAGGGATGAGCAATTGCCCTTTTGCAGCTTGACATCAGCGACCCTAATCGTTTGGTTGGTGTAGTCGATGTTGTGTACAAAGTACTTGCCGACTCAAAATCCAAAATGGTGCGGTTATCAATGCAAGCTAGCTCATAATTACTATGGCCGCAAAATTTTGGGTCTCCCATCAACCGAAATGGGTAACTTATGTTTGTGACCTCGCCGCAAGAGGTTGTGCAGTTATTATTTTTTATGGCAATGCTAAAAGACTGATGTAGAAGGAGGAGGAGGAGGAGAAGAAGGGGTTGATCTTGGTGCATAGCTTATGCAGTAGCGGAGAGCACGAATTGGTTAAGCAGATCTAGTGTTTAGGGTCGATATGTAAAGGAGAGATAGACAAAGATGAGAGGAATACCATGAGTTGCTCCCTCCTTAAAACGATGAAGAGAGTAGGAAATATCTCCGACGACTCCTCTTTGATTGTATAGGAAGCGAGTGACTTGCGCGGTGTAGCGATCGACAAATGGACACATCAGACACGGAAAGCAGTGGGAATGGTCGCCGAAAAGAAAGTTCAATGACGTGTGAAGTCTGTTTTTACGCAAGAAGTCTTTTTCTACTTTTTTGTCAGAAAGTTCAATGACGCGTGGGGTCTTTTTTTACGCGTGAAGTCGTTTTTTACTTTTTTTTGTCAGAAAATGACGCGTATAGACGTTCTCATAATCTTTAGCAGATTTTAGCACACGATCAACCTGACTTGCTTTTGTAACCGAAGACTCGCGTGATGCATTTGATTTAAACATATTTTTTCTTTTTTCTTTTTTTTTTTTTTATCTTCAAGGTGTTAAAAAAAATCTTTTTAAAATAATGAATTTGTCCTTGTCTATTCTTCTTTACTACGGACCTCAACTTTTCTAATTTTGCAATTGTATTTTCGGATGTAACTTAATTCTTGCCTTTCCATTTTTACCATACAATGTCATGTGCACTGGATGTTTTCTGGAGAAGAAATGCTTATATAATTGTTCTTAATTTATTGTAATATTAACAGCTTATTTTGGATCACAAAAATTGAATAATAAATTATTATGGAGTCTAATCATTTGAGAATTTGTAACTCACAATATATTGTTACTCTCATAGTGACAAAAAATTATTATGTTAGCAAAGCTCTTTTCTTGAAGATGTGCAAAAATAAAATGTGATTAATTGATGATTGAAGGATTCTTTATTCAACTGTGAATGTTACTAAAGAAATGATATATATTTAATTTAGAAGAGGATGATGAAAAAGAAGGAAACTAATATTTTTCTTTTTATGTTAATCATACATAACACAACATTCTATTATGGGCCATGTCTTTCGTGTGATCATTTGAAATTTCTCGACATGAAATAAGGAATACTCTTAGGGAAACAAATAATAATAATAATAATAATAATAATAATAATAATAATAATAATAATAATAATAATAACAAAGAAACTATAAAGAAAAGATCATTAAAAATTTGAGAAGTTTGAATTTTAGACATGACTTCTCACAATTGAAAGGGATAATTTGGAAATATGAAAAGAGGAGAATCACCTCACACTTTATAATAGTAGTGCATTTTGTTGTGTTTGCATCAATTTTTCTCAACTTCGATCCCATTGTATATTTTATAACCCACTTTATTCAAATAACAAATATGCAAAAACTATTCCATGTTTTCATCCATTGCCAAATGTCTCCATCTCCATTACTTCAAAAACTATTCTTGAAGTAATAACGAGAGAAGGAAAAATCTCCGACTACAGACTCAATTGTGTGGAGGCGAGCGATGGTGGCCTAGCGACCACAAAAAATGGGACGTACTAGGAAAGCAAAAGTGTGGGATTGGTCGGCTGAAAAGTCAAAAGCCGGTCAATGCACGGCACAAGCACAAGGGGCCAATTAATGCACCGCGACGAATCTAAACTGCAATCGACGTCGAACCGACTCGGCCCAATCCGACGCAGCAAGCTCAGAGTGAACCCAGCCCAATGGTTAGGGGTTGGTTGGGAAGAAAACAAGCAAAATGCGAAATGCATGAAGAATATTTATTGAATCTTGTGTACTGAATGATGCGTACAATCGACATTTGGATAATCTTCTGCAGATTTTTAGCACACCATCTACGTGACTTTTACTTCTGGCCGGAGACTCGCGCGATGCATTTGGTTGAAAATAAAATTTATTTTTCATCTTGAAGATGTTAAAAGAAAATTTTAGTAGAATAGTAATTTTTCCCATGATTATTGTTTTTTAATTATGAATCCCAACTTTTCTAATTTTGAATTCTTTTTTAGATGTAACATGACATATGCCGTTCCATTTATCCTGGTACATTTTAGGCGCGTTACCCATGTAAAGATTCCATATGTCTTGAAAATGTAACAAATCAAATGCCATGCCACCCTCATCTTGCAACTTAGTTGTTAGTGAGTTTATTAGTGGTGGAGAGTTCTCCAACTCCTAAAGGTCAAAGTCAAAGTCTTCTTGAGCGACAGGTCTTGTGGGGTTAATGGGGCATGGGAAATTCCTAGTGCCATAGAATTTCCACGGAAAAGCCTTCATGAAACTTCCTTCTGTGCACGATGTCTTCTCCTTGGACAACACCCGCACGTCACGGCACTAACAACTCTACTTGACTACTGATGAATTTGACTTTAGAAAATAAGAAGATGACAGCAACGTTACTCCTTTAAATGGGAGTAATGGTGGGGCCTTCATGATAGCTTTCATCCTTTAAATTTAAATAAATAAATATATAAATCAAATGAAAAAAAAAGGAAATAAAAAATTAAAATACCAAGTTATAAGGTTTAGGATTAAATTTGCATTAGTTTAAAATGTTTGAATTAAATTAACACAAATATAATACTATTTCGACACTTTTTCCTCAGTAATCCTAATCGTGAAGTTGGTGTAGTCGATGCACCGTACAAAGTATTTGCTCAAGTACAAATCCAAAATGGTGTGGTTATTTATGCAGACCAACTCATAATTATAGTCATCGCAACCTTTCGAGTTGCCTTTCAATTGAAACAGGCAGCATATGTTGACTTCGCTGCAAGAGGTGGTGCACTAATTATTCTCAATGACAAAGCTAAAAGATCAATGAAGAAGAAGAAGAACGAGGAGTTGATCTTTATGCATTGGTTATGCAATCTCAGGAAGAATCAATCGAGCAAGTCTTGAGTGTTGAGTGTTGAGATGTAGAAGAAGAAAGATGAGAGGAATAATTTTAGTTGCTCTATCTCTCAAAATAATAATGGGAAAAGGAAAAATCTCCAACGACAGACTAATTGTGTGGAAGTGAATGATTTGGGGTGTTGCGACCACAAAATGAGACGTATTTGACGAGCAAAAGTTTGGGAATGGTCGGCTGAAAAGTCAAAACCGGTCGACGTACCGGACGGGCACCCAAGGGAGACTCCATACGCAGCACGAATCTGAAGTTCAATCGACTTTGCCCCAGCCCGGGCCACCCAGCACAGCCGCGCAGTGAGCGCAGACCAAAACTTGGCGCGGCCCGGCTTAATGGCTAAGGATTGGGGTGAGGGGTGTAGACTAGAAGATCAGAGTTCAACTCTTGAGACAAGATCGAAAAGTTCATGTGAGTTCATTTTCTAATTATTAGAAATTTGCCCATATTGGTTTGAAAATATTTTACATTTTCATCATGTAGATGTTAAAAAATCTTAGTAAAATAATAATTTTCCCATGTTTATTCTATCTACAACAAAACCTCAACTTTTCAAATTTTAAAATTGTATTTTGGATGTGACATGATGTATCCCTACTCTCATGTACTAGTATAATGTCATGTACGTTGCACACTTGGAGGTCAAACCTCTTCTTGAAGACATGCATAAATCAAATGAGATATGCATAAATCAAATGAGATATCAGTATGATTTAAGGATTCTTCGTTCATCTTTAGTTTTATTAAATAAATGATATATCGATAAATCTTTTTTTTCCTATTGTTAGTGGCATAACTCCAAAACTGTAACATTTTTTTTCATAGCTTATTAACTTAACGGTCTTATCAATAAGTAATTATGCTCCTATGTCGTAATTTTCCTTAACCAACGATAAAATAAACAATGGAGAAAAAATAAAGTTGGCAATCTTATAGTCATTAATTTTCCTTAAATATTCGTAATTTAATATCTTTTCAAAATAATCCACGGTTGATTTTTTTTTTCCTTTTGATCCAACAGTCCCGATTACATACATTGATTCCCTCAATTGTTGGACTACACCATAGAACTTCCCATTAATTATTGAACCGATTTAATTCTAATAAAATCAAGATTTTTCCCTGGGAATAATATGAAACAAAATTTAACAATAGAGCTGGGAAAAGATTAATGGAGAAAATTGAACAAAATTGAACTTTTGTCGGTACATGCTAACGGCCGCTGGTGGATCTCTTGATGGCTAAACAGTTGTTAGATTGCAAAAACTCTTGAGTGTATTCGTCCATCGCTAATTGTCTCCTTCTCCATTTGCATATTAACAGTATCATTTAGCGAAGTTGATTGATTTCATAATTTCAAGTGACAAGCTGCAAGATGGAACACGATCCAAAATAACTATAACTAATCTGAAAAGAGGAACTTCCATCATTCTCAGGTGCACATTTACCACTAAATAACCTTAGCAACCTAATAAAAGAAATAAGAATTTTATTGATCTCTTCTATTAAGGGAGGGGCCGTCATTTATTGATCTCTTCCATACTTGATTTTTAACTAATTCTCGGTATAATAAAAAGTCGATAAAATCTCCACTATCTGTGCAAAGACTTCGAAAACCAAACTCGCACCCAATATATCACGCTGAAAGTCGTCCCTAGATTTTGAAATGGAGAAAGTCCAAATTATAATTAATAAAAACTTTAATATGAAAATATCAAAGACAACACATTCGTAATTGAGATTTATAAGCATATTCATAAATATATACAATTTGATGATGGCCATGAAGGGAGATGCACAAAGGAATATAATTCGATCAGCTTCTATCTATCATGTGTATCGCTAGATCGATTGGTTTTGACACGTCTCTATACTTGTGGAACACTACTACTAGTATACTCAAGAGAATCTTCATAAGTTATTGTGCTAGTTGATGAAGTAGACATAGTTTTATTGCCTTGGTCAGTCCAAGTTCCCTCCTCCCTTGTTGACATTTCTACCTCTGGTGGATAGAAGAGTGGCTTGGGAGATATTTGTAGATCATGTACATCTCCTTCCAACATTTCCAAGATTTTGCGTATCGAAGGGCGCTCGCTTGGAATCCATTGTATGCACCATAAAGCAGCTATTATCATCTTCTTTACTATTCTCCTATCCTCCTCGCTAATATATTCCACTAGAATATTCAATCCTTTACTAAGTTGGTCATGAACCCATAAAGGAAAGTAAGTGTGACTCGAACACCCCATAACCTTGTCCTCATTCTTCCTTCTAGTGGCCATTTCCATCAACAATTTGCCCAAACTATAGACATCAACTTTGTAAGAGACACCCCCAAGATTCTTGTAGACCAACTCTGGAGCCATATATCCCAAGGTTCCTCTTGCAACAATTAGAGACACAGTATTGTACTCCGTGGGATACAATCTCACGAGCCCAAAATCGGAAACTTTTGGGGTGAAATCCTTGTCAAGAAGAATGTTGTGAGGTTTAATATCAAAGTGTAAAATTTGCATGTCGCACCCTCGATGAAGATACTCAATCCCTCTAGCTATTCCCAGAGTAATCTCATACAATTTCTTGCAATCAAGAGACATCCCTTTTCCTTGTGAAAAAATATGCTTATCAAAAGACCCATTGTGCATGAAATCATAGACAAGAGCTTGTTTTGAGCCATCAAAGCAAAAACCAATGAGTTCAACCACGTTAACATGATGAATTCTTCCAATTGTAGCCACTTCACTTATGAAGTCTTGCCCGTCCGATTCCCCCTTCTTTAGAATCTTCACCACCACCTCATGGCCACTTCAGAGTCTTCCTTTGAACACAGAACCATACCCTCCCTCACCTAGTTTGTCCTTAAGACCACTTGTGATTTTCTTGATTTCCAAGTAAGAGTATCTTATCGGCAAGAAGTTATTGTTAGATTGCAAAAATTCTTCAACATTTTGATCCATCGCTAAGTGTCTTCTCCTCCATATGTAGAGGAGCAAGATCATCACCCATGGGGCTCCCAAGACGAATTTCAGAATCATGAACGGCGCTGTACATTGGGATAAATGCAAGAAAAATGTGGGTGTGTTAGATGTTTGCGTTAAGTAACTTTAAATCAATTTCACAATGAGAAGATTGTACTAATGTTACCGATGCCATGTTGCCAAGGCATTTGAATTACCCAGCCGATAAACAAGCGGTAACCTGCAAGAAATGTAGAGGTTGAATACATGACAAATAGAGGCTGAAGGAATTTATGGGACACTTATTTGGATCATCATCAAGCAATTAGTATATCGGTTCAACCCACTAAGAATTGTTGGCAGAATTCGAATTAAATAATTAATTATCTATTATTATAGGTACAAAATACCGCAACAGCATTTACCTAACTACTTTATCTTAATGGGGATTTTCAAATCACATGGGCTCTGCAAAGATATGCATATGAGCGAGCTCAATTTTCACAGATTTTGAACATATATGTCTCGAAATTTTTCTTCTTTTTTTTGTTTTTTAAGAAACAGAACAAACTCAAAGGCCCTTAATTTTCTTGTCGGCGCAGTGAATTTTGTACGTGTCGCTGATGTTGCACCAATTACAATTCCGTCCACAGGCAATTGGAAGCCATGAAAGCTCAAACTCATAAACCATAAGTTCATGAATCTGTGCATAAGAGCGAACAGTGTTGCCATCAACCCACCAAGGTATCATTGCCATATGCTCTATAGTGCATGTAGCTTCCACATACGAGACATTCACATCGACCGTGGCGTACACTCGCCTTCTCGTACTAGAGGAATCCGAAAACTTGATTTCATTGAGGCATGATGAAGAGTCAATGTAAAACCGAGAATTGACGGCCTCCATGTAGTCCACGATCGCCACAGTCTGGGATAACATTGGACCCTTTTTCATCATGTATTTCCCGCATCTATACCGATCGGGGTAGTAGCTGAAGTCACTGCATGACAAAGAGCGGTGAGGAAGAGACGAGCAGTTGCCCTTTTGCAGCCCAAGGCGAGCCTAATCGTGAAGTTGATGTAGTTGATGTACTGTACATAGTACTCCCTCGAGTACAAATCCAGAATGGTGCGGTTATTTCTGCAGTTCAGCTCATAGTTTTGGTCCCCGCAACCCTTTTCGCCCTTCAATTGAAACGGGGGGCTTATGTTGACCTCGCCGCAAAAGGTAGTGCACTCATTTTTCTGGATGGCGATGCTAAAACATCAATGGAGGAGGAGGAGGAGGAGCTGATCTTTGTGCATTGGTTATGCAATGGCTAAGAGCACAAATCGATCAAGCGAGTTTTCGCGTTTAGTGTTGAGATGTAGAAGGAAGAAAGATAGGGATGAGAGGAACACTATTGGTTGCTCTGTTTCCTGAGATGATGATGATGATGATGATGAGAGAAAGGGAAAAAAAAAAAAAAAAAAAGGGACTCCGACTTCAAAGCTGATCGTGTGGAAGTGAATGATTTGGGGTGTAGCGACTAGAAAACGAGACGTGCGAGACCCACAAAGAGTACGGGACAAGCGACCGAGGCAGACTTCATGCACCGCGACGAATCTGAAGTTCAATCGACCTTGGCTCCACCCAAGCCACTCGACGCGGCCGTGTGCAGCGAGCTCGGAGCGAACTGTGGCACGGCCCGGCCCAATGGCTAGGGGTTGGAATGAGGAGCATAGATTAAAAGATTAGAATTCGACTTTCGAGACGAGCGAAAGGTCCATGGGGGTTCATTTTTCAATTATTGGAAATTCTATCCGATTGATTTGAAAATGTTTTGTTTTTCCATCATATAGATGTTAAAAAGATCTTAATAAATTTCACCAAAAAAAAAAAAAAGATCTTAATAAAACGATAATTTTCACATGTTTATTCTATCTATAATAAACCTTAGCTTTTCTAATTTTAAAATTGTATTTTTGAATGCGACACGATGTATGCCTTTTCTTATATAGCGGTATATTGTCATAAATGTTGCATGCATTGAGATCAAACCTTTTTCTCAAAGATGTGCATAAATGAAATGTGATTCAAGAATGATTTGAGAATTCTTTGTTCATCTTTAGTGTTATTAAAACGATATATATATATTGATAAATCTTTTTTTTTCTTATTCTTAGTGACATACCTCCATGATTGTAACATTTTTTCAGAGTTCGTAAACTTAATGGTCCTATCAAGAAGTAATTATCCTTCTATTTCATAATTCCTTAATCAACCATGACCTAGGCAATGGGGAAAAAACGATAAAGTTGGTAATCTTAGACTCTATTTGTTTCACGGAAAATATCACATTTCCAGAAAATGTTTTCTAGGAAGCTATTTTACAAGAAAATGACGATACTTTTTGGTATTCAACTGAAAACTGAAAATGAAGTAAGAGATAGATTCCACTATTCGGTATCTTATTTCATTTCCTAGAAAAAAATTACCAAAAAATTGAATTTTTATATTTTTAGTCGACCAAAAAAAATTAATTTTAATTTTTATATATAATTTTTAAATTTTTTATTTTTTATTTTTTATTTTTATTTTATCTTTCTTTTTCCTTTTTCTTTTCCTTCCTCTTCCTCTTTCCTCTTCTGCCACTGCCTGCCTTGACGATGGCCAACTGCTTGGCAATCGACCAAGACGCGGATCGGCGAGCTCGAGGCTCGGCCGATCCAAGCGAGCCCAAGCTCCGCTGAAATTGGCAAGCTTAAGGCTCACTAGATCCAGGTGAGCTCAAGCTCTGTCGATCTAGGCAAGCCCAAGCTCCACCGAGGCTGGCAAAAGCTTGAGCTTTGCCCTTGCCAAATCTGGCCTCAAGTGAGCTCGAGCTTGTCGGTCTATGACGACGCTCGAGCTAGCCTATGGCCAACCATTGACTGCCACCAAGCCCAATGATCGACCAAGGAAGAAGAAAAAGAAAAGGAAAGAAAAAAAAAAAATCTCAATTTTTAAAAATAAAAAATAAAAAGAAAACATAAGAATAAAAGGAAAATGTTTTTGGTGAAAGAAAGTGAGGTGGAAGAAGTTATGGAAAATGTTTTCTATTTTCGAAAATGGAAAACAAAAATGTATTTGGTGAAAGAAAGTGAGATGGAAGAAGTTATGGAAAATGTTTTTCCATTTTTGAAAGTGTTTTTTCCAATAGCGGAAAACGTTTTTCTAAATTTGTTCATTTTCGGTGAAACAAATACTTGGAAAATCTGAAAAGCATTTTCCCGGAAGTTATTTTCTATGAAATAAACGAAAGAGTCTTTAATTTTCCTTAAATATTCTTAAGTTACTATCTTTTCAAAATAATTCACGGTTGAAATTTTCTTTTTCCTTTTGATCCGACTATCCGATTATATATAAGATCAATTCCATAAGTTGTTGGACTAGACCATAGAATTCCCCATTAATTAATGAAGCTGGAAAGAGATTAAAGGAGAAAATTTAACAAATTTTCACATTTGTAGACAAATGCCAAACATTCACAAAAATTCAGTGAGTTCTCTCCCTTTTTGGTTTTTTTTTTTTTTTTTTTTTTTTTTTGCTCTCTTTGGCTGAAAAAAAAAAATTATGGTAGTTGAGTTAGAGATGAAGGAAAGAGGTCTGGATTCGTTTTCTAGTCTGTATATGTAAACTAGACTAAACAAGAGTTTTGATCACGAGCAAATCGAAAGAGTTGCTAGCTAGCTAGCAAGGACAAAACATGGGCGATCAATTCACAGCTCATATCCTACTGGGTAAATAGCGATTGGTAAAACTTCATGGTAAATGTCCAAGTTCCCTAAATGAAGAGACCAATCCCCGACCTTCTGCAATGATTCGGCGAAAGGTTGCAGTCACTCTTGATGATGGACAGGAAAACCTGTCGAGTAAAAATATGTCATCTACTTCATCCTTTTCTCGTGGCCTAGGCGCTTCGTTCGACTATGTATTGATGGTTACAAAGGCTCAGATGGGATTCGAGGAAGAAAAAATTTGGTCACTGTCAAGCATATCCTCTCGAATCATCTGTTTCATGAAGTTAAATGCATATTGAGCGTATTGAGTAACGAACCGAATATCCGACATGCAAACTTCCCTTTCGAAACCGAGCGCGAATCACCTCAACCCTAGTACAAATGATAGCTTCTTAGCTGATCTCAGAGCCTTGAAACTTCCAAAATGACCATGCAGAAAAGCAAGGAATGTCTGTTGCATCCACGTTAAGACAACAAGAGTCATTGTGATGATGCAATAGGTAGAGATATATCATCCCCGGGTAATTCGAAACCGGCATATGCGGCTCTATTCCCTTTTTTCTTTTCCTTTTTTATTGCCATCTCAGAGAAAACTAATATCATTTCTACAAGCTACTTCGTTGGCCAAGTCTTGGTCGTTTCATAATTCATATTTGTTTGCATTTTGCTGAAACAGAACCTTGAATGCGTCAATTCAGAGTATCCTAATCCACCATAGATGGAACAAGAGAAACTGCCGTCTAATGATGTCATTAGTTTAACTGCCGGACAGGGACGTTGTCCGATCACAACGTCTCCCCAGCATCGAGTGGAGGAATATCGCATTCTTTTCGGGGATGAATGGACCGTAAGCTTGATCCCCGAGAACCCAACTTTACTAAAAATCAACCCAACAATGGAATTCATTTTGGCGTACGGTTGCAACTATCACAGTGAGAGAACTGCTAAATATTTTCTTGCCGAAAAGAGAGAGAAGGGGATGAGAAAAGCTGAGGGAAATGGGTTTCCTACTCTTTAGATCACCAAGTTACGGGTTTGAGCAGAACAAATAATCACAGACCAGGATAGATATGAGATTAGATGAGGAATGAGTCAGAGAAGTGACAAATCCTGAGCAAAACGAGTCTCTATGCAGTAAATGTGAACAACTTTAACAAGAGCTTAAACCCAAGATACTTCTAGGCTGGTGATCCCCAAGTAATGGAAAAAACATGTCCATCGTGCATCTAAGGATATCGCAAGACGGACAGACTCTAGCTAGCTAGTTAGGCATCTTGTGAGATGTTTCCTAAATGGACATGCACGATGTTTTGAGGAAAATATACTCCCCAAAGAATCTCCGCGAGCAATGTTGAACTTTCTGGCATTTGTTGATTCGGTATAGTTTTTTCTAAACCAGCACTTTTGGTGTATACGAAGTATTCTTAAACCAGAATGCGATTAATCTAGGGTAATAAGACTAAGAATTGCTTTCTCAGACAATGTCTGTTTCTGTATGTTTTGTCTGTGACAGCAGGCTCATAAACATCAACGGAAATGCTGAGAAGGAAAAGACTTCCCCGCTATTATTTTTCCCGAAGCTCAAAGGATATGCTCCATATATTCCTCGCACAGCATAGTATTCATAAATTATATATAATCTTCAAGAGACTGCGTCCTTTCTCAACACATCACTCAGTCCTCTCCGCATGTGAAAAAAGAAAAAAGATGCAGACGTCTACCCAGCCGGAACAGCCCATGCAGGTGGAGACGAAGGAAACGGAAGTACTGGAGGACGTGAAGAAGAAGAGTGACCCGACAGGCTTGCCATTTTATAAGCTTTTGAAGTATGCAGACGCGCTCGATTGGATTTTAATGGCTCTAGGGACCATAGGATCTGTCGTCCATGGGATGGCTCAACCAGTTGGATATATGTTGCTCGGCAAAGCACTCAATGCTTTCGGACGTCATATCGACAACAAAGATGCCATGGTTCATGCTCTGAAAAAGGTAGATAACTGCACTTCACTTGAATTCCTAGCTTACTGTCAACTGGTGGCTATATTTATTCATAGCACGCCTTGAGTACCAACTTACTAATTATGGATGAGTCACACGCAGTGTCAGTGGAGCTTTTCATTCGTGTTTTTCTTCTTACCTCTTTCAGGTTGTTCCATATGTGTGGTACATGGCCTTTGCAACCTTCCCTGCTGGAATCCTAGGTTGGCTTCTTTTGGTTTCTAAGATGATGGAGATGCATATGTTTTTACTAAGTCGCAGAACAGTTTTTTGTTGACATGCACACTTGTTTCACACCTAATTGCCGTTCGAAAGTCACTGTTTCCTAGGCTCCAGTAGAGACTGCTTATTTTTGTGTGCCACTCCCGAACATCGTATCAAGTTTTATGGGATCGGAAGTATCATATAATCATTTATCATATTGGACTACTACCAATAAAGTTAGTAAGAAGCACTGGATTAACTACAGGAGAGAAAACTAATAATATAGAAAGTACGCAGTAACAAAGCATTCGCATGGCTTCCAATTTTCTGCAGAGATTGGATGCTGGATGTACGCGAGTGAAAGACAAACAGCACGGATCAGATTAGAATTCCTGAGATCGGTCCTCAGACAGGAGATTGGAGCTTTTGATACTGAATTGTCGAGTGGAAAAATCATTGCGGGAATAAGTACCCACATGAGCGTAATCCAGGATGCTATCGGAGAGAAGGTAGCAATCTTTCCCTCAAATTGACTGCTCTTTTAGATTTCCCCACCAAAGTTTGCCGATCATGCTAACATAACTTTTTGCTAGCAGCTGGGGCATTTCCTTTCGTGCTTCGCCACATTCTTTTCTGGAGTCTTGATTGCCTTCATTTGCAGTTGGGAAGTTTCACTGATCACCTTGTTTGTAGTTCCCTTGATTCTACTGATTGGAGCCGCCTACACCAAGAAAATGAATGCCATCTCAGCTGCTAAAATGATTTACCTATCTGAAGCTACTACTGTTGTGGAACAGGTGAAAAAACTTCACGTTTTTTTAGTTATAAAATATCTAAGAAAAGGGGAATCATCTAGAAATTCATGGGTTAATGTTTGACAACGTACAGACCATATCTCATATAAAAACGGTCTTTGCATTTGTTGGAGAGGATGGCGCAATCAAGTCATTCTCAGACTGCATGGACAAGCAGTCTGTCATTAGCAGAGGAGAGGCACTGATTAAGGGAGTTGGAACAGGAATGTTTCAAGCAGTGACCAACTCTTCTTGGGCACTAATCATATGGATCGGAGCAATCGTGGTCACTGCCGGAAGATCTAGTGGAGGGAACGTCATAGCAGCAGTCATGAGCATCCTCTTTGGAGCTATGTAAGAAAAGTTTACCTTTCTTGTAAGAGTTTTTGGATGAGATTGTTTTGTCTTACAGCGACTAGATAAGCAATCCAATGATGATCATCAAGCTAGTTAATCTGCACATAACATGAGAAATAACATCGTCCTACTTGGGTTCTCTAAAGTTTTGTATGAATGCGTGTGTGATGCATTTCATTTTGAGCCTCTTAAGAAGATATCAGATGCCTTTAAGAATCTTCATATAATGAAGTGAAGAAGATATAACCTTAATTATGGACCGTGGCTTCTTTTGCATTCCAGCTCAATCACTTATGCTGCCCCAGACATGCAAGTATTTAACCAAGCAAAAGCAGCAGGAAATGAAGTTTTCAAGGTGATCCGGAGACAACCAACTATTAGCAACGCTTCAGGGGGGATCGTATTGAAGGAAATCGAGGGAAACATTGACATAAGGAACATTCACTTTGCTTACCCATCCCGAGAAGATAAGGTGATTCTTCAAGGTTTTACGCTGTCAATTCCAGCAGGAAAGACGGTGGCATTAGTTGGTAGCAGTGGGTGTGGGAAAAGCACAATCATATCCCTGGTTGCAAGATTCTACGATCCATCGAAAGGTCTAAAACCTTTATCCTCCATGTTCTTGAGCTGAAATTTGTTATCCTCTCCTTATTATTCCCACGGTTTCATGCTTCTATTGCTCATACATTTTTTGCGCACAAAGATTGCTGACGATTGAATAATATTGCATAGGTTGCTGATGATTGGGTAATATTGCATGTTTTCAGGGGTCATTCTCATAGATAACCATAACATCAAGGATCTTGATTTGAAGTGCCTCCGCCAAAATATTGGAGCAGTTTCCCAAGAACCATCACTGTTTGCTGGCACTATCACGGACAACCTTAAAGTAGGAAATTTGGATGCAGATGACCAACAAATAGAGAATGCAGCAATGATGGCAAATGCACATAATTTCATTTCACAGCTTCCAGATAAGTTCTCGACAGAGGTAATATGCAATCTCCTAGTGACAGATGTAAATAAACGATGTCTCTCCTGAAAGTTCTCAAGCTCTCATTAGACAAAAAACAAGGATCCTAAGTTAAATTTTGGCGCCATGATGATGGACTAGGTAGGGCAGAGGGGCTTCCAGCTGTCGGGAGGACAAAAACAAAGAATTGCAATAGCCAGAGCCGTTCTCAAGAATCCTCCAATACTTCTGCTCGATGAGGCTACAAGTGCTCCTGATTCGCAATCTGAGAAGCTGGTTCAAGAGGCATTGGAGAAGGCCATGCAGGGAAGAACAGTGATCTTGATTGCACACAGATTGTCAACCATCGTTAATGCAGATGAAATTGCAGTCGTAGAGAATGGACAGGTTAATGAGACAGGAACGCACAGCACCCTATTGGAGACCAGCAAATTTTACAACAGCTTATTCAATGTACAGAACATCAGTGTTGTTCGTGATGAAAGGTTGGCTGCCTCATAATAATTATTTCCTACCGTTTGTGCCTGACAATTATTTTGATAAAAAAAGAAACAGGTTCTCACTGGCCCATGATGTTGATTGAATGACAGAACTGATATATCTTCGCAAGATTATGAAATTGACCAACCCCATGGCTCGCCTAAAAGCAGAGTTATAAGTGAAAAATGTGCAGAGATAGAAGAAAGCCTCAGAGAAGATCCTGAGCAAGAGGAGCACAAGAAAAGATTAGAAGCAGTCCACTTCTTTAGAATCTGGTTTGGGTTGAAGAGGACGGAACTTGTCAAGATAGCCATCGGCTCCATTGCAGCCGGTTTCTCTGGAATCTCAAAGCCTGTTTTTGGGTTCTTCATCATAACAATAGGTGTGGCATATTACCATGAACATGCAAAGCAGAAAGTTGGACGGTACTCGATCGCATTCTCCCTAATAGGGTTGCTATCATTAGTCTCTCACATCTTGCAGCATTACTACTTTGGTGTGGTCGGTGAGAAGGCCATGACAAACCTTAGAAAAGCTCTCTTTTCAGGTAGCTGTCACTCTTTTTTGCTAGCAGAGTCCTTTACAGTTTAATGCAGAATCTACTAGCTCCGAATTTGAGATTCTGCCCAAGTTGTGAATCATTTATAGAGTACAATTTGCATTGATTGTTCTAAAATCCTGCAGGTGTCCTGCGCAATGAATTCACTTGGTTTGAGAAACCCGAGAACAGCATTGGGATGGCTACTTCACGAATCATCAATGATACATCCATGGTGAAAGTGATAATTTCTGATCGCATGTCCGTCATTGTCCAATGCATCGCTTCTATACTGATTGCTACAGTAGTTAGCATGATTGTAAACTGGAGAATGGGTCTAGTGGCTTGGGCTGTGATGCCTTGCCACTTCATTGGTGGGCTCATTCAAGCCAAGTCAGCCAAAGGATTTGCCGGCGACTCTTCTGCAGCACATGGCAAAGTCGTTTCCCTAACTTCTGAGTCGGCGACAAACATAAGAACTGTAGCATCTTTTTGCTATGAAGAGCAAATTCTGAGGAAAGCCAAGTTGACGTTGGAAGTCCCAATGAAAGAAAGCAGAAGAACTAGTATCAAGTATGGAATAATCCAAGGATTCTCTCTTTGCTTATGGAACATTGCACATGCAATCGCCTTGTGGTACACCGCGGTCTTGGTTGATAGAGGCCAAGCCACATTTGAAAACGGCATAAGATCATACCAGATTTTCTCTCTCACGGTACCCTCTATTACAGAGCTGTGGACGCTGATCCCCACCGTATTATCAGCCATGAGCATACTCGCTCCTGCATTCCAGACCCTCGACCGAAAAACTGAAATCGAACCAGATGTGCTGGAAAATACACATCGTGGGAGGATCGAAGGAACTGCTGAGTTCCAGAACGTCAAATTCAAGTACCCATCACGACCAGAAGTTACCGTTCTCAAGAACTTCACGTTGAAAATTGAAGCTGGGACAAAGGTGGCTCTTGTTGGGCCAAGTGGTGCCGGAAAGTCCTCTATTCTGGCCCTTCTGCTGAGGTTCTACGATCCGATGGAAGGAAAGGTGCTCATTGATGGGAAGGACATAAAGGAATACAACCTGAGATGGTTGAGGACGCAAATAGGATTTGTGCAGCAAGAGCCCATCCTCTTTAGCTCCTCCATCAAAGAGAACATCTGTTACGGATATTGCAGGGCTTCGGAAGCTGAAATAATGGAGGCAACGAGGCAAGCCAACATACACGAATTCATCAGCAGTTTGCCGGATGGCTACGACACTCTAGTCGGGGAGAAGGGCTGCCAACTTTCTGGGGGACAAAAGCAAAGAATAGCCATAGCAAGAACACTGCTGAAGAAGCCGGCAATGCTGCTCCTGGACGAAGCCACAAGCGCCCTCGATGCTGAATCCGAAAGGAGTATCGTGAGTGCTCTGGAGGCGGCAAACGAGTCCATTGACGGTGGCCTCTTCTCCCGGACCACCGTAATTACGGTAGCACATCGGCTCTCCACCATAGTCAAATCAGACAGCATCATTGTCATGGACAAAGGCGAGATCGTGGAGATCGGTCCCCATTCGACCCTGATCAGATCAGGCAGTGGAGTGTATTCTCGACTGTACAGGCTCCAGAGCTTGAAAGAATGATCGGGTACCTAGCTATTAGCTCTATCGTGAGAATCGAATCAAGAAGTTCAGACGGAAAGATGGAATAGCAGTAGAACTAGGAATGGTCGAATAACACCCGGAAGGTGCAAACTGGACTCCGAATGCGTTTCGTCGAGTCCCACGTCGAGAATTTTATCATTCACAGCAAATGAAATGAACGTTTGCTATCTATTCCTAAATTTTCTTGATAAGTTAAGATTGAGAACTGTCGGCACCAGTCGATTGTATTCGTATCGTCGTCCAAGTTAATGCGAAATGCAATCCAAACGTTACATCGAAGCTTTCCCGCTAATTCATGAAACTTCCTTCGAACAGGACTGAGCGTTAGCACCTCATAACAGCAGAATGCAGTTCCGAATTTCGTACAAGGTGATGATAGAGGGCTCTCAAATCACGAAATCGCAGTGAAAGATCCAGTGAGTCATAAAACCATCCATCGACTTCGCTCCGGAAACTCTTCGAATCATCGTTTTAGCTGATGCAAGACTTTCTAAACTCGATCGTTTGTACAAACCGGACCAGATTCAATTTAGTCCAAAAATCGGAGTAACCAACACTAATCCAATAACCAGGTACGGGGTCAGGAGATACCGCCGCCGAGTCCAAATAACCCGAACCAAGCCGGCTGAACCGGATCGATCCCAAGCAATCATAGCTCAGTCAAAGGTTTGCATAAGAAAAGGCAAATCAGGAATGATCACTGGGTTAGCTCCTGCCTAGAGAGACCGTAGCAGAACAAATCGAGGAGAGATAGAGAGAGAAGTAAAGTGGAGAAATGAGTGGTGGAGGGGATGGAGACAGAAGCAGAGCAGTAGGACCAATCCGAAACCGAACCTCCTTTCCAGTCGGAAATCATTCAAAAAACGTAACCCTTTTATACTTTTATCAATTTAGTATCAAGCATTCTCCTATTTTACCAATTCAACCCATTCAGCTTATTTTGATTGACATTTTGCAAACATGAACGCTAGCACTGCCACATTGGACAACCAGTGGCCAGTGATTTTTTTTTTTTTCTTTCTTCTCTTTTTGCCGGTAGCCAACCATCAACCAAAGGTGAGGCTGACATTCCTTGGGTCTTGTGGTGGCTCGCCTCGTCCAGCCACGCCTTGCCAAACCTCTAGTCATCAAAAAAGGGAAGAAGTAAAAATTCGGAAAAAAATCATAAAAAATTCATGAAATAGAAAAATATTTTTTAAAATTATCCATATCAGTGTCGATTGTCCTACGTGACACTCTTGTATGTCCAAGTCAGTGATTTTCCGGATAAAATTGACTAGATTGACTCAATTGATAAAAAAAAAAAGATTAAATTAATAAAATTGAAAAGTTTATAATTGAATTAGTAAAAATATAACAGATTTAGAACTTTTTGAACAACCGCCCTTAAGGTAGTTATGTAAACCTTTTTTAATTGAAGACATATTCGAAATGATGGCAAAATGATCGATCAAATGCCAATTTTAGATATAGCAATCTTATTAATCTCATCAATAAGTTACCCACCGCCTCGGAATTCTTCACTTATATTAATCAAAACTTACTAATCATAATAAGTATTTCTTTTGCTTTTCATATTATAAAAAAAAAGTAGCCGTTCCCCTATTTTTATCAGTAATTTCTTTCCTCGATTTTCATACGGCAACTTTCCCAATCAAATAATAAGTTGCGCAATATCGGATTGCTCCAAAAAAAATAAAAATAAATAAAAATAAAGAGTGATTCAACGCATCGGTGATAGTGACTTCCGCATATGAAAGTCACTAACAGTTAAAGCTACGATCCAATCAATCGTTCCATCCATCCGATCCGACGGCCTCGCATCGCTTCATCTCCTATCCGACGGTCAAAACCGCCTCGGAGGGACCATTTTCGGGCAATCGAGAGATGCAAAGGACGCAGGCTTTTATGGCATGCAACCCCACGCACATCGACTGGACCAATTTTAAAGGTCCGAGTCCATAACCATTAACAGGAACCCGACCCCATCATCCGATCCGACAGTACATGGGTCCGGCCGGTGTCCCGAAAATTATTGCAAAGATCCCTTGGGAATATGCTCGGAGAAGTGGAAGCTCGCGTGGGTCAAATTGCAAGGCGGAAAGTCGTCGCTCGAGAAAAGTTGGGTGCACCATGATGAGAGCATAGAAAGGAACCGAGCATCGCCAATCCGGTATGAATCCACCAATTGGTGCACCAGATCCGTAGGGTAGTCATACGGAATAACGTGGCACGATCATTGGTCACGATGGATCTCATGTAGGATAAGGCGTGATTTGACTGCGCTTCGTGCGTCGATCTTTGTCCGGGCAGATTTTTAATTTTAAGTGCTGGAATAGTTAGATGGGCATCGTGGGTATTCAATCGGTTCCTCTATTCATCACTAGTTTGAAGGAAAAAATAATATCTCTCCATGAGATTTTATTGGATCTAACTTCATTGTCAAAAAAGGTGGGTCGCTTGGAATTTAAGCGGTTTTTTTTTTTTTTTTTTTTGTCGATCATACTCTATTCCTATTCTAACGCTCACTCTCGACTTTTTCCCCCCCTCTTTTACGGGCGTGAGCCGAAACTCACTCACGAGATTACAACGTTCCCACTTTAACCCCGAGAATGGGAGATTCGAACCCCCCACCTCCCTTTTTCAATTTGAAAATGGATGGCACCTGAAAGAAACCCCAGGTGATTAAGTGGTTTTCTTGATTCCCCCAAGCGATGCCCCGTCACATTAGCCTAAGTCGAATAATTATAAATCCAATGTCACGTTTTGGGGCCGGCGTCTTCGCAAATCGATCTCGGCATCCTTCCCAAGTCCTTTTTTTCAATCATGTTAATTTCGTTGTGGATGGCATGGCGAGACGAAAGGAACGGGCTTAAAAAAAATATAAAACGCAGGGACAGAAACGCCTCCTAGCTACCGCCGCGAAGCATCCACGTGTTCACGTCGCCCGTCCATATGGGCCGTAGCGAAGATATATCGTCACGCGACCTGCCGAATCCAGATGTGAATATGTTAAAAGAAAAAAAAAAGGTTTTTTATTTTTATTTTACTCAGTTTTATCACCAAATACCCTGGCCAGAAGAATACATAATCAAGAAAATGCAAGACCGTTAGATTCATTGAACCTGGACATGCACACGCGCACCGGAAATTCCAAGACCCTTCTCTATTTAACCGCCGTTCTCGCAGCCCTTCATTGCACCCAGCCACCAATCTCTCTCTCTCTCTCTCTATCTCTCGAGCACACTCGGCTCGCGCCGAGCTCCAAGGATCTTGGGCCGCCCCAACCATGGCACCAGCCGCGCCGACCCGCGCCGAGCCGGAGAAGGCGCTGATGAGGAAGAACGAGGAGCTGGAGAGGGAGCTGCGGGAGAGCCGGGCGCGGGAGGAGCGGGCGCGGGACGAGCTGCGGAGGACGGCGGAGCGGCTGAGGGTGGCGGAGGAGGCGGAGGAGCGGCTCTGCTCGCAGCTCGGGGAGCTGGAGGCGGAGGCCGTCGTGCAGGCGCGGGAGGACCGGGCCCGGATGGTGCTCCTGATGGAGCAGCTGTCGCAGGCCCACCGGCTCCTCCAGGCCGCCTCCATCTCCCTCCCCGCCGCCGCCGCCGCCGCCGCCAAAGATCGGGCCTGCGCCTGACAGAACATGCATACCCTGAACATACACATCTCTCTCCTGTTCCCTTATTTCCCTGCTCTCGAAAGTTGTCGGCAGTGGCTTCTGGCTGTTTTTTCGTTGTGCGAAGTCAGTGAATATGGTCGGGTGTGGGATCGTCCGGCGAGGAGGAGATCTTGAGTGTCTGTGTAGCTTGATGGGATTTCGGCTCTCCTCCATGAAATCTTGATCTTCTTCTCGTTGTTGGGTCGTTTTGTGAAGATTTGTAGAAAGATTTGACCTAGCGACAATTGTACGCAGTGCAAGTTCTCTTTTCCGTTCATTTTCTTTTACCTCGGGTAAGTTTCCCAGTCGTCGAGCGTTCGTTAGGACATAAAAAGAATGAACTCCGTCGAGCCGTCGATCATGTGGGCCCCACTCTTCCTCGACCGCAATCCCCCCGTCGACCGGATCGATCTGGCCGTGATTCACGTGGACGTCTCCTGATCCACCTACGGGATATATTGGCGAGATTTACACGCACCTGAGGTTTATAAAATTACCACAAATCCCACAAGGGGTCAAACCAAGAAAGCGAGGCACGCAACCTCTCCACGTCGGTCGATACCCCGCAAAAAAGAATGGTATCGTTTCGTCACGACGCACGCTCTTACCATAAAACCGCAGAGGAAATAAGGGTGAGGGGACCGACCAAAAAATAAAATAAAATAAAATAAGGATGAGGGGCAACTTGTAGCTTTCCGACACTATCCTCTTTTCCATGGAAAACGACACCCAGGTCGCTTCCTAACCACAATCCAAGGATAGCATTTGGTCCCAGGCCATGATAAAAGACCAGCGAAAAAAAAAAAAAATTCCTACTCTACCAAAGTGCAATGTCAATGTGATGAGACTGGCTCCTTTCCTCTTAACGAGAGAGATTATTTCCAATCATGGACTACAGTGAACGGCGAAAAATAAAGTGTGGAGAACTAGATTCGATTCTTCCTCGATGAGGTTGAACTTTAGGGCAAAGCCGGATTGAAGTGAATTCTTGCGAATTCCCTCCGATAGGTTTAAATGAGGAACGAAAGCCAGCCAAGCATATAGCACCCATCTTTTATAAAATACGGAATAAAAGAAAGTTAGGGAAAAGAGAAAGTGGAGAGGATGCTAGGCGGCAAACCTATTTCCGGACAGAGACCTGGGAGATGAACCGTGTTGCACACGAGGAGGACCATCGATTGAAAATCGTTTCTCATTAGAGATGGATCCACACGTATTGAGGGCCCATGGCAACGAAATCAAAGCGATGCGCACTTCGTCAAAATGGCAGTTGCTCCATCAGGATGGTGATGCTGATGCCCCCTCCTTTCACAATCTGGCGAAGGAAAGCAAGAAAGATTGGACCTCCCATTTGGAACGGCAAGAATTTCCTAATCAGAAAGATGGAGAAAACGATAATAGATGACGACGGTCCGAGTCACCTCTTCGAAAAGCGCAAGGTGACAATTGAGGTTTATTGGGTAGCCCCGTGACCATGACGACGGGTCGATGTCCTCTTGTCTTACATACAGTGTTAAAATATGTCTCGAGTTTGAGTCAAATATGAAATTTCGAATATTCCGAATTGGATATGTTGCGGACGTTCGAAATTGAGTAAAGAAGATTCGAAGATCAACTTCCCAAAGTTTGAATTTGCATTGGAGAATTCGGCCGCTGAAATAGGAAAGTTCAACTGACTTGGATTTGGATTTTGTTTAAAATATATAGAGATATGTTATGGATAAAATCGTTTTAGATAGGAAATGTAATCCTATTAGAAGTTGGCATAATAATAAGGGTTTTACTTATATATGGCTTTGTGGCCGTGGGTGGTAGACGTGGATCACAAATTATCTTGAAGCGCCGCGTGAGTCTGGTGTTCCGCCGTTGATCATGAAGAGTTGGTCTTGAAGCGCCGTCTAGTTGTCGAGTGCTTGTGAGGGATTTTCTTTGTCGTTCTTACTCGTAAATTACATCCAAGAAGTTTAGTGTTTGTAGCCGATTAAATCTTGAGGTAAGATTTGCGTGTAATTCCTTTGTGAGATTGAGAGATTATTTTCGAGGAATTTTCGGGGCTAAACACCGTGTGAGTTATTGGTTGTAATTGGGGCTTGGGAAACATCGAGTCGAGAGAGTGTTTGAGTGACTTGAGTGTGTAATCTCCTCAGATCGCTGATCTATAGTGAAATTCGGCCGCTTTCTGCTCCCAAATGGACGTAGGTGCGAACCACGTAAATCGGTGTTCGATTTATTTTTCTTTTCATATTATATTATTGTTCGATCGCTCGCCCTATCGCAACATACAGTATGGTTAGGTTTTGAAAAGAGTATGAGCTAGTTTTCCATGATATCGCTTCCGGGAATAATGCATGTATTGAGCTGTAAGCAAACGAATCCTAGACCTCCTACACCCCAACGAGACAACACTACAAGTTTGTCGATCTCGAATCTTTGGATCGCTGAACACAGGTGGCGTTGAACAATGATGATTCCAATCTAATATTTTGTAACGCATGTGAACGCAATGTTATGAAAGACTGGTCGAGTCGATTGCTTCCGATCACTCCTTGGTGAGCAAATGTCAACCCGAAAGAAAGAAAACAAGGAAAAGTAAGGGAAGAGAAATAGCTCTTGAAAACTTTGAAATTAATCACCTCGTGGAATATTTTGGTCTTCTGAGACTAAATTGTAAGGCGGCAAGCACCTTGATTCCTCCATTTCTCGTTAACACGCTTCGCAGGTTGAAATTTTCCTAATATTGTAAAATCATGCATCACATCCAATGACTTCTCTTTGTCTATAAACCGCCGTTCTTGCAGCCTTCCGTTGCACCATCCAACCACCAAATTCTCTCTTTCTATACTCTACTCAGGCTGAGGTCCAAGGATCTTCGGTCGCCCATGGCTCCAGCCATGGCCACCACGCCGAGCCGCGCTGAGCCAGAGAATGCGCTGATGAGGAAGAACGAGGAGCTTGAGAGGGAGCTGCGGGAGAGCCGGGAGAGACAGGAGAGGGCGCAGGACGAGCTGCGGAGGACGGCGGAGCGGCTGAGGGTGGCGGAGGAGGCGGAGGAGCGGCTCTGCTCGCAGCTCGGGGAGCTGGAGGCAGAGGCCGTCATGCAGGCACGCGAGAACCGAGCGCAGGTGGTGCTCCTGATGGAGAAGCTGTCACAGGCCCACCAGCTCCTCGTGGCCGCCTCCATCTCCCTCCCCGCCAACAAAGATCAAGCCGGCGCTTGACAAAACATCCATACTGTGGACATATCGTTCTTCCGTTCCTTCTTTTTTTCCAGTGTTTTTCCCCTGCTTTCTACGGTTGTCGGAGTGGCTTCTTGCCCTTTTTGTCGGATGAAGTCAGTAAATATGGTCAGGTTTGGGATCGTCTCTTGTGAAGATTAGCGGAAAGATTTTAAAACTTGGTGATCATTAGGAATAAAAGAAAGAATTTCTCGCAGTTAGATCACACGGGCCCCTCTTCCTTGGTAACGTCTCGCCTGGGTCTTGGTGTGCATCAACTGAATCCATTGAGCCATCGATCATGTAAGCCTCCTCTTCCTCGACCGTGATCCCTATCAACCTGATTGATTTAGCCGTAACTCACGTAGGCCTCTCATGATCAACGACCGTGGTTGCATCAGATCTATTGGCAAGAGTTTCTCCATCCTCTCCCTCTATAGGTCAAAAGTAACATTTCATTCCTTTCAAAAAAAAAAAAAAAAAAAAGAGAGAACCAATGCAGTTCAACTACAAACCAAGACAAATTTCAGATAGTTTCAAAGCAAAACAAGTTCCAAATAACAAGATTAATCATCAGAATAAAGTTAGGGGTTACACGCTCAAAGGATATATTTTTAACTTCTTTAAACCAAAATTGGCGGGCGTTATTGAATCTATCTTCAGTAATGAACACACACCAAGAACTCCATCTATTAATACGGCTTTGCCTTTCAATGATGCACGCCTAAGTTCTATGTCCTCAATACTATTGCCATTCAAAGTAAAAAAGTTGACCGAGCACAGATATGATTGTGAGAGTAAAACCTTCACAAAGCTCCTCCAATTTCCTACGAGGGAGGCAAAACCTCGAAAACAAACACGCAAAAATCCCAAAATCTTAGACTAGATTGAGATAGAAACCTCACCAAAACGGGAAAGAGAAGTTTCTAAACCTAGATAAGATCATAAGAGAAATGATCCCCAAATGGGAGGAAAGAAAGAAAAAGAAAACAAAGAATTGGATTGGTCAACAAAAAAGGGAGGAAATGGAGATCTAACTCAAACCCTAACCCTCCATGCCATGGAGGTTGAAGAAGGAATTTGCGGGGACTTGCAGCCTTCCCACACTGCCTCTTTTCAATGGAAAACGACACCCAGGTTGTCCCCTAACCAGAATTCAAGGATAACATTTGGTCCCGGGGCAAAATAAATGACAAGAGGGCAAAAAGAAGTCCTTCTCTACCAAAAGTGCGAATGTGATGAGAATGAGTTTTTCCTTGAAGGAGAGAGATTATTCCCATTTTGTTCACTCAGTTATTATTCGATTACAGGGTATAAAAAACATCTGAACAGTGAAAAAATAAATTGTAAAGAACCCGACACGGCCAACCTTCAACAGCAAAAGCCCGCGATTAAAGTAATTTCTCGCAAATTTCCAATTTTCACGGCGTTTGGCCCCGGATCCGATTGGTTAAAATATGAGGAATGAAAGCTAGCAAATTATAGCACCTATCTTTTATACGAAACAGAAGCAAGTAAGAGAAAAAGGGAAAAAAAGAGGATGCTCACAAGCGGACGATCAATTGAAAATTGTTTCTCATTAGAGATGTGGATCTGCACCTATTATAAGGGCCCATGACAACGAAATCAAAGCAATGCGCACTTTGTCAAATTGGCAGTTGCTTCATCAGGATGGTGATGCCCCTTTCGCAATCTTGTGAAGAAAAGCAAGAAAGATCGGACCTTTCCATTTGGTACGGCAAGAATTTCCTAACCAGAAATATGGAGAAAAGATGATAGATATCAGATGATCCGAGCCCCCTCCTCGAAAAGCACATGTGAGGATTGCCATTTATTGGGTACCCCCGCGACTTCGGCGATTGGGTCGACATCCTCTCGTCTTGCTTGCAGCATAGCTAGGTTTTGAAAAAGAAAGCCTAATCAATTAATGACGCAACCTCGATGGTGGAAAATTTAGGTGGTCCGGGAAAGAACCACTCACGCAAAAACCTGAACCGGGCCCATCACGTCACGCGTGGCGCCGCGTGAGTGGTCCGGGACCATGACGTGGTGGTCCCGGACCACCCAATACTTTGTCGCCTCGATGGCCGACGCCTAATGGTAGGAGCTAGTTGCTTGCAGCATAGCTAGGTTTTGGAAAAGAAAGCCAAGTCAATTAATGACGTATCCTCGATGGCCGACGCCTAATGGTAGGAGCTAGTGTTCCATGATATCGCTTCCGGGAATAATGCATGTATTGAGCTATGAGCAGACACCATGACGACCTACGACACCATGCCGAGACGACATTACAAGTTTGCCGATCTCGAATCTTTGGAGCTCCGACCACAGGTAGTGTTGAACAACTGTGATTCAGTTAAAATATTTCGCAACAGGCATGGACGCAATGTTATGAAAGACTGGTCAAGTCGATCGCCTCGGATAACTCTTTGGTGAGCAAATGTCAACCCAAAAGAAAAGACAACAAAGGAGAAGCAAGAAAAGAGAGAGCTCTTGAAACTTTGAAATTAATCACCGCGTTGAATACTTTGGTCTTCTGAGACAAAATAGTAAGGCAGCACGCACATTTAATTCATTGGCTAATTTAACGCAGATTAGTGCGAGCTATATCCTGTACTTATGACATTGTCTTCTAGAGAGAAAAGGTATAGGTATCTGCTTTGACTTTTGGATTTTTAGTTTTATTTTTATGTTAAACGTGTGAAGAATTCCACTCAAATTAACCTAGATTTTTCCGTAATTTTGATGAACTAAACCATGTTTAGTTTCTTTAAAGGAAAACTGGAATGTGGCTTAAAGCCCTTCAAAGCACATCACAGTAGAACAGGGTCTAATCGTGCAACGAAATCACATGATATAGTCCTCGAATTAGTATGAACCATCAATCACAGCGAAATTTCAAGATTGCAAATTTTCTTAATTCAACATTTGTGTATATTGGCATCCCAAAAACGTTTTTTCCCCCTTTATGACACAAATTTATGAGATTGCTATAGCATCGTGTTAGAATTTTCAATAGAGACAAGGAATTTTCCAAAGCTTTAAGGAAACACGTCTCTCTAAGTAAGCCATTTCGATGCCTCTCAAGCAGAAAAGGTAAAACATTTCCACGTTGGTTATTGACAAAGATGATTGGAATTTTCTTTTCCCCGTTGGCTTGGGCCAAACTACGAAGCTTTCATGGTAACCATCGCAAAGCAAACAGTCTAAAACATGGTTTTTGGCATTACAGTGGGCAAAAACATCGCATTTTAGATAATAAATGAAAGACAACTTCATATGAAAGATTATTCAAAAGCCTATGGAAGCAGATAGCCTACATGACTTCTTTCTACCTTAGTCATAAAGTTTAAGTAGAAATGAGCTGACCAAAAGTTTCCAATGTGCTGGCCCACACAAAAAAAAAAGAGGTCACTCGAGATATCTGAAAAGAAACCATCCTCCAGCCATTTCGAGTGTAAACAGTACAAAGAAAAGCTGCCTCTACCGAAGCAGCTTGCAATTAGATAGAAGCCAAATGCTTGACACCCCGATGTCTAACAACCTAATGAAGCAAAATGTAATCTCAAGAGAACTAGCTCTAGGAATCACTCTTCAACATCTAATGAGATGCACCTTTAAACCAAGAAGCCTCCGATGACAGCATGGGCTTCCCTTTCTCAATGTTCCCTAGTTTATACCTTGTACTCTTGCTGAAGTACTGTCTAACTAAAATATCAAAAGAAGGCAGCGAAGTATCCGAGAAGTACTAGACCCCATTCAGATCACCCAGATAAAGGTTCCTTCCCCACTAGAGGTACGACCATCAAAGTTCATAGCCCTCAACCATGACTTTGCTTATACGACACCCCTGGAGAAAGTAGACGGTGCAAAATAAAATGAATTAAGTTCCTCTTACTTTAGAATCTTTCAAAATGCCAATCAGTTTGGTGGCAAATGTGGTCTACAGCTTCCTTGCACCTTTCAGCTGAGGATCTCTGTACCACAAAATACATCCAAATCAATTGGTTGATAAATAAAATAGTTAGTCATATTATGCATTTATGTTGATTCAGACCTCTGAATGTGATCGAGAATGAGCAGCCTTGGTCCTGGAGGAATCTTCACATCTCTTAGAGCACTGCAATACACAAAAAAGATCAATAAAAGGCCAAAGATAGCCAACATCGATAATGAAAGCATTCAACACAAATATGCATCACAATATGATCCTGAATTGAATGCAGCAAAAGAAATAAGAGAAAACAAGAAACAACTTGCCTATCAGTGAGTAGAGGCAATGTTGTATCTGTTAGAAGGCCTTTCTTGAAGTTTTTCTCATAATTCTGAAGACCAAGGTTTGACAACATGCTTCTTGTTTGAGAGTAGTAGACATCTTCAACAGGAGGCTGAGAGAATTTCTGCCCTAGCTGCACAAGCCACCAAAATTTGATCTGTTTAGCTCACACCTCTAAATGTTATTAGATCCATCAAAATGACTCATAATCATCATCAAAGGGCCAAAACTCAAAATCCTGTGAGGCTATTTCCAAATAATACATAGGCCAATGTATCCATACAAAGGGACCCCCTTAGGATATCTATATCGACTGACATTATGCTTGAAAAGCTACAACAAATTGTCATAAACCATATATAGAGTAACAATGCTGATATACTATTCACAATTCCAGGTTCCAAATATTGGATCTTCACCTTGAAAAGACCACCCTGAACAAGTGCAAAGAAAAACCCTGAAGTAACTGCATTTGCCACCTGATTTGGGCCACCCATGCCACTGACCAAAGAGAACATGGCTCCAGAACCAAAAGCTGCTACCATACTGCAGGGACAATACAATAGTTCAAGTAAGAGCAAAGAGAAAATCACAAACACACGAATACAGCTCCCGCTATCAATGGTCAATAATGTCCAAAGTAAGACAAAAGCTGACATCCAGAATAATACTTTCAAATCTCTTAGGGCAACACAAAACCAGCTTTTAGGGTTTACTTCATCAAGTCCTACGATGAGCACAAATCATTTAAACAGAACTAAAAAGCACCTCATGTTGCAGCTGCACTCTTCAAATACTTTATACTACAGTAAATTTATAGAGGAGAAATTTTTAAGTAACTAAGTACTTGGACAAAAAAATTCACTATTAGACATTAGAAGTAGCTAACATGGAGACAAGGACCATGCCTGTATGTGAGAGAAGGGGGCGATTGACCCCACCGAAATTATTGATTTTTCCTACAGCATGTATAGATTCTTTAGTTACGCATCAATCTGATACTATTATGAGTTTTGACTCTATTACTATTAAACACCATAAATCCAACCTAAGTAGATTTTGAACAGCTCAAATTACAACATAAAGCAGTGGAATTAGATGTACTCATTTCAATTTTCCTGTCTTGCAATAAGAAGATACAATGTTTGCAAATGCATTAAAAAGATATCCATGATATTAGTGTGAAACTTGCTGAGCTACTTGGATTCACTTCTAAATCCTCACTCCCTGAGCTTGACTTGATTGTTCACGAGTTCAAGAAGCTTAATTATCAAATTGAATCAAGGTTGAGCTTAGTAATACTTCATCAAATAGGCTTGCAAGCCAAACCAGTGTCTCTTCCTCATATAACTCGCCACTCTAGGTTCCCCAATTGTCTTTTGCAATTAATTTTATAATTTTTTTGTATCATGAGATGGAAATGATATGAGAGGAGGCAAATTATCAACAAAAATCACCTGGACTCAACATCTTCCTTCCCCCTCAACCTCTTCATCACACAGGAGATGCCAGCATTGACGCCCGTCATGACAGCAAAATTGCGAGCTTGTATCAAGGGACCACCGGATAGAGCCTGTAGAAAAGAAAACCCATTCGTCACGTTCCACTGTTCTCTGTCCTTCCAGATAAACTAAAGCAACTTGCTCTACTTTACAGCAGTCGACGCTGATATCGAAAGTACTTCACCAACTCCCTCCATAGATTCTCAATATCTAGAGTACCTCAACACTCAACACTCTTTCAGACAAAACAGAGCATCTCAAGAGTTCAACCGACTCAACAGACGCTTCATGCACCAGCGACATTGAAACTGATGACAAAACTCACAGCAGTCAACATTCGAGCGATAATCGCATCATCATCCTTCGATTTGGTAACTCAGCTCAGTATAGCCGCACTTACTCCAGCAGGACATATAGCAATTATCGCCGCTCATTTTCTCACCAGGCTCTCAAGCAAGGTTCCAAAATTCAATTACAATACAAGCTACAATTCAGACTTCCCCAACCTCCACATCAATACCAAAACGTGGCTTCAGGATTTGACATGACCTGATCAGAGAACGGACAAGGAATCAGGAGGAAAATCGGAAAAGCCTGACTGACCTGAGCTTGCTTGAGCGAGGCCATGGCCTGGGGGTTGAGGTTGGCCCCGGGGGGAGGGCCGAGGGAGGCGGAGACGTCGTTGGTGAGGGTGCCCATGATGGCGCCGATGGCGGCGCCCTGGGTGGCGCCGGTGGCGGTGACGACGGCGGCCTCGACGGGGAGGGACTGCTTGGAGAGCCAGTCCTTGAAGCCGGCCTCGATCTCCTTGAACCGGGACTGGAGCTGCTCGATGGGGTTGTTAGGGGGCAGGAGCTTGGAGACGATGACCCCGTGCTTGCCTTGCTCCATCTCTCGAGGTCGGCGGCGGCGGCGGCGGCGGCGGCGGAGGAGGGCGATTTCCGGCGTCGGCGTTAGCGGCGGAGGAAGGCGGAGGAGGAGGCTGCTGGGGTTTTAGGTGGGGGCGTGGAATTGTGGATAGGCAGCAACAAGAAGAAGCTCGAGTGCATTTTCGTAATTTCAGCTCCAACCGCTGCCGACCTTCGTACCTGCTCGATGCGCGTGCGTCTACCGAAATTATTTTATGTAAGAAATATTTTAACGGAATATATACTATGGTTTTTTGTTAATGCCCTGCTAAATATCTAAAATATTTTCAAATAATTATCTATGAGTCTTTAGGGTAAAATACCAATGAAAAGCAAATATAGCGGTAAATATTGATACCAACTAGATCCAAAATAATGGCTCGAAGTAACATCCCGATGATGATTGCCGAATCCTCACCCTAAGAGTGAGGCAAGGGTTGTGATAGAGATGCGCCCCTCGATATTGGCCCACCATGTTTGGCAAAGGGTGGCAACCCTCATTGAGATCAAGGCCTCATTAGCATAGTGTGGGCTGTTGGATCGTAATCAAGTTCCACATGGGGTCACTTGAATTTTTTAATGTTTCCATTCTACATTAACTGATTCATATTGTAAGTATTTACATGACAATTCACCTAACATATTGAAATGAAACTATTCATTTGGCCATATAATACACCAAAAGTGACCAATCCTAAAATTTATTCATTTGTCTACCTACGTATTTTTTTTTAAGTGCTTGCTTGGATAAATTTTTAGTTATGATAATTTGCTTCATCTATATTTTACCTCAAAGATCACTTTAACTTTTTCTCAACCCGAAGCACCCGAAACTTTTAAAATTGTAGATTCACATAAAGTTTTTTTTTTAATAATTTCCTAAAATTTTAGTATTTTAAATTTTGACCGGAATAGAAGAAAAGGCTTTTCAGCTTTCCAAAAAGCACGAACGAACAGGTCACTGGGCCTAAGTGGTCTCTGGTGCTTTTCTCTACTTCCTCACTCCTTTGTTTAGGAGATGTTGTTTGGTTCGGTGGAGAGAGGATTATAACTGGAGTAAAAATCAGGACACGGTAGTTCCCGCAACCAAACAAGCCCAAACGCAAACCCGAACCCAAAACCCGATTCCCATCTCCTCCTCCGCCAAAACTCCCGCCTTCTTCCCCTCGCCGGAATCTCCCGCTCTCGCCGCATCCATTCGACCCGCCGCCCCGCTCCTCCCTCTCTCCAGCACAAGCTTCGACTCCGTCTTCCTCGTCGGGCTCGCGTCTCTGCTGGCCTCGGCTTCCTCGAATTCCTCTCGGTAAGTGTAAAATCCCGGCTGGTGCAACGGCATTAGCTTAGGGCTTTTTTGAATTTCGTTTCTGACGGACGTCGTTCCTCGCGAGCCGAACTTGTCCTTCTTCCGTCGGCGCTCGATGAGAACTCCGGGGACACGTCTCCTCGTTCTCTGCAGCTAGTCTTCAGCTGATTTTATGGGGCTGAATCGGTTGATTGTCGAATGAAACGGCTAAACGGTTAAATCGCACGAACGCCTCCCGAGATTCGGCGAAATTGCGCGGCGTCCTTCATTTTCTGAAGTCTGGATTGGGGCATCTGTCGCTTTAGAGTTTCTGCATGCATGTTCGTCGCATTACGGGTGCATTTTCAAATTGTGGTTTCCGTGCGCATACTTTGAGAAGTGGGGGATCCCCTTGCGTTATCAGTAAGTATAGGCTGTGTTCGTGTGAATTAGCCTCGCTGGTCTTTTTGGAATTGGATAATGTTGGCGAATTTAGTTCAATGTTTCAAAGATGACCCCCCCCTTTCTCCATCCTTAGATTGAATTTCCATGCGGAAGTGTGATCAGCTCATTTTGTGCATCACCTGTTTGTTTATATGCGTTTGAGAGTTGCTGGGTCTTTCCAACATGACTAATGCCAATGTAGACATTTGCACTTGCCGTGTGTGCGCATCCATGTATGCTGATTACTTTCAGGACTTATAAGTCTGCTTTTGCTGTATTGTAATTTTCTAGGAGGAGAATGAGCTTTCTTTGCGTTAAATGTTGAATTAAGTTGATTGTCCGATTGGAGAGCCTAGCATTGGTTTCCAGGAACTCGATGTCCAGATGAGCAGCTCAAGGGAGAATTCACCCGACTGGCTCCGCGCTTTCAAGGTGCCTTCTAGGAATGATTCCAATATTATTTTCATAAGAATTTTATGGTTCTCTGTCATATTAGTTTAAATTTTTATGTTGATCAAATATTGTATTCACCTTATGTTAGTCAAGAGATTACGGAGTCACTTCTCCTTTTTCTTTAGGTCAAAATGATTTGAGCATTGGCAATCTTCTGTCTCCTTAAAACATCAGAGCTGAGACTTGTTTCATATGTATTGACCAATGTGTTACAATGTTTTGAGCGATTTCCTCACTTTGAATCTTACCAAGATGGCATTATTAGACTCTTTTTTGTGCACGTGACTTTCACAATGGCATTATTAGACTTATTTCTGCTCTTGTCTTAACTGTATGCTTATAATTAGGATTTTCTTTTCTTCACAGGCGCCTCCAAATTCAACTGTCTCACTGTCCTCTGATTCTGATTATTCTCAAAATGACAGTCTTAAAAAGGAGGATGATGTTGATACTGATAAACTGCCTTTACGTAAGTTCATTGAAGTCTCGAGTAAGAGCAAATCTCAAGATTTATCCGTTAAAGAGACTGGTGCACATTCAGCCGAGAAGATTCTAAAAGAGGAGTCTCCTGAACAAAGACTTGGAGTAGACGATCCAGGATTCTCCAAAACTAAGAAATCAACTAATCGAAAGAAAAGTGAAGGTAATGTGGAGAGCAGGACATGATTATTTAAGGGCTTGCTATAAAAGTTATTAAAACTTTGGATAGCAAGCCATTAATTTGTGGTTCCATCTGGAGTTTAAATCCAATTTTGTCACTTAAATAGAAATCTAAATTTTGTCAACAGTACTTGTATCCAATTTTTATGGCTGGCAACTTCTTTACAGGAGATCAGAGACTTGGGAAGGTTAGGGATAAAGTATCGGCTAAAAAACAGGTAAGAAGCATTCACATAGAAATCTTCAGTGATCCTTGCACTGATCTTAGTATTAATTAAAGGAATTGTTTGGAGATGAGGACATCTTTTTCAGATGAAATTTTTTCAAGTTAAATGAGAAATAGTAGAGCTTGGATTGTTGAGAATAATATCTTTGACAACTAATAATACAGAAAATTCCCTTCCAGGAATGCCCTGAAGTTATTTATGAGTTCTGCGGTATTTAACGTTAGCACATGAGAGATAAAACTTAATGGATGGAATCTGTTACCTTAGTCCAGTCATGTTTACTTAGGTGTTTGCTCAAAACCATCACAATATGGCTCTATTTTTTGGATGAACTGAGTTAGTCTTTTCGAGTAAATTCGTTCTTGAACCAATTTTGTGTTGCTTATAAGCTCACCTTTTGGTTGAGTAGGCACCAAGTCATTCAATTTTGACAATGTCATCGGATTCGGAGTCATCTCCTGCCAATCACGTTAGAAAAGAAGGTATTGCAAATCATGAAGAACTTCATGAGCTAAAAGCATCTAGTTTCCAAGAGGAAGAACAGGAAAAAGAGGCATCTCTTACTGATGCTAATGAAAAGTCTCCATCAAAAAAGGCTTTAAAAGGAAAAGGTTTGAGAAAACAGCTGAAGTTGGAGGATACACTGGATACAGAGAATAAAACAGGTAACATATAATATAAAAATGTATAAATGTGGATGGGAGCTATGAAAAGCTTTGGGGAGCATTATGAATCTACCCTCTTTCTATTCCACACTTGCATGTACAGGGGTCGGAATATATATACAAATTTAAAATTTGTGCAGGGGATGGAAGAGATGTTGAAGTTGCAGAGGAAGAAACATCTGAAAAGCATAGAGAACTGCATGTGAGAAGGCTTGCTAACACTTTAAGTTGATACTCTGTCTAATCTTAAATCAATTCATTGACTTGATAGTTATTTTTTCAGGGGGGCTCTTCAAGATTGCCTCTGGTGCTTTCGGAGAAGGTTCAACGTTGCAAGGTGGAGGAAAAAGCTTTATGTTTATCAACTTTTTCTTGTCTTTCAGTCTGGGAATGCATATTGTACGGTAGTCCTGGACCAAAACAATGCTGAGCAGTGTAAAATCCACTTCAAGAACATCTCTCAGTTTGGATTTGTTAGAAAACTACAATGCAGAGATTTTTCATGCAGGGAGCGGAAGTAGTCTACCCACTTGTCCTTTGATTTAGTTTCTTGCTCTTTGATGAGTAAAATCACAAATTTATGCTTTGAAGTCACCTCCTACTTCTCAAATCTTGTGCATAATTTAGCACATTGTTTTTGGCCAAGGATTGCCTGAGGTTGCATTCTTTCCTCTGACATCACTTTTGGAATTGATTTATTATATTAGGTTACAGAGTATAGGAAATAGAACAAATTAAATTGAGAAAAAACCCTTTTGGCCGGTGCAGGCGCTTGTTGAATGTGAAGGGGATTCCATAGATTTGAGTGGTGATATGGGCTCTGTGGGTCGAGTAGTAATTTCAGATACTCCATCTGGAAATCAAGACATGTTCTTAGATTTGAAAGGTACATTCCAACACCTTGACCCTAGTTCTGCTGTTTCTAGATATCTGAGTGACCCATTTGGTGCATCTGTAGAGTTGCTGGGCCTCCCTTGCAAGCTTATATTATTTTGACTTGTCTTGAGAAGTTTTCGCTATTAATGACTAAGTTGTGTGCTAAGGTAGCTCTAATCTGAAAAGTTGCGTTCCCCCAGTAATTGTAAATATATCCTTCTTCTGGTTTCCTTGTCAGGCATTCTGTCTAGTTGCATTCATGTCTGTCTTGGGTTTTGGTCCATTTTCTTGAGTAGTTCTGTACCACAATCATGTGTCTTGAGCATCTTAATTGTATACTTTGACTTAGAGATGATGGGTTTGTGTCAGGAACCATATACAAAACAACCATAGTTCCTTGCAGGACATTTTGTGTTGTAAGTCTTAAAATCTCTCTCTCCCTCTCCTCCCTCCCCCCCCTTTCTCTCTCTCTCTCCCTGTTTTCCCCTTTCCACACGCATGGACAACAGGCACATGACACACTGACATGAAAAGCTGGTCATGTTCATGAATAGATTGTGTATTCTTCAAATTCTTTTTGTTGCTTTGATGTGACATCTTTTATATTTCTTTTTTAGGTTAGCTTTGGTCAGTCAGAGGCAAAGGTATGGTTGGTCTCTGTTTCGGTTTGTCTAGCATTTCAAATTTTTTTGGGTTTTGTTTCTTGTTAATTATTCCCCTTAACAATCAGGTTCTTTGCATCATAAAAACTCTTTCTTTGGAAAAAACTCTTCCATCTCATTCATAGATATGCTTCTTGTCATATTTACTATGTTATAGGTGTTGCGTGATGAGTTGCAGTGCAACACAAGATATACCTTGCTGAGACCCTGCTTTTTCGACAGATAGAAGCAATTATGAATGACTTTGTTCAGCTGAGTGCACAGTCCAACATCAGCGAAGCTGAAACCATGGTTGAAGGTCAGGTTTCTTCATGTTATATTGCTAAATGTTATGTTCTCTGTGTGATGTTCACTTAACGTCTGATCAACATGTACTCTGTAACTTGAATAGGAACACTTGATGGCTTCTCATTTGATTCGGATGAGGAGCCTGATAAGGTATCAAAAGCCACTGCCTATCAAATTGATCAAAAAGATGTCGCAGAAGGAGAGACCGTTGGGAAGGCCAAAAGGAAATCTGAGAAAACATCAGTATGAATTTTCTGCATTCAAACTGAGTTATCTTTGAAGATTTGTTATTGTCTGTGTTTATAATCAGTAAGTGTGGTGTTAGGGATTGCCTCGGAAGAAAGGTAAAACTACGGGGAGCAAGCCACAGCCTGCCAAGAAAGCTCGGAAGAAGAGTCAAGTTTCCAAGAAAGGCGCGGGCAAGAAATGAAACCTACATAGAGTTATAACATTTTTACCTTGATAGATTATTCAACAGCTGAAAATCTTGGACACGTAGTTTAACATAGTGACAGAAACTAAGATCGCATTGAATCTTGTGAAAGAGGTTGCCTCGCAGAACAGCGAGAGCCTTTATACCAGAAAGTTGTAGTTTCTCTGATTCTTTTCTAAATGTCAATCTGGTCAATTTAGATTTCTTATTTCCATAATTTTGTTCCGGACAAGTCCCATGGATTTCAACTGAATGACAAATCCGGAATGATAAGAGGAACTTGTTTTTGTAATATACATGCCAAATACTCCACAAGAAGCTTTACATAGCTTGTCTAAGCTTCCGTGTTCTAATTAAAAGCTGTAATAGTGAAGAATTGGCACGAGGGCTTATGGCAATATGCTTTACAAATAATGGACTGTGGAGATCTTTTCTTCTTTTCTGCCTATAGAATAGGCTATTCTGGTCCCTGCAGTAAACACTTTCTTCTGCAATCCCTATTTTCTTGTCGAAATGTTTCTTTATTACCTCTCTTCCTACTATTTGGTGTATAATCGGTTTGTTCACCATCTCAGTTATTGTCCCTGCTATAAAAGTTCTTGGCAGGTATGCTTTGCTATGATCATCTAGACTATACTCTGATCAGGTAGATTCAGATAAAGTTGAACGAGGATTGGGAAGAAAATCAATATTGCGAATGGCAGGAGGATGCTAGTGCTGGAAGTCATAGCCACAGTCTTGCCACTTTTAGCGCTTTGTACTGCTGGGGGTGTCGACGCGCTATCAGGTCTCTTTACCCTGCAGCGTCCACGTCGAGGATCTGTCGTAAGGCGGAACTTGAGTAAAGAGTTTGAAAGCAAAATTGCAGAATGAATGAAGAGGTTTTACAGAGAAACGTACCCATCGGAATTGGGGCAGAAAGTGATGGCGTAGTTATAAGCCTTGCAGGTGAAGGTACTCGTGCCATCATCAAAAGCGTAGCTATAGGCCCTCGGGCAAGCTCTCTTGAAGATGCTTGAATAGAAGGAGGGGCGACAAGTCGTCGGGTTAGCGAATTGCCCGCTGCAGCAATACTCATCTAGCCCGAATGCCTCGCATGCGCTCTTGCATGCGACTACCCCGTCTCCTCCCTCACCACCGACCACCTGAAGCTCTTTCGGACAACCTGTTGCCAAATCAAATTTTCGTTTTTTCTCAACGCACTCATTCCAGAGCGAAGCAACCAAACATCTTATCCTTCGTTCTAGCCAAATGAAGCGCACCATCATAGATAAACTTACCCATGTTTAAATCCGAAGCGCAGCCTGTGGCATTACATGAGCCGTATACTCCTTGTGGCACCGCAAGAATGGGCAAATTATAGCCGTCGACTATGCTCACGTCATAGTAGTCCTTGTCATTGCCTAAACCAAGGGTGATCTCGAATAGCGAAGCTGGAGGTGCTGCGCCACTACCGTCGCACTGCAACCTTCCCCCACAATCTCCGGTTTGGCATGTCCCTGGCACCCAACTCGTCAAATGTGCAACCTGTCCTTGCCCATATCCTCCCGGACCATCCTGGAACCGATGGGATCCGGATGCTTTGGCCAGGGTCTAGCCTGAACCCAGTCGTTGGAAGTTGCGGTGTCCCAGATCCTGCGAGGGTCCCGGGCCATATGGTTTGGGGGCAGTTGTTTGTTACAGTGAACGTGCAAGAGTTGAAGCAAGGAAAGAGGAAACAGAAGAAGACAATGAAGAGACCTTTCGAGAGGTCGGATGGCTTTGTTTGCATTGTACTTGCTAAGTTCTTAACTTTCAAGAGATTTTCTTGAAAGGGTGGGTTTGGCAGATAGGTTGATGAGGCTTTGGCAAGCCCCTAGATATGGCAATTTCTAAGATTCTTGGAAGTACGAGGGAAAATTGTGTACATAGGATTACGTTGCTTCCATGAATTTCTCAGCCGCAATATGACCCTATTGGGTTTAGCATTTCCTTCTAGCCCGATAGGCCTCGTGAAGAAGCAATTCCTTCCTTCGGCTTTTGCGTAGGATGGGGACGTATGTCATGCAACATTCTCTCCCTCCTTTGGAATCATCTTCGAATCCCTAAGTAACGAATCAGCTGGATTGATTAGATGCTACTGTAAGTAAGATTTCATTTTAAAAAGGCGATTCATATTCTTTCTCGGCAGCGAACATTATTCTGTATTAAAGTGAATTTTGCCTTCACGAAGATACATTTGAGCTTAACAAAAGTATGTACGCTTGGATCTTAAGATTGATTTTGGAACGAATCGGAATGTTTTCTCCTGCTAAAGCTACCTATTTGTTTTAGGAGTCCTCTACTTCAATCTACCATCCATCGCCTGAAAAAGCATCAACCGCTCAATCAAATTGGCAGAAGGTTAGAACACGGTAATGACCCTGAATGTTATGTTGCCAACCCAGAAATTGTCTAAACAGATACCATCCGGCGGTTGCAGTATCACAAAAGTTCCCAAAATTTTACAGATTCTGAGAATAACAGAGTCCCATCTCAGTGGGCTGTTCAATTAATTACTACATCGATGAGCATTTTTTAATAAAAAGAAGGGATAAGTGCAATAAAAGTCCTAAAACTTATCAAAAAAGTGTAATTGAGTATTAAAACTTAATTTGCTAGTTCAATTGAGTCAAAAGTTAAAATCATCAGACGGAAAACACCGATGTGCCCCAAACGTGACATTTTAAATGAATTTTTATTTTCCACATGTCTTTTTTTCACTATTTTCATTCAAAATCTTTAAAAATCAGATTTAAAAACTAAAAAAGAAAAGCTAAAAATTATTTAAAAAATAAAAATATTCAAAAATAAAAAAAGAAAATGGCACCAATGGGCGCATTCGTCGCCGCCACCCATCACTAGAGGGGCCAGCGACAATCGCCCGCCTTGGATAGGCATGGCTAGCACTCGCCTTCAGGGGAGGGCAAGCACCCATATTTGGGCATGCTGACTCTCACGGGAGGTTGACAACCATTGCCCGCCATGGGTGAGACCTTATCTGCCCTAGCTCGAGGCTAGCGAGGCTCGCCAGATCTGGGCAAGCCTTGCCGTCCCTAAGCAAGGGCCGGCCTCCCGTGAGGGTCGGCAAGGTTTCGCCCAGGGCAGGTGATGGTTGCTTGCCCCTGTGAGGGCCAACATGCCTAGATCTAAGCATCCTCACTCGACCTAACAAGGGTCATTGGCTCTCATGTGGGGCCGGCGAGCCCTCGCCTTGACCAAGCGAGTGCCGGCCACCCCGCTCGCCGGCCCCTTTAGCAATGGGCGTTGATGGCAAAAGCTCCCATTGGTGCCATTTTTTTTTAACAGTTTTGTTTTTTAAATAAATTTTAGTTTTTCCTTTTTAGTTTTTAAATCTAATTTTTTTAAAAAGAATAATAAAAATTTTAAAAAGCCCTGTGGGAAATAAAATTTGAATTAAAAATGTCACGTGGAAAATAAAAATTCTTTCAAAATGCCACATCTGAGTCACATCAGCATTTTCATTAATAAGTTTCATGATATTAACTTTATGACTTAATTGAATCAATTTGACAAGTTTTAAGGTTTTGATTTCACTTTTTGCAAATTTCAAGATTCGATTGCATTTTCTTGATAAGTTTTAAGACTTTTATTGCACTTATCCCTAAAAAGAACTACAAGAGCCTAGCTCCAAATATACAGTAACTATTTTTATGTCATAGATCAGGCAACATTGCCATAATGTTTAGTCATTCCTAATGATTAAAAAATTAACCACCACCACAACAATGCACCAGTTTCAACCATCTTCCCAACCATCTTTCAAATCAAGAATGCCCGTGTTACCTACCATCATAAATACTAACCAAGTCTTTCACACCAGCAGGGCACCAGTGGGTACATGCAAATGCATCCTCACTTCATAATTCAACAAGCAACCATGAAGAAAGACCAGAGACAAGACAAAGAAGTGACAATAATAACTGCCTCTCTTTGTATTGAATAAATTGAAAGGCTTAAAAAACTGCAGAAAGCAATCCCATCTTGGGCCTGTCGCTTCATAATTCAACAAGCAACTGTGAAGAAAGACCAGAGACAAGAAAAAGAAGTAACTATAATAACAGCCTTTCTTTGTATTGCATAAAATAAAAGGCTAGAACTAGCGCAGAAAGCAATCCCATCTTGGGCCTGCGTACAGCAGGCCAGATAATGAACAAATACAGATTGAACAGAGAACTAATGCAAGATTTTGCTTGGGGTTTTTTTGTTTTGGGGGCGGTTGTTTACGCAACACAGAACAAATTGCGCTTGGTTGACTTTCACAGTTCATTTTCCAGGGTCAGCAGAAGCTTGGTTGAGCAAGACCCCAGTGCAAACCAAACTGCTGGTTGACTTTCACAGTTCATTTTCCAGGGTCAAATACCCCAGTCAAACCAAACTGCAAAAACCAGGCAACCCACAAAGATTCAGCAACTCTTGAACTCAAATGAAGGCAAAAGTAACTCTTTATGTGCATGTACAAATTGAGCTTGGTTTGACTTTCACAGTTCATTTTCCAGGGTCAGCAGAAGCTTGGTCGAGCAATACCCCAGCACAAACCAAACTTTTGCAAATTAAATACAAGTCAGCAGAGCAAGGAACCCGCAAAGATTCAGCAACTCCTGAACTCAAATGAAGGCAAAAGTAACTATTTATGTGCATATACAGATAGATGGGTTCCAGTAGCGTTGCTGTTGCTGTTGCTGTTGCTGTTGCTGTTAGAAAGTAACCTAACTCTCCACTGGATATCTCGGGATGTACACTTCTCTGGCTTCCCAAAGATGGGACACCGACCTTAAACATACTGTCAATAGTCCACCAGAGAAAATGTTTGCAACACAAGTAGAGATGTCCAAAAGCAGCCAAGTAGGAACCTTGAAGTTTCCCTTCTCAAGCATTTGGAATTATTTGTGCTGAAGAATACAAACTCCAGAACAATTCCCAGCATTTCTCGGTTGCCACACATGATTCAAAGCTTTGGAAGCCACCTGGAGAAAGATCATACACATTTCCATTCATCTCCATTAAGTCCACCTGGTATTTGGATATCAGGACACCGCAATCTGCACTGTCCTCGCCCATCTTCCTGAGTGAAAACTCTGCATGACTGCCACTGGGGAATCAATTACCTACACACGAGAAATGAACACAAATAAACTAAAAGCTCCAGACCTTTAAACTTCAGAAAATTTAGAGGAAAATAGATCATTCATCAATATTCAACAGATTAGTTAAAACTCTCCTGAAAGTGCACATGCTTCAACCCTGCAAAATTACCATGTAGAACATCAACACCCAAGAAAAAACAGCCAAGGATAAACATGAAATGCAACTGAAAGGAAAAGACTTAAAAGACAAATTAACGCATGCTCGCTCGTTCTCTATCTCTCTCTCTCTCTCCCTCCCCCACACACTCATAGAGTACACATAATATGCATTAAATAATAAACCAAGTTTCAACCATACACCAATTCTATATTGCCCTTGATCTGGGAACTCGGAAAAGCAGCCCTGCATGGGTCAACAGTGGTCAAATTTGACAAACCAAAGGATTATAACCATTACACATCTGAAATACAACAGATAAAATTAAAATAAGAGGTAAGAGCTATCAGTTAATAATCTCTCTACACCTTTTACATTACATTCCTCCCTGTACCCACTCAATCTGGAAAAGAAAGGGAAAACATCATCAAGAAAAGAAGAGGGAGTAAGGAAAAGAGTGAATAACGATTAAAGATGCTACAATGATTGCCGCATTGACCAGAGGCACCATGCGATAGTTACAGTTCAGAAACTGTAGTACAATGAGAGACAGAGTTCAGCTACAATATTGGTATCAAAGTCGGACTACAGAAGAGAGAATTTATCTAGAAATAGTTAGGTAAGATTGCATTAAACAACCATAGAAATAAAGTCCTCCTACAAAAGGCAGGATATATCAAGCCTGCCATTTTTTAAGTATCCGCATTAAGTTCTTCGACATAAGTTCAACGAAAGGACAAAATGTTCCAGAAGCAACATAGCATAAAGACAATTATTTATAATCTAGCTCATGTCCATCCCGTCTCCAACTTGGCTGCAGATAGGACTGACAGCAGAGAAGGATCTCTCAAATGGAGAAGGATGAAGCTGTGCATCACGCCTGCGCTTAAATGCGCAGCTTTCGGAGGAAGAACTTTCAGCATCAAGCTTCCTACGGACGCCTCTCACAGCCTGTTCCTCAGTTGGTGTTAGGGGGAAAATCTTGCCGCTTGCTAGGCAAAGTGAACTATGGTTATCATACAAAATCCTCTGGTTACAATTCTTGTCACAGATGTGTGTCAGTCCTGTCAGTTTACAAAGGTACATGTTTCCACAAACATGTTCGTTTTGGCATTTCCGATCGCATTTGTGGACTGGAATAGGCCCATCCCGGCCTAAAATAGTTGACAGATAAATAATATTTCCAGCCCCTGCTACGATGGATTTGCCACATACCTCCATTGCTTCCTTCGACTAGAAACTTCTTAACTCCAAGACTATATCCCAAACGTTAACACCTTCCCCCGGAAATGTTCTGCAGAGCCCAACAAATCACGAAAAAATGATCAAACTCTCCACGAAAGGCTAAATGGCGTAGAAAGCTGTCAAATTCTCAGGTCTATTATCGTTTTATCTTTCACCACTCGCATCATCATCATCGCCTTCCACGACCTCAAGGCATGCGAGTGCTTTTTGTCATCTAATAAAACATAATATGGGCAATAATGGAGGAAATGAAAGAGAGACCGAGGGGTGGGAGAATGAGCAGGGAAAGCTCAAAGGGTCGCAGATTATAAGCAATAGCTGGAGACGACGGAGCTATTCAAAGGCCAAAAAAGGCAAATACAGGTCCCAGCTCTCTTTATTTATACTGGACACCATCTCGAGAGAGAGAGAGAGAGAGAGAGAGAAAGCTGAACAGCTGAACAGCCAAAATCTTAAATGAAAGAGAGACCGAGAGGGTGGGAGAATGAGCAGGGAAAGCTCAAAGGGTCGCAGATTATAAGCGATAGCTGGAGACGACAGAGCTATTCAAAGACCAAAAAAGGCAAATACAGGTCCCAGCTACTCTATTTATACTGGACACCATCCCGAGAGAGAGAGAGAGAGAGAGAGAGAGAGACCTGAAAACAGAACAGACAAAATTTAGCCAAAATGTTAAATTTCTCCATGGAGACTCAGAGGGGGGTAATAAAAAGCAGAGGTGGGTCAATTTCTCCTCGAACCACAATCGCAGCGCCAACTCAAATGGCTAATCCTCGCAGACCCGGTCTCAAAAAAAGCAATTTTATCCTCCTCCATGACCAACCCATAATTAGGAACACCAGCTAAGATTTCCCCGCCAGATCTACGCCACACGAGCGCGCAACTGGCAGAACAGAATCGTTCCAAGGCAAAAGATGCCCAAAAAGCATCGCGCGGACAAGACACACGACAGAAAACGAAGACCCTCTTCAGGGCAACATGACCAGAACCCAACAAATTCCACGGCCGAACCCACATCACCATGACCAGAAAGAAAGAAGACCCAGAAATCACACGAAAAAATCCCATCGAACCCAGAAACGAGAAGCCACTCACCAGCTCGTCGAGCCACGGAACGCCTCGGCCTCCTCCTCGGAACCCCAACGGGACAGCGCCTTCCTCTTCTACCCCTCTCTCTCTCTCTCTCTAACCTCTTTCTCTCTCTAACCTGAAAGCAAAGCAGCGAGGGGACGAGGAGTGAACGGAGTATTTATAGAGGAAGGAGGAGGGGAGAGGGAGGGCCCAGGGGGGAGGGGGCTCGTCCCTCTCTTTCTTCTCGTGACGTTGACGAAGAACTGTGAGAGAGAGAGAGACAACAGACGAGATTAGGAGAGAAGTAGATAGAAATGAAATGCGAGTGAAATTCGTGCGAAATGAAGGCGTGAATTTGTCAGATCAGATACCCCCGTTTAGTGGGAATAATGCCTTCCCCAAGCCCCAAAAAAAAAATAATAATAAAATAAAATAAAAAAGAAAAGCGAAAAGGAAAAAGATAGTGGATAATAATATAAAGCGGAAATATCAACCGGCGTTCACTGTGACGTGTCTAACGTCTCTCCCCACTTTATTCCAACGTGTTTTTCTTGTTTTTCTTTCTTTTTTCGTTTTGCGTCCTGATTGGGAGGAAATGAAGGGGGCGTGCGTGGACTTTTGAACGGTCTCGCCCTATCCTCGCCGTCCACGCGTCGCCGTCCGCGTCGTTGACGGAGAGGAAAGTGCGCCCGGTCAACTGGACTTATTGAACGGGCGCCGAGATGGTCGGTGGGCCTTTCGAGGGCTCGCTCGCTCGCTCGGGGAAAGTCAGGCCCAAAATCGCTTCACCCAATTGAGCTTTTCTGTAAAAGGCCCAATGGGCCATGAAAATTTAGGGGTGGTGGGCCGGTTTTAACCGGGAACGGTCCACCTGGTCCTGATCCCAACCGGACCGGAATCGGTCCTGTCCGGTTCCCTGGTGGCCGGAAAACCGCCGGTCCGTTTCGGCTCCTGGTGGGTCCGGGAACTGGCGTTCTTCGTACTCTGTTTCTCCCTGTTTTCCATGTCGAAAGAGGAGAAAAGACGATTTCATCCGTGATGGTGAAGGAGAGAACTGCGGGCGAGGATCAGCAGGATATGGACGGCGAGTTCGATTGGTGCGCGAGGTGTTGAGAGATCGTTTGCGACTCCCCTCCATCTGCATCTCCATCTCCATCTCCACCCACCCTTCGATCTGCTGAATCTCTCACCGACTCAGTCTTTGATCTTTCTCCGTTGCGTACTGGTTGAGCAGTCCGGATTAGTGGCTTGGAGATTTCGGAACCTGTCGTCGCCTGCCCTGCCGATTTGGCTTTTCTCCAGTTCTCTGGTCTCCCTCAACCTCCATTGTTCTCCATTCTTCTATTGCTCGGTTTTAAATCCCACTGCGTCCACGCTTCGATTCGCAACTTGGCCGTCTTCTGCTTTGTCGAAAAACAGGCTCTTTGTTTGTCGCATCGAGGAATTAGGGTTCTTCGGATAAAATATAACTAATTTGGGTTTTCATTTTTCTAATAATAAAAATTAGGGAAAAAAATAAAAGAAGCTATCGGTCCGGTCCGGTGGATGGGTCCACACCTGGAACCGGGACCGGGCCGATACTTACCGGCTCCGGTTCGGTCCGGTTCTTCTTGCTCATAGTCATAGGACAGTCAAACGCCCCCTCCTCCTTCTCCAGGGACTCTGTGCGTAGCTAGGGTTTTGAAACGGCGGAGGCGGCCGTCGCGGTGGGGCCGAAGATCATGGTGGGATTCAAGAACCGGTACATGGTGATGGAGGTTTTCCTGGATCCGAATCGAGAGCTCGGGGTGGATGACCCCATCATACTCACTCAGTTCAACGTATCCAAAGCGATACGAGACAGCATCCTCGTGAACTTCGGGGAGTGCGGCCTCGCTTCGTCTCTCGGATCCTTTCAAGGTACTCTTCCTTCTTTATGGGATCCCTCGTATCCTGGAATCAGCAGGTGTCTGGAGGTTAAATTCTCTGTTATTTCGCTACCAAGTTCTGTGATTCGGTCATGGTCAACCCCTGTGGTTGTGATCTTTCGTGCAGTGAAGTACGTAAATCCCATCACGAAGCTTTGCATCATCAGAGCTTCTAGGGAGGAGCACCAGAAAGTTTGGGCTGCGATCACCTTGGTCACGAGCGTCGGAAATTGCCCGGTGCTGTTTAATTTACTCGACTTGAGCGGTGAGTCGAACGAGTGTCGAGCGGGATGCTGAATAGCACAAAAATTCATCCTTTTTGTTGAATTGAATCATCCAATTAACGCTGTATTCTGCTACTAGTGATTGTAAGTAGGTTGGCTTACTGTGATCGGCTTTTGTAAATGTATCTTGTCTCAATTCTTCTTGACAAGAGAACAATAGCACCTGGATTATCAAACTGTGTTTTTTTAAACGAGTCGCATTAACTGAAGCTTAAACTCTGAAAGCATAATGGGTGCTGAATTTGTAGTGTTGTTATTGTGAAACTGGCATGATTTTCTGGCAGATTGGGAAAAATTTCATGTGAGGTTATTAGCTCGCATTTCTTTTTGTCTGACCATGGCATGATGCATTATTATTTGGTGGAAAGAGTGGGATCTTTTTTCTGGAAGCTAATTGAGTGAGATTTCTGTTGTTGCCAGGAAGCATCAAGGCCTGTAAACAAGCTGCCTTGAAGTGTGATGAGTTGAAATTTGAGCAGTACAAGCTTGCCTCTGGATCTCGTCTCTCACCTGAGGTGATTCAGCAGATGCACAACTGCCAAGAAAAGATTAAAATTTTGGAGCACTAGGAGCTCTGCACTTGTACAGTGTACACACCTTTGGCTGGTATGATCTTGAGCAATTTTTATTTTCTTTCTTCCTTTTATATGATCTTTCAAGTTTCAATGCAGTAGCATGTAATTTAAGGACCTGAACTGAATCTCTAAATGGTGTATATGTTGGCTGTTGGCAAGAATCTTGTCCTTGTTTCTTGGGAGTGCTTATAAATGTCATGAATTTTTACTGGACAGCACGTGCATTTGATATTCCAAATTAAACTATGGTGACTGAGATTTCAAAAGCAGTTGAATTTGGTATTTCCACTTCTTACAGAATCTGCCGATTGGTAACAGAAATCTATCTGTATGCGTATGTATTATGTCTCCTAAATTTTTTATATATGACTCTTCTCAGTGCATCCTCTGTTTGTCGATCTTACAATATCTTCTAGGCTTTATGTCTAATTTGATCTTGACGTCACTGTCTTTGCAGGCTTACGGAAGCAGGGCAAGTAAGAAACCCTTTTCAACTTTCACCTTAAGGATGATAACTTTCCTTTTCTTCCTCAAGCCCCCTCAGCTCTCTTCTCACTGGAGTTGATATCCCGTATATCAGACATGCCAGGTGAGCTTTACTGCTTCTACTGCCGTGACTTGATAGACATGCCTACACCTCATCTTGTCCATGGGTTAAATCTCCATTACTGAAAGTGGCTGATCGCATGGCGAGATGATCATATGGGTTTGGTCGATTCATTTGATCAGATTTACACCAAGGTTCAAGATGCAATGTGGAATATGAAGCTGAAAGATTATCATTTGAGCGCAAGTACAAAAGAATTGCTGGTACCGGTTATGTTTTTTGAAGGCAGTGTGCAGTGGTCTTGACTTGAGTCTGATTGCCTCTACTCCATGGGATAAATTTGGGGTATCTTCAAACAACCATCTTTTTCTTGTTTTTATTTATGTATTTATTTCCTCTTTCTTTTTTTTTTTGGTTTGGGCACGTTCGTGTTCTCTAACTTTGACATGTCGTATGCGAGTCTATTGATTTGGCACTCCAGAAAAATGGAATCAAATTTAGCAAGGTCTATTTCAAGTATTAATTTCATAAAATATCACCGTGCTTCTGTGATAAATATCATCATAATTCATGACACCCGATAAAGATCATATCAATAAAAGAAGGTCCATTCATCTTTATTGTCTTCATGGGTCGAGTCATTCATACTCAGATGTAAGTTGATGAAAGTCAGATCACGCTTGCTTAATGTGATCTTTAGAGTGAGAATGCTGGTGTCTTTTAGATGTTTCTGTACTGTGCTACATCCGAACTATAAAGCTAAGAGACACCGAGTGTCAACGTCATCTTTGTACGCCCTTAAAATTCATGGAGGTATTTGATTTCTAATGCAATAGTAATTAATAAAACTGCTTATCTTTATGCTAATTGTCCAGTCTCAGATGCTGAATAAATGATGATTGCAAGCCTGCATCTGTTTTGTGCACTCCGGATGCTTCCAAATTGCATCGAGATCCCTTGATTTCGATGGTTTAGATGTATTTGGATGTCGTGTCTCTGCCAGTAGCTGAACATTACCGTCTCAATCCCCCTTTATATAAACTGAGAGGGAGTGTACAAGTACTCGACTTCCTTGCACACGCAAAGTTTGAGCCAAACCACAGGCACCAAGAATCCCTGGAAACACATAGCCAGCTTAAGCAGCTCTCTTTTCATTGAATTCAATGAAATTAGCGATCCATGATTGGGGCTAATGAAGCGTTTCCAAGTGTCACTGTACCATGTCATCTATATCCTCTTTACGTTTTAACTACTAAACTGGCGCAGACGAACCAATCCCTTAAAGCTGAATAATCTATTATCAGTATCAATATAATTCAGTAATAGAAGTCATTACGGTATGTTGTACTGAATTCTCTATTTGTTTCATTGGTTGTTGTGATGTAACGTGACTTAAAACCAAATCAAGAGAACATGAAAATGATAGAAAGAATTCGTGCCGATTGAACATTTGCTGCTCTCAATGATGGTCTTTGATACATGGAGTTGTAAACTACTAACCACGTGCAAAAATGCAGTAGTTCCTTGAATTATGGATAAGACTATCAACATCATAATGAAAAGGAGTATAAAAACCAAATACAGAAAAATGCAAGATATTTCCTCAAACAGGTTGAGAAATTTCATTGAAACTATATAGTAATATAGACTAATGGTCATCATGATAACTGGATCACAGCTCGTTATGAATGGTTCTCATAACTCATTTGACCTCTCAATTTTCAGTCCATAAAAGCAAATTAAAAGTTAAAATAGCACCCATAAGACAAGCTATAGAAATAAATTATTAATGATCTTCATTTAGCGAACAAAACCCTCTTTCCTATATGTAAATATATGTGTATGTGTGTCTATATATATATATGTACATAAGATCATATATCATAGGTGTACATCTATAATTTTAACTGTAAATCAATATTATAAAAAAAGGAGAAAAGTAGGAGAATAACAAAAAAAAGAGAAAAGTAGGAGAATAAATTCATTACAATTATATCAATTTGGTTTTAAACTTTTTTTTTTTTTATCAATTTAGTTTCAAACTTTTTATAATTGTCTAAATTTAGTTTATTTATTCAATTTTTGGTTGACCGACGCAACGTGGACACTGGCCATCCGACTGACGTTGATGTGGACATTTAATAATATTTTATTTTTTCGAATTTTTTATTAAGTTTTTTCTTTTATTCTTTTCTTTTTCCTTTTTCATTTCTTCGTTTTTTGCTTTTTTTCCCTGCTGGCCATTGTGGGAGTAGAAGCGAAGAAGGAAGAAAAGAGAAAAGAAAAGGAAAAAAAAGACAAAAATTAATAAAAATTTGAAAAATAAAATATTTTTAAAAAATTATCTACGTTATCATCGGCCGGACAATCAACATCTACATCAGCACTAACTAAAAAAATGGGCGGATTGATTGAATCGACAACTATAAAAAGTTTAAAACCAAATTAGGCTAAAAATGTGTATAACTACATTGGTCTTTTTTTTTTTTTTTTTTTTTGTAATTTTCCCTAGAAAAAGAAGATAAAATCATTAATTGGTGAGTTTAGATTTATTGACCAATACATCATTATCATATCCAAATTAATAAGGAAGAATGCGGATATATTTTTCTGGAAACATTATATTAAATTGAATGATATGATTCATTTTTTGATCTAATTAATGTAAAGGTATGTTTCTAACTAATCTTAAGGAAAGTGAAAGGGAATGCAACTTTGTGATGATACGATTCAATTATGGAACTCCATTTTGCTAAACTTTTCTATTATTTATAGATATCATTGAGGAGTTGATCACAATCACTAAATTACAAACATCACTAATTCTGACCGTAGACAGGTAGGTAGCCTAGCCAACTTGAAAGAGCCGCAACTAATATAACTAAGAGTGCATTTGTTTCATAAAAGATAAATTACTTAAATAATATTTTCTTAAAATGATTACTTGTATCGTCTGTGAAAATGAATAAATAAATAAAAATTTTGTCATTCATAGATATTTAAATATAAATTATTGTTGATAATTAAAATATTTTTTATTAACTAATTATTTTAATTCATATAAACGATTATTTTAGAAAAATAACTTTCAAATCATTACTTTTTTTAAGAAATAAATATAACCTAAAAAGGAGCTGAAGGTACAGATGTTGGTACATGATTGGTGAGAAGATAATAGATTCGAGAAGAGAAGGGATCGGACGCCATCTTTCTGGAACCTATAAGGCTAAATCATCTATTCGGTGGGGAAGGGGAAGGTGGAAGGGGAAGGGGCACGTCTCGCGGTCCCACTCAAATCAAAAGAATCCAATGAATGATCTGGTCGCTGAAGCGACGTATGAGAGGATTTCTGCACCCATGCGGAAAAAACAACAAAATGAAAATACTCAAGAAAATGATGAGGGCGAGGGATCCATGGACCAAGACAAGTATCGATAGCCAATACAGTTTGCTTACGGTCCCGTAGACGCCTGCCATGAATGCCAGAGGTATTGCCGTAAGAGCTACCCACAATGGGATCATTGATAGGACAACGGTCACTCCCTTCACGTTAGGATCATTAGCAAGTGTCCAGAAGAGCATCACGATTGCCATGATCGAGCTGTACATGGCTGTGGAGTTGCTAATCACAAAGACATTGTACGTGGCTTTGTGGAGCAATGCCGGGAGTCCAGCATTTGTGTCAGAATCATAATATCCTCCGGGAACGGAAAATCCAGAAACGAAACTGACAGAGGCTATAAGTGTCGCCACGACCAAGAGAGTACTCACGTGCTCGTTGAGCAAACCCAGTAGTCTCGATAGTCCCAATTGTTTCGGTGGGTTTCGACCAGTAGGATCGTAGATAGCTAATTCCCTACTTCTTCGTGTTCCAGCAGTAATCAAAATTATCCTTATTAACCTCTGCAAGCAGCAAGTCAAAGAATAAACGAAGAAATCAAAACATTATGATTTTGGCGACTAAATTATAGATCTGGGTGAGAGCACACTAATTGACATGCCTCACTAACTATTTATTCTAGTTCTGTCTCTAATTGGTATAACAATTTGCGATGAATGATTATCCATGAAAAAAGTGTAAAAGGTCGTACCTTTGAGAGTAAATCATCATATGCTATAATGTCTTGCTCTACCACGTCGAGAGCCGTCATGTTATTATAATTGACCAAACTAGGATTAATTCTTCTGTCTTGTGCAAGAAGCAAGACTGAAGGATGGTAATGCAACACGGCCACATGCAGAGGCGTATTCCCTTCCAAATCTCTTGCATTTATGAGGTGACCGAAATTGGGATTATCCAATATGTTTCTGATAGTTGCAGCACGTCCATGCTGCGCTGACACGTGAAGAATGTTTTGTCCCAGCCTAGTTAGAAACTCTGCAGGGTCTGACCATTGTTGAAGTAGCTCGTCGACCATCTCGGCGTGATCCATCATGCAAGCAACATGAATAGGAAGATAACCATCCGTGCTGTCTTGCTCTAGGGCGTCTGTTCGGTAATGTTGCATCAAGAACTCGACTCCTTCGAGATAATTGATGTATGCTGCTAAGTGTAGTGGAGTGCCCCCTCCCGAATCTCTCAATTGAAATAGCCACGGCTTCCTTTCGTGCATCTCTTCCAGCATATCTAAAGCCAACGCAAAAATTTAATCATATGGGATGAACACAAGTTTCTAATTCTTCAATAGGGGTTGATCCCGCTGTAGATGATCCCAAGTATCAGGAGTTGTCTCATTAAACTAGACTTCGTTTGTGAAAATCGTTTTTTTCCATCAAGAAGGGAAATGTACACACAACCATCTCCTTGTCCCTTTGTCGTCTATGCCAAATATATCCCACAAACAGACACTTGCACATCAATACCAAGAACTAAGCCACGCTTCCACAATCCAACATGGTATCAGAACTCCAAAAATCATTAGGAAACCAAATTGAAACAACAAAAGAGTGACCAAGAAGATCAAAGAATAAGCAAGAGCATGATGGTTGGGTTTACTCTTATTCTCGTGCATAATGGCAACATGAACGGGTGACATGCCAAAGACATCTTTAGTCTCTAATCTCCTCTCGTCTTCACCGTCGTTTGGTACTGCCAACAAGACCTTGAGAACCTCTATGTCCCCTGTTTCGATTGCTACGCACCATGGTGACTTGCTTTCCTTATTCTGACGATACAGCGGATTGGGGTCTTCATTAACCAGTTTACGGATCACCTCATAACGACGGTGCCTTACAGCCTTGTGCAGAGCGGAGTTGCCATTGTGGTCAGTGCATGTTAGGCCCCCCCAGTGAAGGAGAAGTTCCACCGCACCGACAATCCCAGCTCTAGCTGCAATGTGCAGCGGCGTCTCTCCTTTGGAATTCTTACAAGAGATCAAGTGCTCAGGGACGAAATCAATGATTGCTCTGATATTATCATTGTTCTCTGTATTCCAACGGTATCAGGTTAATTTGAGTGCGAAAGTTTGAGAATTGTAAAATGCACGGCCACAACTCTTAAATGTACCTGCCGCAGCATGAAGCAGTGTATTCCCCAAGGGGCTACGTAGCCCGAGAACAATGGGCAACGGTACTTCTTGCTCGATGCAATGATCCTCCAGGGATCCGATAAACCTGTCGACGTCCTGTCCCTTCCCAGCCGAGTATAGCAGGGGATCCAAAATATTGACGGCTTGTGGAGGATCGTGCTGTTGCTGGTTCAGGTTGGCATCGTCTAACAATGCTTGCAGTCTCTGCCTTCTCTGCATCCACATCTCCTGGTGCAGAAGCGCAGCCATCTCTCCGGGGGTGATTATGCTCGGTGACTCTGAGCGAAATGCCCCGGTGTGTCCTAGGAATCAAATGCAGCAGAGTTAAAGCGACCGAGTCGAGTTCAACCAGATTGGCCTTAATGAACCTCCCCAACCCACATTTTACTGTTGTGTTAAAATTGGTATCCAGTGCACATATTCATCTCTTTTTACTTCTTTATAAGAAACCCAAAAGAAAAAAGAAAAATTAAGAAAGGGCAAAATACACGTTGTCCGTGTGGAATTTACACCATATTAATTTTGTTCCCCCCAAAAGTGATCGAACAGTAAAAGAGATCTAGAACAAACAAACGCATTGAAGGCAATGAGATTTTTACGATTGTGTGTTTTCTTTTGAACGAAGTTACTTGTCCACCTTCTCTTCAAAATTTTAAAAAGTATTCCAAAATTTAAAAATTAGAAGAAGAAAATTATGTCGATAAATGTGTCAATTTTTTTTAAAAGATATTTTAAAAAAAGTAAAAGAAATGCCACTAATAACCTTAAACTATGACATTAATGTCCACACTTTAAAATCCACTTTTTTTGTGTAACTAAAACCCTTAAACTTGTATACTGTGCAAACTTCAATTACAAGAAATTAAGAAAGGGCAAAATACACAACAAAAATGAAGACCTTCTTCACACCAACAGGACCAAAACCAACAAATTTCTACAGCTGAACTACATCGCCATGAAGAGAAAAAAGAACCCATAAATCACATGAAAAAAGCTGATCAAACCAAAACAAAGCCACTTACCACCTTCTTCGGAACCAAAACAGTGCCTTCCTCTCCCGCTCTCCACACTCACCCTCTCCCCCTCTCTCTTTCGTTTTGTAACCTCTCTCTCTCTCTCTCTTGTGAAATCAAAGTCGAGAGGAGAGTAGAGTGAGTGGAGTAATTATAAACGAGGAGAGGGCTTATGGGCTCGTCCTTCTCTCTCTTCTCGTTGACGTTGACGAAGAAGTGAGAGAGAGAATTGTGGACGAGGAGAGCGCCCATGGACTCGTCCTTCTCTCTCTTCTTGTTGAAGTTGACGAAGAAGTGAGAGAGAGAGAGAGGGGGGAGAAAATATTAAGTGGTTGCAAGTACCGCATGAATTGTGCCGGCGCGCTTTTTTACCAATGTCCAATAATAGGTTGATCGTGTCTGCCGAGTGGAATAAAAATAAATAAAAATTTAATTTTTATCTTCTTCTTCGCACACCTCCTCTCCAGCCTCCAGCCACCGTCTCCATCCCTTTCGTCATCGCTTGCGGTGGCTGTGATGGAGATGAGGAGAGAGAATCTATTTTTTCAATTTTTTTTTTTTCTAATTAGGACATGTGTCAATTTTTAAATGTACCAAGTCATATTAATGCGCGTCACGTCAACCGGGTCCATGACTCTCGCAAGCCACTGAAAATTTCCCCCCTTATCTCTCGAGAGACACCAGATGAGTAGGAAAGAAATAGATAGAAATGAAATGCAAGGGAAATTCGTAGGAATGAAGGATGGATTTGTCGAAGCATATATATTTTTTAAAATTTCAAACACTACATCTTTGCTAAACCCTCCTCTTTCTCGTCCATGAACTTGAAAAAATGAGTTGATACAATCATTATAATCCTAAATTTTGGAATTGTATTCGTAACATTATTTATCTTTCTTTTCATATATTTTCATATCTGTGTGATGTATTTCATCATTTCCTTGGAATGCAAATTTCAATTCCAATGAAATTTACTTTTCCTTGCACTTATATTGTAGTTTCATCACTCCATCAAACCTACATTTGCATATTTTGTGTTCGAGTGTGTAATAGTGAAACGATTTTGATCACTCCCTAATATGTCTAATATTAAACTCTCAATTGGGCTAGCACTTTCCTCTATATGTTAGTCCCTTGGTAGTTGGTACAGGGTAGAGAATGTGTGAAAATTTTCCTTGATTTTAAGTTCTTTAATAGAAAGAGAATCCAAAAACACAGTTAACTGAGGTTTAACAGGAATAATAAAGTACTATGAATAAGTGCGATAATTGTCCAAATGGTTATGAACAAATTGTAAAAAGATTAATCCATTTCTAAACTTTTCATTTGGCGAATTCGGTCCTAAAAATTTTGATGATTTATTTTTATTTTTATTTTTATATTTTTGGTGGCCAGGGAAAAATCCCGTACACCGACAAGCAATGGCGCGACAAACCCTGGGGAGAACACGTGGAAACCACCACCACGTGCCCCTCGAGTAAGGCGCCCAAATGCGACGCCCGGGAATCGAACTCCTCCCCTTGCGTTAGAGGGAGAAGCTCGCCGCCAGTTGCGCCACCCAGACGGGTGGTAAATTTTGTTGATTTATTAATGTAGTCATTTCAGTCAAAATCGGAAATCATTGACATTGACAAATTAAGCAATTTTAAAAATGTTTTCTGAAATTTTTATAAAATTTTTAATTCTTTTATTTTCATTTTGCTTTTTCAGTGTTCTTCTTCCTCGAACGGTCAGCAGGGGTCACCAAGGGCCCAACTCACCCTTGCTGGTCCTTCAAGGAGGAAGAATAGTGAAAAAAACATATTGAAAAGAAAAGAATTAAAAATTTTATAAAAAAGAATTCATTAAAATTTGAAAATTTGTAAAAATTGTCCATATCAACGTTGGCTATACCATAGAAAATGGTTAACATCTAAGTCATCAAGTCAAACTTGACTTAGAAGAACTAAATTGATAAATTGTCAAAAAATTAAAGTGAGAATCTTGCAAATTCTCTCTTTTCGAAAAGTCTCTCTCTACCTTTTGGGGTAGCTCAAAACCCTAACATTCCCTGAAACCCCATCCCTTCTCCACCCAAATACCATAAAAATCCTGACCCTCTTACACCCACATTCTTTAATCATCCCTCACTAAGTGGATTGTCTTATCCCAAAGCTTGATTCCTTTTTGATCGGCTGCCATGGAAGAGGCAGAAGACTCAGAGCAACAAATGGCGTCTGTCTACAAACGATTAGGGAGAATGTGGTTAGCCAACATCATCAAGCCAATGGAGAATATAGCCTCTGAGGAGAAAATGAAGGAATGCAAATGCTCTCTCCTCGAATAGCTACACAAACCCAAAGGTTAACTCCTAGGCATTTCAAAACACAATGAGGAAAGCTTGGAGGCTAGAAAGTGTGGAGATAACCCAGTTACGACCTGATATTTTCTGTTTCACTTTTGACACTGAGATTACCAAGAATAAGGTAATGGACTCAGGTCCTTGGTCCTTTGCAAACCACCTGCTTGTCTTAAAACCATGGGAGCCGAATATTCCTCCCCAATGCTATGATTTTAACTCGTGTGAATTCTGGGTTCATATTCATGGGCTGCTATGTGAATGGATTTACGGAAGATGCGGTTCGCCGGATAGCAAGTAATATTGGAGTGGTTTCGGCGGTTAAAATCAAAACAAAAAGTAATGCCTCTATCAAAACAGGAAAAGCGAGAGTGAAACTTAATCTATTGTCTCCTCTACAATCAAGCTTTATTATCAGCAATGCAGGGTAGAAAATCTGGCTGGACTTTAAGTATGAGAGGCTCCCACAGTATTGTTATTCTTGTGGAAAGATAGGGCACTATGCTACCTATTGTGAGGAGGTGCTGTTTAAAGAAGGAAATTTTGATGCAGAGGATGAACTTATGTTTGGCTTGTGGCTAAAGACTGAGAATCAGGAAAATAGCCCTTACTAGAAAATTTTTTTATGGAGGTAAGAAGAATGCCGATAGGGAAGAAGAAGAAGTTATCCTAAAAACTCCGCCAAACCCGGGACAGATTGTGCTTTATGGCTTCTACTTCTGTGACTTGAAATACATGCCTAGTCCTCATCTCGTCCATGGGTTAAATTTCCATTACTGAAAGTAGCTAATCCATGGCTAGATTATCATATGGGTTTTGGTTGATTCATGTGATCAGATCTACACCAAGGTTCAAGATGCGATGTGGAATATGAAGTTGAAAGAATATTGTTTGAGTGCAGGTACAAAAGAATTGCTAGTATTGGTTATGTTTTTTGCAGGCAGTGTGCACCTGTCTTGACTGGAGTCTGATTGCCCTCTACTTCATGGGACAATTTTGGGGTATCTTCAATACCCCGAAAATCCCCAAACCCAGTATACCCGACAAATTTACCCTGACTATTTTTTTAACCATGAAAAACCCCAAACCGGTATGCCTGTGACAAATTTACCCCGACTAATCATAAAAAATCCTAAACCGGTACATTTATGACAAATTTACCCCAAGCTAATTTATTCAACCACAAAAAACCTCAAACTGGTAAATTTGTAACAAATATACCATTCGCTAAATTGGATTAATACCACAAAAAAATCACAAAAATTGTAAATTTTGATAAACGGAACGTAAAATCTCAAATTGGTATACCGGTCAACTGTCACGTGTCATTTAACTTAATAATTTGACAGTAAAATTTAACAAAAACTATCAGAGGGTAAATTTGTCATAAGTGTACCAGTTGAAGTAAATTTGTCAAATGTATACTAATTTGGGGTTTTGATTATCAAAAAAAAATAGTTTGGGGTAAATTTGTCACAAGTGTACCAGTTTAAGGTTTTTCAGGGTATTAACCCTTTTATTTATGTATTTATTTCCTCTTTTTTTATCTGTTTGGGCGCGTTCGTGTTCTCTAACTCTGACATGTTGTATGCGAGTCTATTGTTTGGGCACTCCAGTAAAACGGAATCAAATTTGGCAAGGTCTATTTCAAGTATCAATTTCATATAATATCGCTGTGCTTGTGTAATAAATATCATCATAATTCATGACACCGAATAAAGATTGTATCTACAAAAGAAAGATTGTAAGATTGTCGTTCATCTTTATTGTCTTCGTGAGTTGAGTCATTAATAATCAGATGTAAGTTGATGATAGTCGGATCAAGTTTGCTTAATGGATCTTTAGAGCAAGAATGCTAGTGTCCTTTAGATGTTTTTTGACTGTGCTTACATTCCGAACTATAAAGCTAAGAGACACCGAGTGTCAACGTCATCTTTGTACGCCCCTCATGAAGAAATGCATTTGATTTCTAATACGATATAAATTAATAAAACAGATAGTTTTATGCTAATTGTCGTGTCTCAGATGCTAACTAACTGATGATTGCAAGCCGGCATCTGATTTGCGCACTCCGGATGCTTCCAAATTGCATCAAGAACCCTCGAATTCGATGGTTTAGATTTTTTTGGACATCATGTCTGCTAGTAGCCGAATATTCCTGTCTCAATGCCCCCTTGAATAAACTGAGAGAGGCTGTACAAGTACAAAACTTCCTTGCACGCGCAAAGTTTAAGCCACACCACACGCACCAAGAATCTCTTGAAACACATAGCTAACTGAAGCAGCTCTCTTTTCATTGAATTCAATGAAAGTAGCGATCCATGATTGAGGCTGATGAAGGGATTCTTAGTGTCACTGTTTATACCATCTCATCTATATTCGCTTTATGTTCCAGCTACTAAACCGGCATAGACGAACCAATCTCTTAGACCTGAATAGTCTGTTACCTGTATCAATTTAATTCAGTAATAGAAGTCATCATGTGATGTTGTAATAAATTCTCTATTTGTTTCATAGGTTTTTGTGATGAACCAAATCAAGAGAACATGAAAATGCTATAAAGAATTTGTGCCGATCGTACATTTGCCGCTCTCAATGATGGTCTTTGATACACAGAGTTGTAAACTACTAAGCACGTACCAAAATGCAGTTGTTCCTTAAATTATGGAAAATATTATCAGCATCAGAATGAAAAGGACCATGCAAACCAATTACAGAAAATGGAAAGATATCTCCTCAAAACAGGTTGAGAAATCTCACTAAAACTATCTGGTAATGTAGACTCGTAGTCATCTTGATAACTGGACAACAACACGTAGTGAATATTTCTCATAACTCATTTGACCTCTCAATATTTTGTACACAAAAACAAATTAAAAGTGAAAATAGCACCCATAAGACAGCTATAGAAATAAACTAATTGATGAACCTTATTTAGCAAAAAAAAACCCTCTCTCCCATTTGTGAATATAGATAGATAGGTAGGTCTATCAAATATCACAGGTGGACATCAATAAATTTATATGTAATTTGATAATTTGACAAATAAGTAGATATTGCCCTATTCAATTCTCTTAACCCTTATTTTATTATGACTAGAGACGTTATACGTCAATAATATAAGAGAGAAAAACAAGTAGAAATTTTTATTGGTTATTTTAGATTTACTTATTACACCCAAATTAATAAGCAAGGCAAACCACTGCTGATTTATCCTCCTAGAAACATTATATTAGATTGAATGAGATGGTTCATTTTCTTTTCTAAGTTATGTAAACTTATGTGTCTAACTACTAATGTTAAGGAAACGAAAAGGGAATGCAACAATGTGACTCGATTACTAAACTCTTTTGCTGTTATTTATAGATATCATTGAGTAGCCAAGCACAAAGTATTGTGGATCACTGAATCGAAACAGCAACAGCTGATGTGACTAAGAAGTAGCCAAGGGTACGGACATCGATACATAATTAACGATCAGATAATAAATTCAAGGCTGGAACAGACGGCATCTTTCTGGAACATGTAGGCTTAAATCATTCTTCCTAGCGGGGGCGGAGGTTATCGTCACGAGTGTCCTGGATGGATGTAGCTTCACGGCCCGCAGTCCCACTCCCTGCAGCCTCTCTCCACGCTATCATAAGGCCCATCACGTCCCGCAGTCCCACTCCCTGCAGCCTCTCTCCTCGCTATCATAAGGCCCATAGAAATAAATCTGTCGGTGAAGGCACGGATGAGAGGAGGTCTGCACCCAAGCGGTGTATACATCAAAATGAAGATACTCAAGGTAATGAAGAGGGCGACGGCTCCCAAGGCCAAGGTAAAAATCGATAGCCAAGAGAGTCTGGTTACGGTCACGTAGACACCTGCCATGAATGCTAGAGGCATTGCGGCAAGAGCTACCAACAATGCGCCATTTGATTGGCGAATGGCAGCTAACCTCAAGTAAGGATCGTTAATATGTGTCCACAAGAGGATCACGAGTGCCATGGTGGAGCTATACATGACCACGGAGTTGCTAATCACAAAGACATTGTACATGGATTTGTGGAGCAATATGGGGATTCCTGCATCTGGGTTAGAACCATTATATCCTCCAGGAACTGAATAACCAGAAGTGAAAGTAACAGAAGCCATAAGCGCCGCCACAACCATGCGAGTATTCACTTTGTCCTTAATTACATCCAGTTGCTGCGGTTTCAATCGTTTTCGTGGGCTTCGATCGGTTGGCTTGCAGATAGCTAATTCTCCACTTTTCGGTGTTCCAGCAGATCGCAAAACTATGCTCGTTAGCCTCTGCAAGTAGTGAGTCAAAGAATAAACAAAGAAATCAAGACATTATGGTTTTGGCAACTAAATTATAGATATGGGTTGAGAGTACACTAATTGACATGCCTCACTAATTTTATGTTCTAGTTCTTTCTCTGATTGGTATACGTTTGGCGATGTATAATTACCCATGAGAAAAATATAAAAGGTCATACCTTCCGAAGTGGAGCATTAAATACTTCGATGTCCTGCTCTACCACATCAAGAGCCGCCATGTTATTCATGTTTACCGAGTTACGATCAACTCTTCTATGTCGAGCAAGAAGCATGACTGAAGGTTGGCAGTGCAACGCGGCCAGATGTAGAGGTGTATTCCCATTGAAATCTCTCGCATTAATGAGTTGATCGGATTTAGGATTTTCCAGTATGGATTTGACAGTTCCAATATGTCCGTACTTCGCTGACACGTGAAGAATATTTTCTCCTAGCCTAGTTAGAAACTCCTCGGGGGGTGTGGCCATTGTTGAAGTAGCTCATTTACAATCTTGATATGATTCATCATGAAAGCAACATGAATAGGAAGATACCCGTCCGTGCCATCTTGCTCCAGGGCACTTGTTGGGCACTTCTCCATCAAGAACTTGACTCCATCGAGATAATTCGTGTATGCTGCCAAGTGGAGTGGAGTGCTGCCTCCCCCATCTCTCAATTGAAATAGCCACGGCTTCTTTTCCCACATCTTGATCAACATATCTGAATATAACGCAAGCAGTTAACCATTGGGGTGAATACGATGCCTATAATTTTCAAGAGAAGTTGATCACGATCCAAAGTTTGTCAGGAGTTTTGCCCCATAAGATAGCAAGCTATCATTCCATATGTTAACGTGTGCCTCATTAACCTAGACTTTGCTTGTGAGACTTGATTTTTCCACCACCAGCGGAAACCAAAATGAAGAACACAAGAGAGTGATGACCAAGAAAATCAAAGAATAAGCGAGAGCACAAAAGTAGGGATTACCCTTTTCCTTGCGTATAATGGCGACATGAACGGGTGACATGCCGAAGATCTTTTGACACTTTGATCTCCTCCAGTCTTCGCTATCGTTTAGCGCTTCCAACAAGATTTCGAGAACCTTCAAGTCCCTTGTTTCGACTGCTATGCACAATGGAGACTTGCTTTCCTTATTTTGACAATACAGCAGGCTGGGGTCTTTATTCACCAGATGATTGATCACCTCGTGATGGCGATTCCTCACGGCCTCATGTAGAGCAGAGTTGCCGCAACGGTCAGGGTATGTTGGCACCCCTTGGGGAAGGAGAAGCTCCACCGCACCAACTTTTCCACCTCTAGCTGCAATGTGAAGCGGTGTCTGTCCTCTGGAGTTCTCACAGTTGATCAAGTGCTCAGGGATGAATTCGATAACCGCTCTGACATTATCATCACTCTCTGTATTCCATTCATGTCAGGTTAATTTGAGCGCAAAAAATCGGTAATTTAAAAAAACCATGGTCCCACCCTTTTTAATATACCTGCCGCAGCGTGAAGCAGTGTATTCTTGGCGGGGCTGCATCGCCGGAGAAAGACAGGCAAGGACACTCTTTCGTTGACGCAATGTGTTGGATAAATTCTCCTCAGAGATTTTGAAGTTGACAAAACATTTCTCTCAGTCTAGTCTGAAGACTTGCAGACTCTACTTGGCAAAGTCGAAGATCAAAGTCGACGCTAACAAGACTCAAGTTTCAAAGTCTACTCATGGACATATTCCAGAAGACAAGATAAAAACTTCTATTCTGATTCTATATAGTTTTTATCTCAACGGCTAAGGAATATCTTTCGACTGGATTCAGCACTACAAGATTTCATATTCGTATCCGAATTTATATAGATTCTCTAAAGATTCACAACTTATTTGGAAAGTTCTACTTATGGAAACCAAGATCCCGATTGTATGGGCGAGCGGGATTGATGGGCTATCTACACTTACCTTAAAGAGCTCGAGATCTCTCCAAATTGATTATGTCCAACGGGTTGATTGGAAGAACTTCTTTGGAAGGTGCCAACGGTAATGAAGGCATGAAGAAGTGTATAAAGAGAGACGCTCAAGTTGTTGAAGAGGGCTGGATAGAAGAATTCCAAAGTCTGAATCTCCATATTATATTTGTGATCTTATTCTTCGAGCAATATATGTAATCAAAAGAGAGACCATAGAGTGGTGAGACCTTGAGGAAGTGTAGTAGAAGTTCTACACTGTGGACTCAAGAGCGTGAGACTGTAAACACTCTTTTTGATTCTTAGTGAAATCCAGCTAGAAGGGCTGTCCGTGCGGGAGAGTGGACGTAGGCTTGATCTAAGCCGAACCACTATAAATCTGGAGTCTTGATTCTCTATCCCTAATCCTTTTATCTTTCATTACTTTCATTTGCTGCAATTGTTGTTTTTAATTCATTAATCTCTTATTCGGATTTAATTGTTAAAATCGCTTAAGTCACCTATTCACCCCCCTCTAGGTGCTAATTCTAGTCCTAACAATTGGTATCAGAGCTTGTGTACTCGTTTATAAGAAGTGTCTTTACTTCGAGTAAAAGATCTATGGCTAGTATGTTACCTACGGGGTTGGTTGAAGGTCAAAGCAATACCGGACCTCCATACTTTGATGGAAAAGACTACAAAGATATGGAAGAACAAGATGAAAGCATTCCTAAGATCGAAAGATCCTTTGGAATGGGAAGTGGTAGACAAAGGAATCATTCCCGCTGCGACATCGAGAATCGAGAGAGGAAAAGAAGTTGCTGATCCCATTCTAATGACTCAAGAAGAAATCACCAAGAGACGGACTCTTGATGCTAAAGCCATTTACTCCTTATATTGTGCTTTATCCCCTTACCGAGTATAACAGAATATCTTCTTGTGGTACAAAAAAAGAAGTCCGGGATAGGCTTCACATTACCTATGAAGGAACCGATCGAGTGAAAGAGACAAGGATCAACATTCTCTTGGGACAATATGAAGTCTTTAAGATGAGATCAGGAGAATCAATAACTGACATGTTTAGTCGCTTTATTGAAATTGTGAATGGTCTTGAATATCGGGGACATCCAATCTCGGGACATATGAAGGTCAACAAACTCCTACGAGGACTCTCTAAAGACCGGAATCACATAAAAACTCAATAAGAGAGACACGAGAGGATTGCTCCACTCTCTGTAGACGAATTGGTTGGGACTCTTCAATCTTATGAAGTAGAGCAAACCAACGAAGAGGAAGATTCAAAAGGTAAGAAATCAATTGCCTTAAAGTCTAATGACTATTCGATGTTACGATTTCAAGAAGATCTAGATGATGAAGAGGGCGACACTTATGATAAAGAGATTCGAAAGTTGAACGAAAAAGGAAGAAAATTCAACTGGAAGAAACAGAGCTCACAAAGGTTTCGAACAAATCAACGAGAGGAAGATGACTCTAACGAAGAAGTGACTTGCTTTGAATGCAAGAAAAAGGGACACATCGGACCCAACTGTCCTCTGTTAAAGAAGAGAAAAGGAAAGACCGAGAAATACGGAAGGCACTCAAAGCGAGACCTGGTGATACCGAATGTGAAGAAAGTGATGATGATTATGACAATATCTCGTTTAATGGCAAAATCGATTCGGACTCGGACCTTGATTCGATACGGACTCGAACGGTGAACTCGAGGTTAGTAATCTAAGAATTCCTATCAAAGTTTCGAAATACATTGATGAACTTTGTCTTAGTCTAAAAACTTCTCTTAAGAGGATCTCCGAATTGAAAAAGGAAAATTCTACTTTGAAGCAACAGAAAAACTTTGGAAAGAGAAGTTTGAAAAGTTAGAAAACAACTTTACTTGTCTTGAAAGAAAACTCGGACTCTTTGTTTCCAAAGAAAATAATATTTTGAAAAATGATATTTCTAATATATCAAAAAGATTTTCAAATAGTTCTGAAAAGTTGGATAAGATTCTTTCGATACAAAGACCCTACTTTGATAAGTTAGGTCTTGGTATGACTTCGAAACTATTCCTCTAATTGATTTTCCAAAGGTGAAGGAAAGAATCAAACAAAGACCAACCAAATTGTTTATAAAAATCATTTCCAGAAAGTCTTTGTAAAACCCGTTGGCGAAATGCTTTAAAATGTTCCAAGTGTCAAAGCTCGAACATTTTGAGAAAGAATGTCCTTTGGTTTGGAGACCCGTTAAAAAAATTGGGCAAAGACTTTTATTGCTCTAACTCTTACGGACCCAAGATGATGTGGGTACCAAAGAAAAAGCTTGAATTCTTTTTAATTGCGGGTCACTATCAAAAAGAAGATTAAATGGTATCTAGATAGTGGCTGCTCAAGACATATGACAGGAGACTCAAGTTGCTTCATAAAACTTGACCGGAAAGACGGAGGAAAAGTTTCCTTTGGAGGTAACAACAAAGGAAGAATCATTGGTCGTGGAACAGTCAAGATTGGAAGTCTGTCAATCAAGAATGTTTCCTTAGTTGAAGGATTAAATTACAACTTGCTTAGCATAAGCCGGTTGTGTGATACTCGATTCAAGATCAATTTCCGGAAGGAAAGTGCTCGGGAATCGATAAAGACTTTACTCAATCCTTTACCGGACGAAGACACGGAAATATCTATCTTCGGATGTAAATCATGAAAGATCACAAAGTGCTTGATATCAATACAAGATGAAGTTAATCTATGGCACGAAAAACTTGGCCATATCAATATGAAGCAAATCAGCAAGATCTCCTCCAAGAAACTTGTTCGAGGATTGCCTATTCTCAATTACTTAAAGTCGATCTATGCACACCATGCGTATCTGGGTAAACAGGTTAGAAACTCTTACAAACCAATAAGTAAAGTTTCTACTAATCGTGTACCTGACTTCTACATATGGATTTATTTGGACCTACTAGAACGCAAAGCATTGGTGGAAAAAGGTTCTGCCTAGTAATAGTGGATGATTATTCACAATTTACTTGGGTCTACTTTCTTTCAAGTAAGTTTGAGACTTTCTCTCTCTCTTCAAAGTTTGCTAAGAAGGTGCAGAATGAGAAAGGTCACACTATCTCAAGCATTCGTACGAGACCATGGAGGTGAGTTTGAAAATCAAGACTTTACTAAATTCCGTGATGATTCTGGTTTTCAGCACAAATTCTCCTCTCCATACACACCCCGAACAAAATGGGGTTGTGGAAAGGAAGAATAGGTCTTTACAAGAAATGGCAAGAACTCTTTTAATTGAAAGTAATATTTCTTCAAGGTTTTGGGCTGAAAAGCTGTTTATTTGCTTGTTATATTATTAACAGTATTTTTAAGACCAATTCTTGAGAAAACCCCTTATGAAATTTTTAAAGAAAAGAAACCAATTGTTTCTTATTTTCAAGTATTTGGCTGTAAATGCTTTATTCGAAGAATGCAAATGCTCGAGTTGGTAAGTTTGAAGAAAAATCGATGAAGGATTCTTTCTTAGTTACTCAACTGCAAGCAAAGCCTATAGAGTATTCAACAAGAAGACTCAGACTGTGGAAGAATCAATGAATGTCAAATTTCAAGACTCTCCACAAGTTCAGCCAATACAGACTGAAGAATCAAAATTTGTTCCAGACTCTGCTAGATCTATCTCCCATAAAGCAGTCAAAATCGAGATGCGGTACAACAAGTTGTCGATGAAGAATCAACTCAAGAAAATGATCAACAACCTATCGACCATCCAAAGAACTTGAAACACAAGTCCAGTCATCCCGAAGAACTCATTATTGGGAACATTAATGAGGGAATTCGTACAAGATCCAAAAGGCGAGAAGAGTCTAGTGCCGTTGCACTTATTTCTAAAATAGAACCCAAAAACATTGAAAAAGCCTTAGCTGATGAAAGTTTGGATTGAAGCAATGCAAGAAGAGCTCGACAATTCAATATTAATGACGTTTGGGAATTAACTCCTAAACCAAAAGGTAAATCATTATTGGAGCTAAATGGATTTTCGGGAACAAAGTTGATGAAAAAGGCAAAGTGACAAGAAACAAAAGCAAGACTCGTGGCTAAAGGATACACGCAAGAAGAAGGGATAGACTATGATGAGACTTATGCTCCAAAGTAGCAAGGTTAGAAGCAATCGATTACTACTTGATTTTGCATGTTATAAGAATTTCAGGTTATTTCAAATGGATGTCAAAAGCGCATTCCCGAATGGATTTATTCAAGAAGAAGTCTATGTGGAACAACCTCCTGGATTTGAAGACTCAAAGAAACCCGACTCGGTGTTGGAGGCGAAGAAAGCTTTATGTGGATTAAAACAAGCTCCTCGAGCTTGGTATGAAAAACTAAGTAATTTCTTAATTCAAAGTGGTTTCTCTAAAGGAAAGGTAGACACTACTTTATTTATTAAAAAGGAAGGCAAAAGCTTTCTACTTGTTCAGATTTATGTTGATGACATTATATTCGGATCATCTAATGAGACTTTGTGCAAGAAATTTTCTAAGTCTATGCGGGATGAATTTGAGATGAGCGTGATGGGTGAACTATCCTTCTTCCTTGGTCTACAAGTGAAACAACTTAAAGAAGGAATCTTTATTCATCAAGAAAAATATGCAAAAGAACTTGTTAAAAAGTTCGATCTGGAGAATTGCAAAAAGACTGACATTCCAATGTCAAGTTCTTTGAAGATAGACAAAGACGAAGCGAGGGAAGAAAGTCGACCAAAAATTATACGGGAGTATCATTGGTTCACTTCTTTATCTTACCGCATCTAGACCTGACATATTATTTAGTGTTTGCATATGTGCTAGGTTTCAATCGGATCCTAAGGAATCTCATTTAAGTGCTGCTAAACGTATCATTAAATATGTTGCAACTACACGCTAAGATTGGTCTATGGTATCCCAAAGTAGGAGACTTTACCCTTCTTGGTTATTCAGACGCAGATCTTGCAGGTTGTAGAGTTGAAAGAAAAAGCACTTCAGGAACTTGTCAATTACTTGGTAACAGGGCAGTATCTTGGTTTTCAAGAAAACAAAGTACGTGGCTCTTTCAACAACCGAAGCGAATACGTAGCACTTGGAAGTTGCTTGTTCTCAAATACTATGGATAAAACAACAACTACGAGACTTTGGTATTGAAGACTCTTGCACGAGAGATCAAATGTGACAATACCAAATAAGAATCAATCTAACAAAGAATCCTATCCTACATTCAAGAGCCAAACATATTGAGATTCGACATCATTTTATAAGAGATCATGTTCGAACAAAGAAGTCTTGATACAATTTATTGACTCGAAGAATCAACTGGTAGACATCTTCACAAAGCCGCTTGAGAAAAGCTTATTTGAGTCTATTCGCTCAAGACTCAATATTTTATCTCTTGAAGACTGTTGAAGCTTAGACTCAGAATCTAAAAGTCTGACAGCGTATCAAACTCAAAAAGTTGTAGACTTGGAATACCAATCGACACAACTGTAAGTTCATTTACTTAAACTTTTATCTTGAAAAGGTAAGTTTGTCTGTTTTATTTATGTGTAATCATGTTTATTAAGGCGGTTTATCTTAAAAAGGGTAGTTATCAATTTATTAAGGCAGTTATTTTTCAAAAGGAATTTCTTTTGCGACGATTCAGTTACCACGATTCGATTACCTTTTATACTTCTTCTCCTTCTTCGTTTTAAACTTTACCCGAAACCCTAGTTCAAAGCTTTTCACTCTCTCGAATTTCTCTCCTCGATTTCTACTTCTCAAGTTTTTAACTTTCTTGCGACACAAGTGTGAAAGTTCCATCCAAGAAAGCGACAATGTCTTTCCAAAGGAAATCTTCAAGAATAGCAAGCGGGGACCACGGGGCTCGGTGAGAGGCCTACGCATTTTGATCTCACGAAGAAAGTGACTTTCCAAGAGAACAGACGCACCAACAATCTCAACGGCGCACCTCCTCGACTAGATCACAAGTTCGTCATCCTCAACATGCGAAGAAATCATTGAAGATGCTTGAACCCGTAAGATCCCTTAAGCCTGCATTTGTTTATAGGCTCTATTCTGCGTTGAAGGAAGGGGGTTACGCAATGACCTTCATTGATGAATTTTTGAAAGAAAAGGCTATAGAAATGAGACACATTTTCTCACCGTAATGGAACGATCGGGTGTTGTTCTGTTGGAACTAAAGCAAAGACATTTGCAAACTTTCCGAGTGACCCTCGATTTAGCAAAGTGTAAATCAGCCCGAGGGGAAAGATGATGATGAGAAGATGTTTATACATTTTAAGCCTAGGATGGGTGTGGCTGCAACTCTTCGAGGAAAGAAGGATGAATTGTTCCGATCGGAGGGACACAAGAAAGTGTATGGGAAATTGCTGAAGCGTGGGGTGATGAACCCACGAACGGTGGATTTTGATTTCTGGATCTATTGAGCATCGGTCCGAGGAGAAGTTTGAGAAACTTCAACTTCACAATTTCGTACTAAGAGCGAGGTTGCCTATTCCGAATTAACCGCATACTTTTATTCCAATCTCGGTTTTCTTGATGCCAATAGCTTTTCTTTCGGTGTAAGAGACAGAGAATATGTGGTTGACACGGACACTCAAGGCGGATGTAATTGGTGTGGAAAGAGGAGCTTTCCAATCAATTTCGTGTCTATGAGTTCGCAATTCCGGAACTTGCGAGAGACGAGGAATCGCGAAGGTCGTCTCTCCTACTCCCGGGATGAATGCTACAATCATTTTGCTTCACAAGATAGTGATCAACTGTCTGAGACCTAAATCAACTTCAAAAACAGATGTGTCCATCTTAGAAGCAAAATTGATGTATGCAATTAAGATCGGTCTTAACTTCTCTCTGCCACACACTATCATGTTTCACATGTACAGGTCTATGGTGAAGGACAAGGGAAAACTCCCTTATGCTTTCTCTTATCACCGTCTTTTCGGACATTTGAACATTCAGCCTCCCCACATTCTCTCGTGAAGACTATTGATCAAATGATCATCGAATTGAGGATGATTACAAAGATGCGTGCGAAAGAACTCGGCAAGAAGAAGTTGAGTTCAAGGAGCAAACCCCCGTTAAGACCAGACCCGAGACTCTTCTGCAAAGAGGAAAGGAAAGGAACCTGTGGGTCCTATCAAGAAGAGGCGGGCAATCATCTTGGAAGATGAAGATGATGAGGATGATATGCCTATCTCTGCCTTTGTTTCTCGCATTACGCTCCGTATCACTTTGTTCCAGAACAACAATTTGCAGAGGAAACTGAGAAAGGAAACCAGGAAAAGGAATCCTTGCAGGAAGAAGAAGAGGAAGAAGAGAAAGAGAAAGAGGAAGAAAAAGAGGAAGAAGAGAAAGAGAAAGAGGAAGAAAAAGATGAAGAGGAAGAGTCGGCAGGACGGACTCTCGGCATCAACCGACAGACTCACAAGCCCAATCAGATTCTCCAGCAGAAAAGGAGGATTAGCAACATCTTGTCACTGAGGAGATTCCTCAGAAAGAAGAGTACTTCTCCCCTCCAGAAGGCATTGAAACAGGGGGAGATATCCAAAGAGAAAGTACTCCTCTTCTCTTGACATTTACCAGTGCAAGTGTGAGTAGATCGCCACGATGCGAGAAGATGTTCATGCTGCTCATAATCCCGAGGGAGAGGCATCATCTCCAAACATTGATCTCCCCGCCGATATTCACACCGGCTTAACTCCACCATCGGACCGAGTTGACACAAGCACACGACCGACAATTCGGAGATTTCAAAGGTTGCTTGACATCATCTTGGAGCTCAAAGGCCAAATATATGCTATGGGGTGTGACTTTCGGACTCTTCGAGAATGAGAATCATGCTATGCTCATCTCCTTACATGATCAGCTTAAAGATGTTCAACGAAAGGTTCAGGACACAGCAAAAGGCACTGCTCTCGCTCAACTACAAGAAGACTTAAGGAAGCTGGAAGGAACTGTCAAGTCTATGGAGGACTTTCAACTTGTTCGCATTCCTCGTGCTCCTTGATTTTCTTACTTTTAATGCTTGACAAAAGGGGGAGAAGACTTTGCGGGCGATTTTCACTCTATTCTCATTCCAAACCCAAATCTTCAATTCTAAACCTTCAATTCTAAACATTTTTTTTTTTGGATTTAATAGTTTGTTTGTGATTGACATTTTGACTTTATCTTGAATTTTTGAATGATTGCTTACTACTGCATTACCTTAAGCTGTTAAAATTAGATAAAGATAGTAAAGTCTGCACATGACTAATGAGGTTTTACGTGGATGCGGATACGTTATGCACGGGGTAAGTACATTATGTACAGGACATCTTATACTATTCTTATTCTAATCCTTTATAAGATATCTTTGCAAGCTTAAAAGTTGTTTTGCAGGGCAATAGTATTCAAATCTGCAGGAAAGTTTTGTCACCATAAAAAAAGGGGGAGATTGTTGGATAAATTCTCCTAAGAGATTTTGAAGTTGACAAAACATTTCTCTCAGCCTAGTCGAAGACTTGCAAACTCTACGGCAAAGTCTGAAGATCAAAGTCGACGCTAACAAGACTCAAGTTTCAAAGTCTACTCTCATGGACGAGATTCCAGACCGACAAGATAAAAACTTCTATTCGATTCTATATAGTTTTTATCTCAACGGCTAAGGAATATCTTTCGATTTGGATTCAGCACTACAAGATTTCATATTCGTATCCGAATTTATATAGATTCTCTAAAGATTCACAACTTATTTGGAAAGTTCTACTTATGGAAACCAAGATCCCGATTGTATGGGCGAGCGGGATTGATGGGCTATCTACACTTACCTTAAAGAGCTCGAGATCTCTCCTAATTGATTCTGTCCAATGGGTTGATTGGAAGAACTTCTTTGGAAGGTGTCAACGGTAATGAAGGCATGAAGAAGTGTATAAAGAGAGACGCTCAAGTTGTTGAAGAGGGCTGGATAGAAGAATTCCAAAGTCTGAATCTCCATATTATATTTGTGATCTTATTCTTCGAGCAATATATGTAATCAAAAGAGAGACCATAGAGTGGTGAGACCTTGAGGAAGTGTAGTAGAAGTTCTACACCGTGGACTCAAGAGCGTGAGACCGTAAACACTCTTTTTGATTCTTAGTGAAATTCAGCCCCGAAGGGCTGTCCGTGCGGGAGAGTGGACGTAGGCTTGATCTAAGCCGAACCACTATAAATCTGAGTCTTGATTCTCTATCCCTAATCCTTTTATCTTTCATTACTTTCATTTGCTGCGATTGTTGTTTTTAATTCATTAATCTCTTATTCGGATTTAATTGTTAAAATCGCTTGAGTCACCTATTCACCCCCCTCTAGGTGCTAATTCTAGTCCTAACACAATGATCCTCTAGGGCTTTGATGAACTTGTCCACGTCCCCTCCCTTCGCGGCCGAGAATAGTTGGGGATCCACAATATTGTCGGGTTGTGGAGGATCGTGCTGTTGCTGGTTCTGGTCGGCCCTGATTAATAATGCTTCCAGTCTCTGCCTTCTCTGCCTCCACATCTCTTGGTGCAGACGGTCAGCCATCTCTCCGTGGGTGACTATGCCCGGTGACTTTGAGTGAAATGCCCTGGCGTCCTAAGAATCAAATTCAGCAGAGTTATAACGACCAAGTCGAGTTCAATCAGATTGGCCTTAATGAACCTCCCCAACCCACATTATACTGTTGCGTTAAATTGGTCTCCAATGCGCATATTCATCTCTTTTTTCTTCTTAATAAGAAAGCCGAAAATAAAAATAAAAAATGGCAATATACACTTTGCCCGTGCGGAGTTTACACCGAATTAATTTTTTTCCCCTCTAAGTAATCCAACAGTAAAAGAGACCTAGAATGAACAAACGAGTTAGACGCAATGAATTTTTTATGACTACGTCGATATTGGGGGTAAATCTGTTTTCTTTTGAACGAAGTTACCTGTCCACCTTCTCTTGCATCCAACTGAGAGAATAGAATCATCCCACGGTAAAATGATCGCAAGGAGTATCACACCCACAAATAATACATGACAAAAATCTAAGACCTTCGCACCAATAGCACCAGAACCAACAAATTTCTACAGGTGAACTCAATCGCCATGGCCAGAAAAAGAACCCATAAATCACATGAAAAGAGCTGATCAAACCAAAACAAAGCCACTTACCACCCTCTTCGGAACCAACACATGGCCTTCCTCTCCCTTTCTCCACACTGAACCCCCCCCCCTCTCTATCTCTCTTTCTCTCTCTCTTGAAACCGAGGTCCAGAGGAGAGTGAAGTGAGTGGAGTGATTATAGACGAGGAGAGGGCCCACAGGCTTGTCCTTCTCTCTCTTCTTGTTGACGTTGACGTAGAAGTGAGAGAGAGAGAGAGAGAATTATGGGGAAAGTATCAAAAAAAATCTTAAATTTATTGCATTGATACTAATTTAGTCATACACCTTTCAATTTGACTAGTTTAGTCACACCAACATACAGAATAGAATCATCCCACGGCAAAATGATGCCCAAAGAGTATCCCCCCCACAACTAATACACGATAAAAAAGTAAGACCTTCTTCGCACGAATAGCACTAGAACCGACAAATTTCTACAAGTGAACTACATCGCCATGACCAGAAAAAGAACCCATAAATCACATGAAAAAAGCTGATCAAACCAAAACAAAGCCACTTACCGCCCTCTTCGGAACCAACACAGTGCCTCTCTCTCTCTCTCTCTCTCTCTCTCTCTCTCTCAACTAAAGTCCAGAGGAGAGCGGAGTGAGTGGAGTGATTATAGATGAAGAGAGGGCCCACGGACTCGTCCTTCTCTCTATTCTTGTTGACGTTGAGGAAGAAGAGAGAGAGAGAATTATGGGGAAAGTATCAAAAAAATCCTAAATTTATTACTTTGGTACTAATTTAGTCATACACCTTTCAATTTGACTAGTTTAGTCACATGAGCATACAGCTGAGAGAACAGAATCATCCCATGACAAAATGATGCCCAAAGAGTATCGCACCCACAAATAATACACGACAAAAATGTAAGACCTTCTTTGCATCAACAGGATTAGAAAAAACAAATTTCTATAGCTGAACTATATAGCCATGAAGAGAAAAAGAACCCATAAATCACATGAAAAAAGCTGATCAAACTAAAATAAAGCCACTTACCACCCTCTTCGGAACCAACACAATGCCTTCCTCTCCCTCTCTCCACACTGAACCCCACCCCCCCTCTCTCCAAAAACCGAAGTCCAAAGGAGAGTGGAATGAGTGGAGTGATTATAGACGAGGAGAGGGCCCATGGGCTCGTCCTTCTCTCTCTTCTTGTTGACGTTGACAAAGAAGTGAGAGAGAGAGAGAGAGAGAGAGAGAGAGAGAGAGAGAGAGAGAGAGAGAGAGAGAGAGAGTTATGGGGAAAGTACCAAAAGGTCCTAAATTTATTACATTGATACTAATTTAGTCATATACCTTTCAATTTGACTAATTTAGTCACACGAGCATACAATTGAGAGAACGGAATCATCCCACGGCAAAATGATGCCTAAAGAGTATCGCACCCACAAATAATACACGACAAAAATGTAAGACCTTCTTCGCACCAACAAGACTAGAAAAAAAAAAACAAATTTCTACAGTTGAACTACATAGCCATGACCAGAAAAAGAACCCATAAATCACATAAAAAAAAAAAAAAAACTGATCAAACCAAAACAAAGCCACTTACCACCCTCTTTGGAACCAACACAGTGCCTTCCTCTCTCTCTCCACGCTGATCCTCTTCCCCCTTCCCCCCTCTCTCGTGAAACCGAAGTCTAGAGGAGAGCGGAGTCAGTGGAGTGATTATAGGAGAGGGCCCACGGGCTTGTCCTTCTCTCTCTTCTTATTGACGTTGATGAAAAAGTGAGAGAGAGAATTATGGGGAAAGTATTAAAAAAAGTCCTAAATTTATTGTATTTGTGCCAATTTAGTCCTATACATTTCAATTTGACTAGTTCAGTCCTAAACCTTTTCACGTTTGTATCAATTCAATGCATCCGGCCAATTTTGACTAGGCGATACTAATATGGACTCCGGTCAATGCCGATCGTCTAACCAATGCTGACATGATAATTTTTAAATAATCTTTTTTATTTTTTGGAATTTTTTTTTAAATTTTCCTTTTTTTCTTTTCCTCTTCTTCCTCCTTTGGCTTCTTTTCCTACAGGTGGTTGATGAGACTTGCTAGCCACTTGGCGAGGGCCGCTGCGAGGCGGCTTTGCACAAATTTAGGCAAGGCTAGCCTCACCATGGCCTTACTATGGGCGAAGGCGACCTTGCCCACGATTGGCAACGCCATGGTGGTCCTCGCTCGAGCCTTGGCAAACTCCGCCATGGCCTTGCTAGCTGCGGGTGAGGTTGCCTTCACCGGTGGCAAGGCCATGGTGAGGCTAGTCTCACCTAGATCTGGACAAAGCTACCTTACTCGTGGCCCTAAGTGAGGTTGGGTGAGGGTCGCGATCCTTGCTAGCCATTGTAAGGAGAAGAAGCCCAAAGAGGAAGAAAAGAAAAGAAAATTAAAAAAATGTTAAAATTATCAAAGAATTGTCATTTCAACGTTGGCCAAACGGCTGATGTGCATGTCAATAATGGCCAACCAAAATTGACCAGATAGACTGAATTAGTATCAATGTGAAAATGTTTATGACTAAATTTATCAAATTAAAAGATTTATGGCTGAATTGATGCTAATACAATAGGTTCATGACTTTTTTGGTAATTTTCTCGAGAATTACAGACGAGGAGAGGGCCCACAAGCTTGTCCTTCTCTCTCTTCTTGTTGATGTTGACGAAGAAGTAAGAGAGAGAGAGAGAGAGAGAGAATTATAGACAAGGAGAGGGCCCATGTCCTTCTCTCTCTTCTCGTTGACATCGACGAAGAAGAGAGAGAGAGAGAGTTATAGATGAGGAGAGGGCCCACGGCTTGTCATTCTCTTCTCCTTGACATTGATGAAGAAGTGAGAAAGAGGGGGAGAAAATATTTAGGTTGCATTTAGCATATGGGATAAAATTCATTATATCCTACATTTGGTGCTTATTCAAGATAGGATAAAGTTGAATATAAGAAAGATAGAAATCGAATAAAATTATCCCAGGGGGAGGTAGAATAAAAGTAAATAGGATTTCTACTATCCATAATAAGAAAGTAATTTTTCTCAAATAATATATATCTTAAATTAATAATATTAAAATTATATTTCAATATAAATAATATTTGAATTCTTATATAAGAAATTCAAAATAACAAAAAATAAAATTTTATTTTTTTAATTTAATCTTATGTTTTATATATTTGAATTTAATTCTATCTTATAATGTAAATTCAATATATAAATATAAATATAATTATATTTATTACATATTTTAGGTATATTAGAACAATTTACTATTTAGTGAAGTTTTATTAAAAATCATAGAAGGGGAAAAAAGAAATAAAAAGGAAAATAATTAAAGAAAGAGAGGAAAACAAGACAAATAAAAATAAAATAGGAACAAGTGCCGTGAGAGATTTTTATTACATCGGTTTGTGAACTTTTATGTTCATCTCGCACTAATGTACTGTTATACCAAATATTGTAAGCAATATGATGTGAATATATTTGACTAAAAATCCATAGTTCACCAAACAATCGATAGGATATAAAGAGATCCATGGATTTCTTATCTTATTTTATCATGTTTAAAAATCCAAACGATCAAACGTAGTTTTAGTGGTTGGAAGCGCTGCCTAAATTGGTGTGCTTTTTTTTTTTTTATCAATGTCCAATGATAGATTGATACATGTTTGTTGAGTGTAATAAAAATAAATAAAAATTTGATTTTTATCTTCTTCTTCCTTCATCATAGAGCACCACCTCTTCAGCCACCATCTCTATCTCCACTGCTTCCGAAGTCGCCTGCTGTCGGCCCAAGCTACACTTTCGTCATTACTCGCATTTAGCTCCAATGTTGCCTGTTATCTAGACGAGGCGATGGCTTCTCGAGTTCATGGCCAGGGTAGAGCTTGAGCGGCCATGGCTTCAAATCTATCATGGCTGCACTTCGTGGAAGGGAGCTCCCTAGAGGAACTCGAAGGGAGGACGATGGAAGGGGACAACAGAGAGAGAGAGAGAGAGAGAGAGAGAGAGAGAGACTCCATGACTGTTTGCGGCGGAGGAAGGGACTTGCTGTGGTAGCCATGGTGGGGAAGTGGGCATTGAAGATGGAGGTTATGGTTGACATGACTGAAGTTGGGCGGTAAATTCTCAACTAGCCAGAGAGATGGTGGCTGTGATGGAGATGAGGAGAGAGAAAATCTGTAATTTCAATTTTTCTAATCAGGACATGTGTTAAGTTTTAACTGCACCAACTCATATTAATGTGTACCACGTCAGCCAAGGCACTCACAAATCACTTACGGTTTGTTCGTTTCGCGGAAAATATCACGTTTTGGAAAATATTTTCCGGGAAGTCATTTTTCCGGAAAATGACTATATTTTCCGGTGTTCTACCAAGCTGAACTTAGAGTGGAAAATATTTTCCACCATTCATTAGCTAATTTAATTGTTTGGGAAAAATTATCAAAAAATTGAATTTTAATATTTTTAATTGACCAAAAATTAGTTTTATTTTTTATATACTTTTTTAAATGAATTTTTAATTATTTGTATTTTTAAAAAATCGAAATTTTTATTGTTTATTATTTTTTTCTTTCTTTTTCTTTTTCTTTTTCCTTTTTCTTTTCCTTCTTCCTTCCTCCTCCTTCCTCTCGCCGCCACACGCCCGATCCTCCTTCTTCCTCCTCCTTCCTCCGCCACCGCACACCCGACGACGATGGTCACCGCCGGTGGCCGACCAAGACCCGGTCACCGAGATCCGGCGAGCTCGAGGCTCGGCCCGATCTCACCCGAGCTCGCCCGAGGTTCGCCGAATCTAGCGAGGCCGAGCTCCACCCTAGGCCGGTGAGGCGGGCGAGGCTCGAGCTGGCTCACGATCGGTCGCCGGGCGCCGCCGGGGCCGGCAACCAGCCAAGGCCAAAGAAGAAGGAAAGAAAGAAAAGAAAAAAAGAAAAGGAAAAAAAATTAAAAACTCGTTTTTTAAAAAAAAAGAAAAAGAAAGCATAAAAATAAAACGAAAATGTATTGGTGAAAAGAAATAAAGTGGAAGAAGTTATGGAACATGTTTTCCACTTTTGAAAAATGGAAAACATTTTCCTCACTTTTAAAGGTTATTTTTCCAATCATGGAAAACATTTTCCTCGACAAAAGTTCATTTTCCGTGAAACAAACGCTGGAAAATCCGAAAAACGTTTTCCTGGAAATCATTTTCCGTGAAACGAACGGAGCCTTAATATTCTCCCTGAAAGACAATAGATGAGTACGAAAGTAGATAGAAATGAAATGCGAGTGAAATTCGTGGGGAATAAAGGGTGGATTTGTCGGAGCATATATATTTTTTTAAATTTTGAATACTCCACCTTTGCTAAACCCACCTCTTTCTCGTCCATAAACTCCAAAAATGATTCATTCAACATAACCTCAAAAAAGGTTAAGAAATATGCCCAGTCGTGCAGTTTTGGCTCCCAATCCCCAGTACTCGGATATAACCGTTTGTTACCCTCTAGATGACTCATGAATTTCCTCATCTATGGATACAACACTGACACGCATCTCCATTTTGGTGCCATTTGCCTTGCCCTCAGTTCCCATGACAGAATAAGATTGCCTGTTGTGACAAAAATGACGCTACTTGATACTTGTTTACTTGATGATCAGTACACTTGAATTGGTACAATCGTTGTAACCCTAAATTCTGGAATTTTATTAGTAACATTGTTTATCTTTCTTTCTATGTACTTTTCATATCTGTGTAATGTATTTCGTCATTTCCTTGGAATACGAATTTCTATTCCAATGAACTTTACTTTTCCTGGGACTTTGATCATAGTTTCATCACTCCATCAAACCTCCATTTATGTATTTTGTGTTCAAGTGTGTAATAACGAAACGATTTTGATCATTCCCCAATATGTCTAATATTTTTTTCTCAATTGGGCTAGTATTTTTCTCTATATGTTGGTCCCTTGGTACAAGGTAGAGAATTTGTGAAATTTTTCCTTGATTTCTAGTTCTTTTGTTTTTTTGTTTTTTGTTTTTTTTTTTTTTTTTTGTAAAGCTTGATTTCTAGTTCTTTAATAGAAAGAGAATCGAAAAAACACTTCACTTCGGTTTTTTTATTTTATTTTTTTTGGTCAGACACTTCACTTCGGTTAGGAGGAAGAATAAAGTACTATGAATAAGTGAGATAACTATCCAAAATTTTTTGAATATACTGTAAATAGTTCGATTCACTCTTAAACTTTTTAATTTGGTTAATTTAGTCTTAAAATTATAATAATTTACCAATGTAGTCATTCCAATTAAGTTTAATCACAAATCCTTGACATTGACAATTAAGCAATTTTTAAAATATTTTTCTGAATTTTTTAATAAAATTTTTAATTCTTTTCTTTTCATTCTATTTTTTTTCACCATTCTTCTTCCTTGAAGGGCTGGTACGGCAACCCCTGCCCGCACTTCGGAGAAGAAGAACAGTGAAAAAGAACAAAGAAATGACAAAATGTAAAAATTTTAAATAAATTCATCAAAATTTGAAAAATTGCAAAAATTGTCCATGTCAACGCTGCCCATGTCATGTAGAATGGTTGATATTCATCTCATCGATTGTCGGTTAACCTTAATCGGAAGGACTAAATTAACAAATTGTCAAAAGATTTGGAACTAAATTGATCAAATTAAAATGTTTATGATTGAATTGTCTCTAGTACAATGGATTCTAATTTTTTCACCGTTCTTCTTCCTTGAAGGGCTGGCGCCTTGGGAACCCCTACCTGCACTTCAAGGAAGAAGAACAGTGAAAAAAAAAAGTAAAAATTTATAAAAAATTCATCAAAATTTGAAAATTTGCAAAAATTATCCACATCAATGGCTATGCATATAGGATGGTCGACATCTACGTCATCAATTGTTGGTCAAATTTGACTAGAATGACTAAATAAACAAATTATCAAAAGATTTATGACTAAATTGATCTAATTAAAAAATTTTAAATTAAATTAGCCCCAGTACAATAGATAGGAGACTTTTTGGACAATTTTGTCATAAATAAGTAGTGTTTACACGCCATTTTGATTATTAAGGACATTGATGACCAAGAAGATCTCCCTTTCACAATTATTACATGATTAATTATTGAATTCAACTAAGAACAAAGTAAATGTGAAGGTTGGATGATTACCCACTACCTTGGCATGCCATATCCTTGTCATGGCCTTACGAGGATCATGCATGTTGGGAGATTTTGTTCCAATTGTTTAAACTATTAGATAAAGACGTGATTCAATCTTTAATTATTCAATCACACTCCTTCACGTTTAGTCTAGTTTTTTTGCCCAGTACTAAGTATTGACATATTTAATTGGGGAGGAGGCAAATCAGGTTTAGTAAGATTTGAATTTAGAACCTTCAATTCTAATATCATGGGAGATTTTATGAAACCACATCCAATTGTTCTAAAAGCTTAAATTACTAGACAAATATATGGATTAATATTGGAAAAGGCCGTGGGAGAGATATGTATGAGAAAGGGAGAGGAGCTAGAGATCAGTGGCTTACTTAAATACAGAGGGGATTGAATCGAGACCGGAGGAATATCGAGGAAGACGACAACGAAGACGAAAGAGAGAATTTTTTGTGTGTGGATTTATCAAATAGTTTTGAGAGATTTGAGAAAACGCTTTGGGGGATATGAAAGTGTATTTTAGTCGTTATTTGAGCGAAGTGGGGTGTCAAATGACGAATGAGGAAGACGCATATTTCGTTCTGGCAGGGGCACTATGGGAAAGCACGAGATGGGGACCGAGTTTTTAGTCTGTCTCGACTCGGTCCGAGTGCGGAGTTGCCTTAGCTAGAAGGCGGGAGAGAAGGGGAAGAAGAGAGGGAAAGGGAAGGGGGTTGGCGTTCTAGAAAGCCTTGGAGGTTTCCCGGGCCCTCACATGCGTTTTGAGTTCACACGTGGGAGAGTTAACGGAGAAGAAAAATAGTTAAATAAACGAAATGGATTTACTCCTCTTCTTTTACCATTGATTTTCTGCGAAATTCTTTTTTTTGGAAAAAACCAAAGAAGATGGATATAGTGGAGGTTAATTCTTTGTTATTTTTCTACCAAGTTCTGTGATTGAACCCATGTGATTGTGATCTTTCGTGCAGTCAAGTATGTAAATCCTATCACGAAGCTGTGCATCATGAGAGCTTCTAGGGAGGAGCACCAGAAGGGTTGGGCTGCAATCACCCTGGTCACGAGCGTCGAAAATTGCCCGGTGCTGTTTGATTTACTTGACTTGAGGGGTGTTGACCGGGATATTGAATAGCACAAAAATTCATCCTTTACTTGGTGAATTGAATCATGAAATTTACGCTGTATTCTGCTACGAGTGATTGTAAATAGGTTAGCTTAGTGTGATCGGCTTTTGTAAATATATCGTCTCAATCCTTCTTGACAAGAGAACAATAGCACCTGGATTATCAAACTGTGTTTTTTTAAACAATTGCATTAACTGAAGCTTAAACTTTGAAAGCATAATGGGTGCTGAATTTGCAGTGCTGTTATTATGATACTAGCATGATATTCTTGCAGATTGGGAGAAATTTCATGTGAGGTTATTAGCTCGCATTTCTTTTCGTCTGGCAATGCCATCACTATGTTGCAAGAGCATGCCAAAGTACAAGAACATTCCAAGGACGAAGGCATAAGCGAATTTAGTTGAAGAAAAGAGCTACTAACATTTCGAAAATGCTCCAAATCCAATTAAATTTGCAATGAGCTAAAGGTTTTAAAACTTTGTTTGTGAGCCACTTCTCTCGAGGCTTTGGGCCGAGGCCTCTTCAAAAATATTTTTGGGGATTTGGCAATTTTTTTTAGGACCTCTCTAGCAAATTGCCAACCTTGGCAAGTTTTCGGAAGGCCATCTCTTAAGGTTAATTAATTATTTTCTTCCAAAACCATCCTTATCAATTTCTTCATCCTAAGCAAGGCCAAATCTAGCTACCAACCTGGTAGTCTACCTTGATTGAAATCGCCGGACACGTTGCCGACTCTTAAGCCCTCCGTTGGTTTTGAGTTTTTTTTTGCTTTAAAAAAAAAAAAAAGCAAAAATTTGTTACAAAGTGTGATTTTTCCAAACACCATTTAAATCAAAATTGTTTCCTAAATGAACTTTTAAAATTATAATTTATCAAACATTTCAAAAAGCCCATTTACTTTTGCATTTTCCAAAGAATCAAATACACCCTCAAAAGCCTTTGAAAATACAATTGCATTATCACAAACTTGCCAAAAAATTTGCCAAATCTCTTTCTCTTTCTCTTGAGCCAAAGGCCTTTAGTTTTCCCAAAGCAAGTCCCAGCTAGTATTAAAATTTTCCCAAACACTCACCTAATGGATTTTTTTATTAGATGAGCCAAGTCAAGTCGTGGGTCCATGTGGGTTCATGCTGGGCCAAACTCGACTAATAAGGGAAGGGCCATAAGAGAGGAAGGGCAATATATAAGTAAAAAAGAAGAAAGAAGAAAGTTTTGATATAATGCGTTGGTATACCCCTCTTACCCCTCCCTCTCGAAGAACCCCCTCTTGAAGAACTCCAAGGCTTCAATCAATTCCTCTGGGACTACAACTATTACTTAATTTGTGGCAAACAATATGTCTTTTTGTGAGGTGATACATATTTTCAAGAATTCATTTCCTACAATTCATTTCCTACATCGGTGTTGGTGTAGAGCGATGTTCTTCATGTTTTTAACATCATGTTTTTATAATTTGTTTTGGGCTGAAATTTTAAGAAATGTCCACGTCTAGTACTGTTGGCCGCTAGGAGCCTGGCTGCGCGTCCACAATCGCGTTGGCACATGCCCAACCCTATGCGCCAACATGTAGGGGTGTCAACGATTCGGTTCAGTTCGGTTTTTGAAAAATCGAACCGAACTAAACCGTTAGAAAAATCTTCCAAACCGAACCGAATCGAAATTTTGGTTCGGTTCGGTTCGGTTTGGTTTTTCAGTTTTCGGTTTTCGGCTTTTTTTTTTTTTGTTTTCAATTCTTTCTCTTTTTATTTTCAATTTTTTAATTTTTTTTATTCCCTAAATCTTCTTCTTCCTTGTGTTCTTCTCCCTCCCGAACAACGCCGCAGCTTCCCCTGTTTCACTGAAACAGCCTTTCCTCAAATCTCACCCAAAAACACCATCAGCCGAAGTAGCCAACACCCACACCGTCACCGAACCACCACCCTCTGCCGGTCGTTCCCTCCGACCAGCGTCGACTACCGCCGGCGGACTACTTGACTCGGCTTCCACCGAGCTTGGCCGGGAAGATAGAACTCGGCCCCATTGACCGGGCACCGTTCGAGGTAGCCCTGATGCCGACATCTTCCAACACCCAACCGTGCCAACACCGTTAACCTTCCCTTTCCTCGAACCGTCCACAACCAACCCACAAAACCAAAGAAAATCTATGCGGATCTGGCCTAGACAAAATGTCGAACATCTAGGGTGTGCCCACGAAAAAGCTAACGAAAGCTCGACCGGGAGATCAATCAACAATCCAAGTAGAAACAGCAACCAAGCAAAGTCTAGAGACAACAAATCGCAGCCTGCTGGGGTCGGGCTGGAACTCGGGCGAACCGAAGAGTTGCGAGCTTCGATCCGGCAAGTCGAAAAATGGAGCAAAAGGAGCACGTTTGTGCTCTCGGGTGACAGGGCCTTACTCGGCTAGACGAAGGTGGCCAGCAAGCAGGCCCGAGACGGATCAAACCGTGGCCGGCCGCCCTGGTGACACTTCTTCGACGATGGTTGGCTTCAGGACCGGCTCGGGTTGTGAGTCCTGCTTCCTTGCGAGCGACACGAATGCCCTGTTCGGAGACAGGCACACGCGAAAAGAGGATGAGCAATCGTGGGTATGGCGAGAAGGTGGGCGGAAGGCGGTCGCTTCGAGGCCAGAGGGAATAGGAGCGAGCAGGGGCGTCGGTCTCAGCTTCCATGGCGTCACCAAGTTCATCTCTTTTTCTTGGGTGTAGTGTAGTCAAAATGGGAGAGGAGAAATTTTATCGATTTTTTGTGGTTCGGTTAACCGAATTGAACCAATAAAAAAATATTGGTTTTTAATGAGAAACGAACCGAACCGAAAAAACCGAATTTTTCAGTTCAGTTCGGTTCGGTTTTTGGTTCGGTTCCTGATAGCCTACCAACACACATCCGGGCATCCGGACAGGCACAAGTGCACACTGCCCCTTACACACACGCCCTACTGCTCGTGGTCGCTCACACACGAAGGGGACACATGCCGACCTAGATTACGTTGGCATGCTTCACCCAAAAAGGACTAAACCTCATCTAGGTATATTATATAGGTAGATTACCTTGGCATATTTTAAGCTGATGAAGATGGATTACATAATAAGTTTAAAATAGGAAAGAGAATCAAAGAGACATGCCACGCCATGTAAATTACGTCGTCACAAAGGTTATCCAACAGAATTGTTTCCCATTTCATTTCTTCCATCTAAAGTAGAAACCGGATGGGATGCCACCCAAAGACAAAGACGAAAGCATTCTAAGAGTAGAAACGGCCAGTTTTTTAAAAGGAACTTCCAGACCATCCGCTCCCTAACAAAAGCAACAAAATAAGTTATAACATAAACATCAGATGCAGAAAAAGAAAAGATCATGACACTATTAAGGATTTATAAACCATCGATTATTCAAACTAACGAACAGGTGCCACGTGCCACGTGGAATGACCTCTCTCATGGTCCACCATACCACATGCAAGAAGCACTCGCAATATTTTTCAATGAGATCTAATGCAATAATTCTTACCTTTGCATGCAAAAGTGATGCAACAATTAACTTAGACTTTTCCTAGAGTTGCATTGCTCATGTCCTTGCCCATGTCCTTGCAGGCTAACCTGTGGCAGTCGAAGAGCAAAGTCATGCTAGAGAAGAGGGAAGCAATGGAATTTAAAAAGCACGACCTAAGGTAAACCCGTAAATAATGCTTTGTATATACGGAGCATCTAATATCGCGATTTAAGGGTAATTTGGATCAAAGTCAAATATGGTAATCATCTATGAAGATTCACAATGTCCATGGAAGTCGATTAACAACATAAGTGAATTGAATTAACTTTTGGATTCTCAGCCATCCTCTCTAGGAAATCAACATCGTTCGCCTTCAGAATGAAGTTGTCTCCGCTGCTCAAAAGGATACTGTGCTGCATTTCCTCATAAATAAATGCATGGAGAATGAATTACACCCCTAACTATTACATAATAAGCACCTCTCACATTGATTTCTTAGACGCTCTCTACAGCCATCACTTAGAAGATAAGAACACCTTAGGGAAGGAAGGGAAAAGAAGGCAACACTTGCAGCGAGCAATCAGCCAGTACCTAAAAAAAAAAAAAAAAAAAAAACAGTATTAATAGAAAGATATGTGTGAGTTAAATTAACTTTCGGATTCTTGGCCTTCCTCTAGTGTGGGAAATCGACATAGTTGGCCTCCAGAATGAAGCGCTCATACTGTGCTGCTCAAAAGGGCATTGTTCTACATTTCCTTGGAAATGAATGCATGGAGAATGAATTACCCCTAACTATTACATAATAAGCATCTCTCACATTGATTTATGAGTATCAATCATTGATGCCCATAAACCAGAATGTATCATAGACGGTCTCTACAGCTATCACTTAAAATAGCAACAGAACACCTTAAAGGAGGAAGGGAAAAGAAGGCAATACTTGTTCTGGGCAATCAACCAGCCATCGTGCTTCCTTGCTTCTTCTTTCACTACATCATACGATACATCTTCATCTTCTTCGCCAGAGAACTCAAACTTATTAACAACCTAATAAATAACAAAAGTGAGATCCAAAAGGATATATCTTGAGTCCAGTTAAAGGAGATACAAAAGGATGTAGCAGACCGACTAATGCTGACATAATATTTGGTCTTAAACAGGACACCTCATGGGTTAAGGCAATCAAAGTTGGAAACAAATTGCAGAACAACATGCCCTGGCATGGTGACCGATTAGAAATCACCCACAGATGGAGATGAAATCAAATTGATCCTTTAGATTTGTATCAAATGATACTAATCAAAAGAGCATGTGATGTACACTGAAGACATCCTCTCCCATGAAAAAAATTTGCCACAAAATATGTCAAAATACTCTTCTCCCCGAGTATACTCGATATTTTGGTGCTTCTTCAGAAGGAAAACCCACAAGATGTGAATTAGAATTACAGTGTTAAGCTAGAAAATCTATGGGATAAAAAGGTAAGATATTGTGAAGGCGAGTCGAAACAAAACAAGTACCACACAAGTACCATACGACCTATTGAAAACCATCATCGTCCACTCAATGCTTGTGATCACCAAACTTTTTTCTTGTGAGATAAATTTTTGTAAAGAAACAAGCCCAACATTCATATAAGACACACCTTCCATTTATGCGGTATCATATTCACTTTAAACGGAAAGTCATCATCAAGCCAATCAAAAGCTACCGCCTGCACTCAAATAGGAACCCCAATCAAGGTCGTTCTGAAGCATAGAACAATGCACAGTGCAAGCGAAACCCCCACAACATGCCATCTTAAATTAGCATGAAGAGAGAAACACCTCTGAATCCACTAAGTAAGTCATAGTAAACTCTACATCTACTTCTCTGCATGATTCTTGCAACCAAAGCCATCTTATTACATTTACGGCACAAACATTAAACATAATCTGACAATAAACTATGGTTGATTCTTTTTCACTGCCACATTTTGTAGGCAACCAAACAGATCATCAAGCCCAAATGCAAGTAACTCAATTTTCCAAGTCTCATTTCCTTTTCCCTTCATTTTCCTTCTCCCAAACAATCTTCAGAATTTGCTCCAAATCCAAATTTTAGAACTCGAACCTTTGCAGCCCTCACTTGAAGGCTATGTTTCCTTCGCGCTCGAACCATTGCAGCACTCCCTCGACACCTGTGTTTCCTCCCTTTCCACCTCCAGGGCACGTACACGTAGATGCAGTCGTTGTCCCTGCAGTCCTCGGACACACATGTGACCACCACCCTCCTAGAGAGTTCCTCGGGTAGCCTCCTACAACCGGATGTTAAAGTAATCAAAACTGCAGAATGAAAAATTGAAAGCAACACGGTCTTGACTTCCGGTGTCATCCTCCACGAGGACAGATCAATTCCACACAACCTTGAAAAATAGAGAGAATACTCACGGGTCTCGCTCGTGCAGAATTGTCTCCACTTCCTTGCTCATTTCTTGGTAAAAATGGTCCAATGCCTCCTCACAATAATTCTTCTGCTAATGCAGAAAACCAGAAATTTTGGCATAATGACTTCTCTCTGATGGTCCACTATACCACATGCAAGAAGCACTCGCAACATTTTCAATGAGAACCAACGCAATAAATCTTACCTGTGACATCGAAGATGTTTCCCTGCATATCTTTTTAATTTCCTCAAGTGAACAGCTTTTCCAATACATTAGCAGGGGAATATCCTAGAGAAGAGAGAAGTAATGGAATTTAAAGAGCGCAAACTAAAGTAAAGCAGAGAAATAATGCTTTGTATATCTAGACCATCTAAAAACTGCAATTCAAGATCGTGACTAAGGGCAACTCCATCAAAGTCGATCAACTCCTAAAAGTACTCCTAAAAATGCAACAACATAAGTAAGTTGATGAAGTGGTCTTGCTGCTCAAAAGTATATTCTTCTACATTTCCTTGGCAATAAATGCATGGAGGATGAATTACACCCCTTAATTATTACATACTAAGCACATCACATTGATTTTTGTTGAAGTCGATAAACTAAAAAGCATCCTTGCTACAGCCATCACTAAGAACAACAAGTGAACGCCTTAGAATAAGGAAGGGAAAAGAAGGTAATACCTCTATTAGGATACCATGAAAATACTCTTATTGGGGAGAGTCCTTAGGCATATTAACATCCTAATAAACAACTCAAGTGAGATCCATAAAGATATATGTTGAGTCCAGTTAAAAGAGATGCAAAATGATGTATTCGGTCTAAAAGGATATTATTCTGCATTTCCTTAGTAATTGAGAATGAATTACACCCTTAATTATTACATAATAAACGTCTTAGAGAAAGCAAGGGAAAAGAATGCAATACCTCTTTTGGGAAACCATCAACATTCTCTTGTTGGAGAGAGTCCTTAGGCATATTATTTGCAACCTAATAAACAACTCAAGCGAGATCCATAACGATATGTGTTAATACCAGTTAAAAGATATGCAAAAGGATGTATGGCAATAAATGCATGGAGAATGAATTAGGCCCCTAATTATTACATAATAATCACCTCACATTGATGAACGCCATAGAGAAAGGAAGGGAAAAGAAGGCAATACCTTTATTGGGATTGGGATACCATGAAAATACCCTTGTTGGGGAGAGTCCTCAGGCATATTAATATCCTAATAAACAACTCAAGTGAGATCCATAAGGATATATGTTGAGTCCAATTAAAAGAGATGCACAAGATGTATTTGGTCTAAAAGGATATTGTTCTGCATTTCCTTAGTAATGGAGAATGAATTACACCATTAATTATTACATAATAAACGCCTTAGAGAAAGCAAGGGAAAAGAAGGCAATACCTCTTTTGAGTAACCATCAACATTCTCTTGTTAGGGAGAGTCCTTAGGCATATTATTTGCAACCTAATAAACAACTCAAGCGAGATCCATAACAATATGTGTTGACACCAGTTAAAAGATATGCAAAAGGATGTATGGCAATAAATGCACGGAGAATGAATTACGCCTCTAATTATTACATAATAATCACCTCACATTGATGAACGCCTTAGAAAAATGAAGCGAAAAGAAGGCAATACCATTATTGGGATTGGGATACCATGAAAATACTCTTGCTGGGGAGAGTCCTCATGAATATTAGCATCCTAATAAACAACTCAAGTGAGATCGATAAGGATATATATTAAGTCACGTTAAAAGAGATGCAAAAGAATGTATTCGGTCTAAAAGGATATTGTTATGCATTTCCTTGGTAATGGAGAATGAATTACGCCCCTAATTATTACATAATAAACGCCTTTGAGAAAGGAAGGGAAAATAAGGCAATATCTCTTTTGGGAAACCATCAACATACATTTATTGGGGAGAGTTCTTAGGTATATTATTTGTAACCTAATAAACAACTCAAGTGAGATTCATAATGATATGTGTTGACTCTAGTTAAAAGATATGCAAAATGATGTATGGCAATAAATGCATGAAGAATGAATTACGCTCATAATTATTACACAACAATCACCTCACATTGATGAACGCCTTAGAGAAAGGAAGGGAAAACAATGCAATACCTTTATTGAGATTGGAATACTATAAAAATACTCTTGTTGGGGAAAGTCCTCAGGCATATTAGCATCCTAATAAACAACTCAAGTGAGATCGATAAGGATATATGTTGAGTCCAGTTAAAAGAGATGCAAAATGATGTATTCGGTCTAAAAGGTATTGTTTTGCATTTCCTAGGTAATGGAGAATGAATTACGCCCATAATTATTACATAAGAAACGCCTTAGAGAAAGCAAGGAAAAAGAAGGCAATACCTCTTTTGAGAAACCATCAACATACTTTTGTTGGGGAGGGTCTTTAGGCATATTATTTGCAACCTAATAAAAAACTTAAGTGAGATCCATAATGATATGTGTTGATTCCGGTTAAAAGATATGCAAAATGATGTATGGCAATAAATGCATAGAGAATGAATTAGGCCCCTAATTATTACATAATAATCACCTCACATTGATGAACGCCTTAGAGAAATGAAGGGAAAAAAAGGCAATACCTTTATTAGGATTGAGATACCATGAAAATACTCTTGTTGGGGAGAGTCCTCAGGCATATTAGCATCCTAATAAAAAAACTCAAGTGAGATCCATAAGAATATATGTTAAGTCAAGTTAAAAGAGATGCAAAAGGATGTATTCGGTCTAAAAGGATATTGTTCTGCATTTCCTTAGTAATCGAGAATAAATTACGCCTCTAATTTTTACATAATAAACGCCTTAGAGAAAGGAATGGAAAATAAGGTAATACCTCTTTTGGGAAACCATCAACATACTCTTGTTGGGGAAAGTCTTTAGACATATTATTTGCAACCTAATAAACAACTCAAGAGATATCCAGAATAATATGTGTTGACTCTAGTTAAAAGATATGCAAAAAGATGTATGGCAATAAATGTATAGAGAATGAATTAGGCCCCTAATTATTACATAATAATCACCTCACATTGATGAACGCCTTAGAGAAAAGAAGAGAAATAAAGGCAATACCTTTATTGGGATTGAGATACCATGAAAATAATCTTGTTGGGGAGAGTCCTCAGGCATATTAGCATCCTAATAAAAAACTCAAGTGAGATCTATAAGGATATATGTTGAGTCCAGTTAAAAGAGATGCAAAAGGATGTATTCGGTCTAAAAGGATATTGTTCTGCATTTCCTTAGTAATCGAGAATAAATTACGCCTCTAATTTTTACATAATAAACGCCTTAGAGAAAGGAAGGGAAAATAAGGTAATACCTCTTTTGGGAAACCATCAACATACTCTTGTTGGGGAGAGTCCTTAGACATATTATTTGCAACCTAATAAACAACTCAAGAGATATCCAGAATAATATGTGTTGACTTTAGTTAAAAGATATGCAAAAGGATGTATGGCAATAAATGTATAGAGAATGAATTAGGCCCCTAATTATTACATAATAATCACCTCACATTGATGAACGCCTTAGAGAAAAGAAGAGAAAAAAAGGCAATACCTTTATTGGGATTGGGATACCATGAAAATACTCTTGTTGGGAAGAGTCCTTAGGCATATTAGCATCCTAATAAACAACTCAGGTGAGATCGATAAGGATATATGTTGAGTCCAGTTAAAAGAGATGCAAAAGAATGTATTCGGTCTAAAATGATATTGTTCTACATTTCCTTGGTAATGGAGAATGAAATACGCCTCTAATTATTACATAATAAACGCCTTAGAGAAAGGAAGGGAAAAGAAAGCAATACCTTTTTTGAGAAACCATCAACATACTCTTGTTGGGGAGAGTCCTTAGGCATATTATTTGCAACCTAATAAACAATTCAAGTGAGATTCATAACGATATGTGTTGACTCCAATTAAAAGATATGCAAAAGGATGTATGGCAATAAATGCATTTAGAATTAATTATGCCCCTAATTATTACATAATAATCACCTCACATTGATGAACGTCTTAGAGAAAGGAAAGGAAAAGAAGTCAATACCTTTATTGAGATTGGGATACCATGAAAATACTCTTGTTGGGGAGAGTCCTCAAGCATATTAGCATCCTAATAAACAACTCAAGTGAGATCCATAAGGATATATGTTGAGTCGAGTTAAAAGAGATTCAAAAGGATGTATTCGGTCTAAAAGAATATTGTTCTGCATTTCCTTTGTAATGGAGAATGAATTGAGCCCCTAATTATTATATAATAAACGCCTTAGAGAAAGGAATGGAAAAGAAGGCAATACCTCTTTTGGGAAACCATCAACATACTCTTATTGGGGAGAGTCCTTAGGCATATTATTTGCAACCTAAGAAACAACTCAAATAAGATCCATAACGATATGTGTTGACTCTAGTTAAAAGATATGCAAAAGGATGTTTGGCAATAAATGTATAGAGAATGAATTAGGCCCCTAATTATTACATAATAATCACCTCACATTGATGAACACCTTAGAGAAAAGAAGGGAAAAAAAGGCAATACCTTTATTGGGATTGGGATACCATGAAAATACTCTTGTTGGGAAGAGTCCTTAGGCATATTAGCATCCTAATAAACAACTCAGGTGAGATCGATAAGGATATATGTTGAGTCCAGTTAAAAGAGATGCAAAAGAATGTATTCGGTCTAAAAGGATATTGTTCTACATTTCCTTGCTAATGGAGAATGAAATACGCCTCTAATTATTAAATAATAAACGCCTTAGAGAAAGGAAGGGAAAAGAAAGCAATACATTTTTTGAGAAACCATCAACATACTCTTGTTGGGGAGAGTCCTTAGGCATATTATTTGCAACCTAACAAACAACTCAAGTGAGATTCATAACGATATGTGTTGACTCCAATTAAAAGATATGCAAAAGGATGTATGGCAATAAATGCATTTAGAATGAATTAGGCCCCTAATTATTACATAATAATCACCTCACATTGATGAACGCCCTAAAGAAAGGAAGGGAAAATAAGGCAATACCTTTATTGGGATTGGGATACCATGAAAATACTCTTGTTGGGGAGAGTCCTTAGGCATATTAGCATCCTAATAAACAACTCAAGTGAGATCCATAAGAATATATGTTGAGTCTAGTTAAAAGAGATGCAAAAGAATGTATTCGGTCTAAAAGGATATTGTTACGCATTTCCTTGATAATGGAGAATGAATTACGCGCCTAATTATTACATAACAAACGTCTTAGAGAAAGCAAGGGAAAAGAAGGCAATACCTCTTTTGGGAAACCATCAACATACTCTTATTGGGGAGAGTCCTTATGCATATTATTTGCAATCTAATAAATAACTCAAGTGAGATCCATAACGATATGTGTTGACTCCAATTAAAAGATATGCAAAAGGATGTATGGTAATAAATGCATGGAGAATAAATTAGACCCCTAATTATTACATAATAATCATCTCAAATTGATGAACGCCTTAGAAAAAGGAAGGGAAAAGAATGCAATACATTTATTGGGATTGGGATACCATGAAAATACTCTTGTTGGGGAGAGTCCTCAGGCATATTAGCATCCTAATAAACAACTCAAGTGAGATCCATAAGAATATATGTTGAGTTCAGTTAAAAGAGATGCAGAAGGATGTATTCGGTCTAAAAGGATATTGTTCTGCATTTCCTTGGTAATGGAGAATGAATTACGCCCCTAATTATTACATAATAAACGCCTTAGAGAAAGCAAGGGAAAAGAAGGCAATACCTCTTTTGAGAAACCATCAACATACTTTTGTTGGGGAGGGTTCTTAGGCATATTATTTGCAACTTAATAAAAAACTCAAGTGAGATCCATAATGATATGTGTTGACTCCGGTTAAAAGATATGCAAAAGGATGTATGGCAATAAATGCATGGAGAATGAATTAGGCCCTTAATTATTACATAATAATCACCTCATATTGATGAACACCTTAGAGATAGGAAGGGAAAAGAAGGCAATAGCTTTATTGGGATTAGGATACCATGAAAATATTCTTGTTGGGGAGAGTCCTCGGGCATATTAGCATCCTAATAAACAACTCAAGTGAGATCCATAAAGATATATGTTAAGTCCAGTTAAAAGAGATGCAAAATGATGTAGCAAACAGATTAATGCCGACATAAGATTTGATTTAAACCAGACACCTCATAAGTTATAGCGATCAAAACTGGAAACAAATTGCAGAAAAACATGCTTGCACATGATGTAAAGGATACCCGTTGGATGGACCATTAAAAACCACCCACAGATGGAAATGTAAGCAACAAATTGATCCTTTAGATTTGTATTTGCCACAAAATATATGTCAGAATACTCTTCTCCTCGAGAATAATAGCAGATATTTAGACGAGATGCAAATTAGAATTACAGCATTAAGCTAGAATTGTGAAGGCAGTTCTAGAGTCCAAACAAAACTAGTATCACCCAACCTATTAAAAACTATCATCATCCACTAATTCGTCAATGCTCGTGACTTTCACCAAACTTCTTGCTTGGGGGAGCGAACATTAAGCCAACAAAGCCTTCCATCCAGGTCTGTGAGAATAAATTTGCAAAGAAACAAGCCCAAGGACTACGATAAACATTCATATAAGACACACCTCAGGAATCTAAGCAATTTAAGCGTACACACATCACTAGGGCATAACCGCAAAAATACCCAAACTTTCTTAAACTTGACGCAAGGGACACGAGGTCGTTCTAAGGCATAAAACAATGCAAGCGAAACCCCAATCCATCCTCAATTATCATGAATAGAAAAAGTAACTAGCTTAAGCCATATTATACCGCACAACACAAACATTTAACAAGAACATATTATACCTTGACAAATTAGGGTTCGATAAATTCGATTCTCTTTCACTGCCACATTTTGTGGGCAACGAAACATATCATCAAGCCCATGTGCAAGAACTCAATTTTCCGAGTCTCGGTTCCCTTCATTTTCCTCTCCAAAACAATCCTCAGAATTCATTCCAGATCCAATTTTTAGATCTTAGGCACGTTTAGTCGTCCGGATTTCTAATCAGGATAGGACTGGATATGATAGGATATGAATTCCTGGGATTTTTTTATATACAGTCCATCGTTTGGTGAATCGTAATATTAAAGTCGAATATATTCATATCATAAACATTTTTTTGATATAAATGGCATATCATTATAAATAAACCTAAATTTTCATAAATAAAGATGGTGAAAATCTCTCGTAACATTATTCCTTAATTTATTTTTATTTTTATTTTATTTTATTTTTCCTCTTTTTTATATTATTTTCTTTATTATTTCTTTTTTCCCCTTTCATCATTCTTTAATAAAATTTTATCAAATAGCAAACCGTACTAACATACCTAAAATACAAAAATACCTAAAATATATAATAAATATAAATATTTAATTTATAGATTGTATGTTTATTATAAGATAGAATTAAAGTTGAATATATAAATTAAAATAAGATTAATTTAAAATAATTTTTTTCATTTTTAATTTCTTAAATTAGAATTCAAATATTATTTATATTGAAATGTAATTTCAATTTTGTTAATTTAATAAGTTTGTTATTCGAGAAAATAACTTCCCTATTATGAACATTAGAAATTCTATCCACCTTTATCCCACCTCCCTCGTGGGATTATTTTTGTGACATCCCAAATTTCAACCCTGTTTTCTACTGGATAAATTGGGCATTTCATTGACGCGCCTATAGGGTTGTTCTCAGAGTTGATCACTCTCGAGATAACTAGACTATCTAGGGAAGCCATTAAGAATATTAAGGCAAATACACTTGAGAATTCGACCAAGAATCGGCTTCTCGACCGTGTCCATCTTTAGAGGTCATTACGACACAGATATAAATCGATTTGAGATCAGAGATAGGTTGGTTCGACTGAGATGTATGGCTAATCGTGGGTGACACCATTAAATTAGAAAATTCTTGTCGACCGGCACTAGACTAATTTTCTTATTGTTTTGGTACCCTATGTCTGTATTTGGATCCTCGGGATTTTCACGACAACCGAGAGTCACGAATGAGTCGAGTGAGTTCATAGTGGCTCGAAGAAAATCGATCACGGGTCATTTGCGCTAAAAATGTCTGAAAGTTACCTGGTAGTCTAGGTCACGCTAAAAACGCGTTAAATAGAAATTAACCGTCAATTCGAGTTCGATTTCAGAAATTGAAGATTCTGTCATATCACAATAAATTCTAGGAGCGTCGACTCAGTCTCAGAAGATTTTTCTGACACCCGACACTTTTTGGGAAAAAGTCGTCGCCGAGTCGTTTTTGTGCAAAAAAAGCCGAGGATTGGTTTTGATGGCAAAATTGAGATGCAAGAGGGATTCTTGAGTGAGGAAAAATGCAGAGATGATCAATGAGTGATCAATTGAATTTATTGAGGTCATTTGAGATTAATTCAAGAGAGAATTTAAGTCCAATTGAAGAGAGATGGTGCCAAATTCGTAACTCCCCCTACCCCTAGCATTTTTGGACCACTTGGAAGGTTGAATGGAGTGTCTTGGTGGCTCAATGGTGGCCATGGAACCTTGCTTGGAGGGCAAGCACTTGAGGGGACAAAAGGATGGAACATAAGGCCACATGGGACCCTTGTCTCCCCTCATCTCTATCTCCTCTCCCTCATCTCTATCCTCTCCATCTCTCTCATTTCCACCATCCAAGACCCTCTCTCTCCCTCCACCCTTACTGCTATTCGTACTCTAGAAAACACAGAGAAGAAGTCGGAGCAACCCCTCAAGCCGTCGCACGCCTCCACCCGCGCCGCCGCTGGTTTCTGCTCCAGCCAACCTTTCGTCAAAGATTCGAGTTAAAAGTGGTCTTCCCGGATGAATCAGAAAATGAGCCACCTATCGTCGTGAAGAGGACATCCATACCATTCCAACAAGCCTGAGATCACCCCAAATGGAGCCGCCGTTCATCCCGTACAGCTGTTGGAGTCTGCCGCTCGCCGGACCGTCTGGAAGCTGCCCGTCGGCACTGTTTCGCGTTTTTTTGCTGTTTCGCCCCATTTCAGCCTTCATTTGCCCATTCCATCCACCCACAAGATCTCCAAGACCCCCGGGAGCCACCGGTTCCCAACCACCCGCTCGCCGGAGCTTCGATCGGGCCATTTTCGCCGTAGAAGCCGCTGGTCTCCTCTCTGCAGCCCGCAAGCCAAACTCGCGGTTCAGCCCATTGGGATTCGGTCCATCTTCGGCCCAAGTGAACTTCAGCCCGCAAGACCAAGTGGCCTAGCAAACTCAGCCCAAGTTGGTTTAATTTAGTTGAAGCCCAAGTCCACGGGTGCAACCCATTAATGAGTCTTTGGCCCAAACACGTTCGGCCAAAGTTCAGCCCGCAAGAAAGCCTAATCACAGCCAAGCCCAAGCCTAAGAGCGAGCCTAGTCTAATGCAAGAACAGATCTCAATTGGGCTGAGATTTGTTGGGCCCAAGTTTAAGGCCCGGTCCAAGTCCGCCGGTGTTGTCGAAAGCCCGATTTCGGCCGCCGTCGCACAGTCGTCGTGGTGATTCGGTCTCCGCTTTTGCCAAGTGAGTTTTACTCACTAATGCTTTCTTAGTTTGCTAATGACGCCTAAGGATTGGTTAGATTTAATTAAATGCAATTAGGTTATTAGATTAATTTAGATAAATTAAATTAGAGACTTAATGATGCATGTTAAGTGGTTAGAAATAGACATTAGCAAGTAAGCATGCCATATTATTTATTGAACGAGTCTCGGTAACTTTTCGGGCTCATCTTGGCTTCCAATCAGGCATTATGGGCCTAAATTGGATTTTTAATATTTATTTATTTATTTATTTTTCGAAATTAATTATTTAATTAATTATTTTTCCGGAATTCCAACCGGGATGGCCGGTGACCGGAATTTTATGCTGATAATCGTGGTGCAGTCCGTTTATTTAATTGAGCTTTATTTGTGCTAAATTGATTTATGAGTGATTTTAGGATTTATTCCTAAATTGAATAATCTTTGGTTATTAATTAAAAAATAACCGGGCATCGGTTGACAATGCCAAAAATGTTTTGGTAGACTACAGAAAATGGTGGGATTTATAAAAAGGAAAACCTTGTATTTTGGCTAAGGCCGACCGTGTCCCCACACACGGCTATTTTATCAAGAATGATAAAAGAGTGAATTGATTGAATGGTCAGGATAGTATACTATATCGCCTACGGGCGATATGTCAGCCTGGTAGCAGCGATATGCGGTGTACTATATTAGCCTACGGGCGATATGTCAGCTTAGCGTGAGCAGTACATTTTATCAGTTTAAGGTAAGCATCAGGGGTATACTATATCAGCCTACGGGCGATATGTCAGCTTAGCAAGAGCAGTATACCGGTATACTATATCAGCCTGCGGGCGATATGTCAGCTTAGCAAGAGCAGTATACCTTAACCTTATCAGCTTAGAGCGAACTATACTATCTATTTATCAGCTTAGAGTAAGCAGTCTTGATATAGTTGATTGAATTGACCATGGGATAGTCCGATGACATGTAATCGACTAAGTCGATTGATCATTGCCTTGAACTGATGTCTTGAATTGATTGAGTTGAAATGACCAAGAGTGGGTCCGGCTGACATGTAATTGACTAGGTCGATTTGATCGATGCTTCAATATGTTAAGATTGTTTGGTGCCTATTGAACTATACTAATTTGCAGGTTGGGACTGAGGCCAAGGTAAGTCTTCCGACTCGTGTTGTTCATAAGCAGCCCTAAGGTGTATTGGTTTACTAATCGGGTCTTAGGGGGTAGAACTTGCTAAGACGTTGTTTCATTGGTTATTGAATAACCATTTTAGGTCCCTAGATGTAGTAGACTTGGATTTTGAAGATCTCGAAAGTTTGGTGCAGTCTGTTGAAGGCTCCAGTTGGAGTGTGGAGGATGATGAAGACGACGACGAGGATCTGTAGTTTGTGGAACCCCACCCCTACTTATAGACCTTGTTTTTTTTAAACCAGCTTGAGTTGATTTTGAATTACTAGTTCACCTTGTATATACATGCACTGGTTTGCAATGTATATAAGTGTGGATGTCTTTTAAAGGTTTGAAATTTAGTCCTACTGTTTTATCCCAATGTTTTATTGTTTGAGAATTTAATATATGCTTCCGCTTGCGCATGAAAAAGATAGGATCGGCGATATGTAGTCCTGGGATATTGCTTTTAAAATCGACCAAGGTAAGGGATGTGTGCGAGCCTGAGGATCGGGGCATGACAATTTTATCCTGCCTATATCTCCTTATATCCGACTTTATCCTGTCATGAGCGAGCACTAAACGTGGGATATGATAAATCATATCATATCCTGAATTTTATCCCGACTGCCAAACGCAGCCTCAGAACCTTCATAACACTCACCTGAGACCTATGTCTCATCTTAGGTAGCGACCTCCTGTGACCAGATCCCTCGCCGCCGCCGTTGCTCTCTCTCAGGCTCTACACGTTGGGGTTTGGCTCATCGAGCTGGTCCTCCGCGGAATCAGGGTTGGGCTCAGGCGCACGAGAGTAGTACGCGACGATGGAGGGGAGCCGGGTCACGAAGGAGCTGGTAGAGAGAGGAGGAAATGTGGGCGGAAGATTGTGGCAGTAGAAGAAGAGAGGGGGGAGAGGAGAGAGCGAGCTGCGGTGGGTGGGGCGACTGGCCGAGCCGGCCCATTCACGAACCGTATTAAGGCGAGGTGCAGGCACGCGAATCACTGTCACTTTCTGGATTTCTTGCTTGATCCTCCATCCATGCAAAGGTTTCCACAACATTGCCATGACGAATTAGCACACTGACGATGACTCATGAAGAGGATGAGAGCAGATTCTTATGGAGAGAGGAAGGAGGGAGAAGAGCTCCGATATCAGCGGACACAGAATCCTTCGTTTCAGAGAGAGAGAGAGAGAGAGCGCGCGGGGGGAAGAGAGAATCCCTCGTGATGATGATTTGACGTGGAGCGCAAGTTTTCCTTTTTCGGTTAGATCATGCAGCGGGAGGATTGATCTCGGGGAAAGTATAACTGTATAAGGTGGGCCGGCTCCCGCCACGTCCGGCCCAATCAAATATTGATGCGGAGTCAGTTTTCAGAAAGGCGCTGTTTTTCTATCGGCGTCGATAATGATGTTGTAGTTTATGTAACCAATTGAAAATACAAAAATTCCGGCTATGACCGAAACCCAAATGGCATAGTCACTTTTTCATTTTGCTTTTCTTTTCATCTTCAATAAAGAGAAAAAAAAAAAAAACTCCTTGCATAATATGCAAGACCGGAGCAATTATAAATAATATAAATTTTAAGCCTAACGTGTTTCATGAACTCGTACTTATCTAATCAGCTTATCGGAACTTTAATATGGGTTCATAGAACTAATTAGTTGACCAAGTATAGCTATAATGCCTTCCCATACACTTTTTAGTTTTGCTTTTCTTTCCATTTTATATAAAAGATATGAAATTTACTGCCATAATGCCGAGTTGGTTCTTAGAAAGGTGTTCTTTTACTATTGGGGTTCATGATCTTGAAATTTATGTAATCGATTAAAATACAATATTCGAATTTAATTTGGAATTAACAGAAGTGATGATGGATTCGGATGCGGACCCAAATGGTACAGGTTCTTTTCATTTTCAATAAAGGAAAAAAAAAACACTTTGCATTTTTTATTTCCAACATTAGTGCCCGCAATATCCCAGGAATTATAAATTATAAATAATATGAATGTTACTATAATAGAGCGAGAGTTCTTGGAAAAGGTATTTTTTTTTTTTCTAATGTGGTGGATGAACTTGAAATGCGAGAGTTTTAGATAAGAACCCAAAGAGCCTAGGCACTTTCTGGTTTTGCTTTTCTTTTCATTTTCAACAAAGAAGAAAAAAAAAACTCTCCGCATGATCACGTTTAATGTTGCCAACATTAGTGTTTACAATATTTGAGCTTTTATAAATGATATGAATTTTATTATGATAATGGGTAGTTGAATGTATTGTTTTTCTCATGTGGTCATTGAAATTGCAAAAAAATTCTAATTAAGTATCTTCACCCTAATTCCGAAAGATTTAACCAAATGGAATGGGTACTCATCATGATACTAGATAGTTAACTCTATCAATAACCGGGAACTACCGGAAAGTTCATGAATTGTACACCGGAAAATAGTCCAAGGAATTAATTCCTGGAAATAGAAGCTAATACCATCTTGTTCCAACAGCAAATTTGTTTTCTGCAGGAAAAAGAAGAAAACGATGAGAGTATTTATTAACTCATCATACCCAGTCCATTTGACAAGAGGAAATCAAGCAGAATAAATTAGCAATCCATAGTGAAAATATCTCTAACATGTGAAGGAGGAGGAAAGGAAGAGGGGAGAGAGGATTAAAAGGACATTTATGGAGTTGGAACATAGGAAGAGATTAAATTTGAAGTACATTCAGAGATCATAACTAACTCACTCGTCTGGTAAATGAGCTTTCTTTTGGCTTTCAGCTCTTTTTCTATATAGGTTGCCACCCTTGAAGCCTCATTGTGAATTTCTCTTTACTTATAGATAAAAAAAAGAACCACAGCCAGCTAAACTACGAGGTCAGAACAAGTAAGATAAAACTATATACAATTTTTTTAACTATATTATGAAAGATGAAGAATAAACCCACTAGAGGAATTATAATTCACGCAGAAAATTATTGGTACTTCACATTTATAAATGGCTCCCTGGAGTCTAACAGCTCAAGTGCCATTTTAAGAACAATTGACTGAACCAAATTCTTCTAGCAATTGCAACAGAATTTTATTCTTCTTCAATACAATGTAAATACTCTAAGAAGTCTTTGACAGGAAACATTCAACATCGTCCTGTATTCAAACTCAATGATTCTGCATACCTTTTGGGCTCCATTGAAGGCAAACCACAACTCGGTTTAGCCTGAGCATAACTAAGGTAGGTACCCACTCTGATCCTTCATGATTCCATACATATCTACATAAGAACAAAAAAATGCATCCGATACTCGAAAATATGCAGAAGGAGGCAGAACACAAGGTGGTTCCAATTAGGTAATTTTACTCACAAATTTCGATCATGGGACACTGTTACTATTCTGTTTGACCCAGCACTCCAGTCTATTCCAGAAATATTTGGTCATGTTGTGACATTGCATTCCCCATTGTGAGCACCAAGAACAAAATTCTTCATTTAAACTATTAATTAGCATAACATAAACTTCAGTCATTTAATCTTGTTATGTAGAATGCAAAATTAAATTCTCAAGCAAAGATAAGAACAAAATGAACCATCATCATGTACTTATTATATGTTCAAGGCAACAAAACATCAATGAGGTGCATGCTAGAATCTTTCATTAAATGCCGGATATCTATTAGTCGATGAGATAAGCTTTGTTAGCAAGATAAAACAAGCAACATCAAATTTTATAGGTGCATCATCATTCACCAATTCATTTCCTTGACATCCAAGGGGAAAGAAGACAATGTGGAGCTTAAGTTAGAACTCCGGCTTGCTGGTCATATGTGGTCATCAAATCACTGTTTGGAAATGACATTTGACATTGTGGAGAAAGAAGTCATCAATACGATAAACTGGAGAGAGAAAAGAACAATAGAAGAGACAAGCAATAGGAAAGTGGGAAAACTAAAATAGAGTGTCTTCTGGTCCTATTTCTTTAGTTTCGGAGAAAAACAAACATGGCAGGAGAATTACCACGCTGAAGACAAGAAATCAGATAACTCAACACAAATGCAATTTTGTTTAGTATATTGTCGTCCCTCTATTTCAGTCATTTGAATTCAAAGTCACTTACTCTTTAAGGATGAAGTACTGCAATAATGACCTTTTGGAGAATATGCGCTTGCTCCCACTTGTCTTCTGAAAGTCTGTAAATGCGAACTTCACTATTGTTCAGACAAAATGCAACCACTACAAGAAAGTAGATGTTATAGTTATCATTAATACAATCTACAGATATGCAGAGACTATAAAGGCAGAAGCATACAAAGAGATTCTACAGTTCAAAGAAATTACAATAGAACAAGATAGACAGAAAATCCAAAATCAGAAGAATCTCAATGCCTAGTTTTGCATGCTTGATGACATGATGAGGCAACAAACAACATCTGTTGACATTCCTAATTTAAAATGAGACTGTGAAAGGTATGGGCTTGATCTCAAACTGAAAAGGTGCAAGGTGCAGAAGACAGATGAGTAGGATTCGATGTAAAAAAATCCATAAAGATCGGTTGAAAAGCATTCTAATTCAAAAAGATCATCAACTAGAAAGAATAGAGTCGACACGCAGACCCTTGGAGTGCCATAACTTGGCAAAAAGGGATACTTAAGTGCCATAACTTACGAAAGGTACACTTAAATGCCAAAATCGGAGAAAATAGATCGCTTGAGTGTCAATCCGGCCAAAATTCGGCCAAAACACTGACGTGTCAAATTTCCGACGAAGTGAGTGCAAAATGGCGTCGTTTTGATGCGACGTGGTAAAAATTTAATATAAAAAATAATTAAATTTAATTTAAAACTAAATTTATTTAAAACATTTAAAAAATAAAATTAAAATTAAAAATTAAAAAAAATTAAAAAATTTTGAAAGAAAGGGAGGTGGCCCCGACCGACCCTATCCCCACCTTCCGACGATGGCGGGAGGCGGTAGCGAAGTTGTTTTGGTGCTGACGTGGTAAAAAATTTAATATAAAAATTAATTAAATATAATTTAAAACTAAATTTATTTAAAACATTTAAAAGTAAAATTTACAAAATTTACAAAAAAAAAAAATTTAAAAAATAAAATAAAAAAGGAGGCGGCTGAGGACTGAAATTTTTTGTAAAATTTTAAAATTTATGTAAATTTTTTTAATTTTTTTTGTAAATTTTTTTAATTTTTTTGTCAATTTTTTAAAATTTTTGTAAATATTTTAAATATTATTTTTTAAATATTTTAATAAATTTAGTTTTAAATTTAATTTAATTAATTTTTATATTATATTAAAATTGAAATTATGCCAAAACGACGGCGTTTTTGCTGATTTAAGGGCTCTATTTTGGGCCAACACCGAAACGACGTCGTTTGGGTTGAATTCGAGCGGCTCGGCTCTGCGCGAGACACATCGACGAAAATATTAATATTTTAATGCCACGTATGATTTCCGGTCAGCTGACCGAGGTGTCCCACTTTTTTAAAATATGACATTTAAGTGTACCTTTCGAAAGTTATGGCACTTAAGTGTCATTTTCTCGCAAAGTTATGACACTCGAAAAGTTCTTTTGCCGAATAGAGTCACTAAGTCAAGGTACTGATGAGGAGAAAAACTAATGCAAGATTTGTCTACAATCAAGAAGCTTGTCAACCATTGACAACAACAATCAAGGCATATACTTGCTAGGTTAACTTTATTTAGATTTAGCCAAAACAATTAAGATTTTAAAGAACAAGCAAGTAATAGTATATGCAAGGCAATAGTGTTAAATATTACTAACACGCATGAAAAACCTAATTGACAACAAAGTAGCAATAACCATAAAAAAGGGCAATAATTAGCATTAAAAAGTACTGATAACTTTTACTAACTACAAAGTGATTACACATCTTAGTAGAATCACGAAAAGCTTATCTTCATATTTCATAGAGCAGATTAAGAACAGGAAGTTGTGGTGGATCCCAGGATAAAATATAAAATTAAACATCATCCTTCTGCTGTACCTATTTTTCTTCAAAATTTACTCCCTCATAACTCAGCACCTGGCACAAATACCATTGCCTTTGGTCACCCATTCAGATTTCAATACGTGTCCTACCTGGTCAAGTGGGACATTTCATGGCCCAGTATTTATCTATCTAAGGTGGAGATCCTCATGAGCTGTTATAAGTTAGACCTGCCATTCAAAATGCATTTCATCTATTTGTAGTCGTTAGAATGCTTAGCTTAACTTCTCACACTGCAATCTATTACTTTGTTACTTGTTAGAAGTGCCTTCAAAACCCATAATTTGGAATCCCTTTTTGGCCCATAACAGTTGATGAATACAAAGACTACAATACCAAGATAGACACTGAATGATAGGAAAGACAGTACCACCAAGAAACACATCAAGCGAACATTTGCAGCATTCAGGGGAAAGATATAGAGATTTGCACCCTCCAAAATGCGCACTTCGTCATACATTGCCCTCCGTTTCATCAATCATTACCCTAGGCAAAGGCTTTCGTTAAAGGTCCCAAAAGTACACAAAAAATCAAAACACTCTCCCTCAAAGCAGCCTATCAACTCACTGAGGCGTGAGGTGTTCTTTCGCAGATATCGAGTTGCAATCGTAGAAAAAAGCAACAAAGAACTCATCTAATTTCATAGCGCATTTCCCAAAACAATCAAGCAACCCGAAACGAAATGCAAAATCGAGGGAAAAGCAGGATTACCAAAGTGGTCGGGACTCCAGGCGTGGCAAGTGATGTATGGAGCGAACTGGTGAATCGGGACCGCCGCCATTCTCGCCCCTCTCGCCTCTCTCTCTCCTCTCCAATCAAAGCACCATCATCAAAGCAGGAAGAAGAGAGCAATCCCACATCGCCAGCCACAAAGTGTGCAATGGGGGCTTGTGACCATGTGGGAGCATTAAAGGTGGCCGGCCGGGAGGGCAACGGTACGGAGGAGTGAGGCCTGGAAACATGTGCCAACGTCCACCTTTTGCTTAATTAATTAATTAAGATAATTTGTTATTATTTTGCCTCGCTCCCAACCGAGGAGTCCAATCATTTTGCCTCGCTCCCAACCTAGGTTGGGAGTCCAACCGAGGAGTAGTCCATGCTAGTGGTTCCCAGTTCGCACATATAATTTATTTTCACATCTTTTTGCCTAATTAATTAAGATAATTTGTTATTATTTTGCCTCCCTCCCAACGGACAACTCTAGTCGCGCATATGATTCCTTTTCACATCTTTTTGCTTAATTAATTAAAGATAATTTGTTATTATATTATTTGCTTAATTAATTAAGATAATTTATTATTATTTGGCGTAGCTCCCAACCCACCGAGGAGTCCAACCGAGGAGTCCATGGTGTTTTGTGCATATAATTCCTTTTCACATCTTTTTATTTAATTAATTAAGATAATTTGTTATTATATTATTTTGCCTCGCTTCCAACTGAAGAAGTCCGTAGTTCGAGCATATTATTCCTTTTCACATCTTTTACCGTCAAAACTTTGTTTTAATGCGTAACTAATCACACTAAGTTTAGTAAATACTTGGTTGCTTGAATTAAGATAATTTGTTATTACGCACATCATACTACGCCCATATAATTCATTTTCACATCTTTTATCGATCATTTGCAATATGCAAAGCATGTGGTAAATAGTAATCAATCAATTCTTCATAAAGTGGTGATGAACTTAGGCCGAATACTTAGAGCTAAGCTAGGCAAAACAATTGCAATAATTGTAGATTCAATTGAAGCATAATTATGTGGGGGCTTGCTTGGGCGTTGGTGAAAGTAAGTTACTTGAGTCTAGAGAAGTAGAAATGATTTCCATGGTTCATTTTTTGTAAGTAAAGAAGACTAATGCCTACTCTTATGGTGGTTATGTAGTTATTTTATTTTTTTTATTTGATGAATTTATTTTACTTCTCTTAATTAATTATTTTCTTTTTTATATTTGATTAATAAGTGGACAAAAGTAAACCACAAGAGTAAACTATTTTGTATTAATTTTTTGGGTAAATTTAACAAGAAACATGCCATGGGGATAGATTTATTTGATTAAACAAGAGGGAAAAACAACCTAAACTTAGGTTTTTCATGGATCATCATTATCTTCTTGGATTATTAATGATCTTTAATTTTTATTTTTTTTTTTAGGGGTTGGTTAGCCAAGTTGGTTAGCTTGCTTCAACTTGGTTAGATACAAGAAATCTCATAATTATTTTGTATAGTTTCTCTAGTTTCTTGATTAATCTACTACCATTATATTTCTCTCCCTAATAATTATTAATTATTTTATTTGATGAATTTATTTTGATTAATAACTATACAAATTATTTTGAATTAATTTTTTTGGGTAAATTTAAGGAGACTAAACATGTGCATGCGGTGCCCCGTGCCCAATGTTTTAAGTAGAGTACTGGATTCTTTTTTTATTTATAAAACTCAAGTTTTTTTTTTCTAAGTAAACAGATTTATTTTGATTAAAAGTAAACTAAATTTTCTCCCTACTAATTATTAATTATTTTATTTTTATTTGATGAATGTAAATTATTTTGAATTAATTTTTTGGATAAATTTAATAGACTAAACTTGTACTTGTCATGCCGTGCCCAATATTCTAATATTCTAAGTAGAGTACTCAGATTTTCTTTCCTTTGGATAAAATTCAATTTTTTTTCTAAGTAAACAGAGATTTATTTTGATTAAAAGTAAACTAAATAAGTCATCATTTGTTTAAGCTTTCATTATTATTCAAAATTTGTATCATTAATTTTTTTTTTAGAAACTTGTGATGAAAGGGCATTATTCAAAATTTGTATCATTAACTTTGTCTTTTTTTTTTTTTTTTTTCTTTTTTTTTTTTTTGAGGAACTTATGATGAAATGTTAGCTATGTGGGCTTGCTTATGTGGAGGCGTTGGAAGGTAAGTTACTTGAGTTTAGAGCAGCAGTACAAGAAAAAAATACTTAGAATATGATAGCTAAAAGAGAAAAATGTGGAAGCAATTGTACACATACATGTTATGAGTGGGCACGACCAGTAACAATTGCCACATATCCGACTCAATTGGAGAGTCCAGCAAAATGATAAGAAATTTTCTTAGTTCAAGCAACATTTTCGATGATGTAGTGGATTACTTACGCATTAAAAAAAGCTAATTAAAACAAAAACCAGTCAACCGTTCTTGCGTTGAGAGTAATTTGCATTTAACGGTTGGGGAGTAATCCAGCTCTCTCTCATGGGGTTCTCTATATAAAGAACCCGATTAGAGAGATCTGACTTACCTTGATCAGAGACCCGATGAGAGAGAGTTGAATTCACTCCCCAACTGCTAACTGTAAATTACTCAATGACTAACTAGTTTTTGCTTTAATCAGTTGTTTTTTTTTTTAATGCGTAAGTAATCTACTACATCATCGAAAATGTTGCTTGAACTAAGAAAATTTCTTATCATTTTGATGGGCTCCCCAATGAGTCGGATATGTGGCAATTGGTCATGCCCACCCATAACATAACATGTATGCGTACAATTGCTTCCACATTTTTCTCTTTTAGCTAGCAGATTCTAAGCATTTTTTGTACTACTCTAGACTCAAGTAACTTATCTTCACCAACGCGTTCGCAAAGCCCCCACATAAGCAAGCCCACATATCTAATATTTCATTATAAGTTCCTCAAAAAAAAAAAAAAAAAAGAGTTAATGATACAAATTTTGAATAATGTCATTTTATCACAAGTTCCTCAAAAAAAATAAATTAATGATACAAATTTTGAATAATGCAAATGATGGAAGCTTAAAACAAAGAATGACATATTTAGATTACTTTTAATCAAAATAAATCTCTTTTTACTTAGAAAAAAAAAACTTGAGTTTTATCCAAAAGAAATGAAATCTCAATGCTCTACTTAGAACATTGAACATTGGGCACGGCATACTTGGGCACGGCATGGATAAGTACAAGTGTAGTCTACTTAAATTTACCCAAAAAAAATAATTCAAAATAATTTACATTCATCAAATAAAAAAATAAAATGATTAATAATTATTATGGAGAGAATTTAATTTACTTTTTAATCAAAATAAATCTATTTACTTAAAAAAAAAAAAAAAAAAAAAAAAGTTTTATCAAAGGAAAGGAAATCCCAGTGCTCTACTTAGAACATTGGACACTAGGCACCGCATGGACATGTTTAATCTCCTTAAATTTATCCAAAAAAATTAATTCAAAATAATTTGCATAGTTATTAATCAAAATAAATTCATCAAATAAAAAATAAAATAATTAATAATTATTAGGGATATAAATATAATGGCAGTAGAATAATCTAGAAAAACTATACAAAATAATTATGAGATTTCTCGTACCTGACCAACTCGAAGCAAGCTAACCAACTCGTCTCAAAGGATTCGATGACGCCGTAAGGGATGATTTCTAAGCTACTACTTGTATTGAAAGCTACTCTTTTGAGCTCTCTGGTGAGTACATCTATCTCACATGATTTTTTTATCACTTTTTTTTTTGGTTTTGTCTCTATGTTGTGGAAAGAAAATGGCATCTTGGGTTTGGTTTATTCCCGTTAGGTGATGTTGATTATGGTGTTAAACTACGTTGGTGTTGATGAGGGTCGATTAGATCAGACCCTTTTGCGATTGGCCATTGAGGATATTGTTGGGATTACATGACATGTGTAAGACTAGAGAGTTACGAGTCTCAATATGTCTCTTGAAGTAGCATTTCTTGAATTTCGAGTTTGGTTACAGGCTTTTATATGGGTAAAGGAAGAGTTTTGGTTTAAGGAGGAAGATAAAGAAACCACTCTGAATTAGTTGGTGACGTGAGTAAGTGTTCCTCTATTAGCTTCTGGATAAAAGAAGTTACCATTATTATCTTCCTCATTTTTGTCAACCTTTGTTTAATTCGTTCCTTGTGGCCTGGTTCATGGTTGACATTTTTGCATAAGCAGAAGTAGATCAGAGGTTCGTCTGCTCAGCAAGTTTGGCGTCTCCAGCTTTCTTTAATCCTTCTTTACTTGGACATGGCTGCGTTACTAAAAGATCCTCGTTTTTGATTGTTGATTGACTATACCATTCAAGTTGACATGCATTTGAACTATAGCCTAGTGGAGTTCGTGTAATTTGGGCCATCTGGTATATGAGTTTGGTGTCTTGGTAGCCGAATCTCGTCTGGCAGTTTAATTCAAATACATGACTTTTGTATATCTTTTCATGCATTTGAACGTTCTACTTTATTGGCTTGTCTTGTAAAGTACAGATTCCTGTCGTTGACTTTGTCTTGAAGATGCAATTCTGGACATACTCATTGAACTAGTTGACAAGCAATACAAGGTGATCTTCTATTCGGTATGATGTCTACGGAGAGCAACCTGGACATGGATATAGAAATGCATGTGCCTACTGATACGATAAGTCATGCAGAGGCAAAGGACAGAGCTAAAAAGAGCAAAGAAGATGAGAAAACTAATACAGTCTGATTCCACAAGCTATTCTAGTTCGCAGATTTCACCGACATGGTCTTGATGCTTGTTGGTACAATGGGTGCTGTTGGCAATGGCTTAGGTATGCCCTTAATGACGGTACTTTTCGGGCAGCTGATTGATTCATTTGGAACTAACCAGCACAACAAAGATGTGGTGCATCATGTTTCCAAGGTAACAACTTTGGAACATAATGCTCATTTTCTAAGGCTAAAGTTCTAGTCATCAGAGTACTTCACATGAAAAATAGGCAACGCATATCTACTCCAAGTATTGTCACTCATAAGTGTCAACCTACCCCTCGGGGGAGGAAACAAGTTTAGGGGTATTACCTAAAGGACGGACCTAAGCCCCATAATTAGGCACGAGCTTTCCCAAGCCCATACCCCGCGTGACATTAGAATATTTTTTAGGAATTTTGCAAAAAGGAGTCGCTACTATGGGGTCGGCTAGAAACCAAGCGAGGCATCTTCCTACACAACTAGAAAATCTAGGGTCGGTGACTTAATTACACTAATTGACCAATTAATACCCTTTCGATATCTAATCTTGTTCATTTTAAATGAAAAGATTTTTGTCAGGCAGTTTGGATTAATTTTATACCTATCTACTAACATGTGAGGTGATCATACGGGTGCATAATCATTAAAATAACAATTAGAAACCAAGGAAAGCGATTAAATAAATTGCATGGAAGAGCAAAAATTTAACATCAAAGAAAAGATAAATACTAATCCTAACTAGATTAAAGGGAAGCCAAAATCAACATACCAAAATTGCATGATCAAAGGGCATTTATCCTTAAGGACAATTGAAACCCTAAAGTAAAACCCTAAAAGCTTAACCAAATTTAAGCATTATTCTAAATTGAAGGGTTTCCTATTTTTAGGAGAAAATTACTCCAAATATTAATTTCAACCTTTTCGAGGAAATCTAAATTTTTAGATTTTTTTAGATTTTTCTATTTTTTAAAAAATGAATTTTCTAATTTTCCCAAAAAAATTGGATTTTTGCAATTTTTAAAATTTTTTAATTAATTTTTTAATTAATTGTTTTTTTAAAGGTCGAATTTTTTAATCTTTTCTGAGTTTTTGAATTTCTATTATTTTTCGAAATTTTTGATTTTTTTTGTGAAATTTTTTGAATTCTTGAAATTTTTAATACATTTTTAATATTTATATTATTATATTCGGATAAAGGGTTGAGACCGGGTAGATCCGATCCGGCCATTGACCCGACCCAAAACCAGATTCGACCTTATCGGGTTGAAAAAGAAAATAAGATTTTTAATTAAATTTTTTTATTTATTTTTAGTTTTGAAATGTTTTTCTGTTTTTTTTTTTTTTTGGCTTCTTCTATGTTTTGTCTTTTTCCCTGCACTATCCTCTCATCCACGCCGCCTTCACCGAACGTCTGCCTCCCACGTCTTTTCCACCTTTCTATTTTTGTTGTTGTTTTTTTTTTCATTTCTTTTCATTACTCCTTTTATTTCTTTTTATTTCTTGTTTTTCTTTTAAGCCCCCTTTTTTTTAGGTCGTCTTCTTCCCTGGTCTTCTTCACGATGTCCCCTCTCTGCCCAGAGCTTCCTCATTCTGCACCATGCACAAGGCTGGCCAGATTAACCGGCGTTGATCGCCGGACCAACACCGTCCACCGGTCATCCCCCTAGACCGACGTTGGCTACCGCCGGCCACATATTCCGACGACCACTAACTCATTCTTCGGTGCGGCAAAAGACTTCGTCGATTCGAATACATGCAAATATTTCACATAAACCACACGAAAATACAACGAATACAGGCAAAGCAACAAGGATTCAGCAAGCACGGGGGCAAAAATGAGTCGGTCTCGCGTTAAAACACAGGCTATTCTTCAGTTTTCTTTAAGGCGTTTTGTCGAACGGATGGTATGCACGAATGAAACGAGAAGGTTTTGCCTCGATCGAAACTCAACTTGAGCTTAGGCTTCTACATGAGCATAGCAGCATGCACAGAAACATCAATGGAGGCTCCACGGGACCGAAGCTCGCGTGAACTAGTCAACCGCGAGTTCCTATCCGGCGCCCCACAAAAATGGAGTGTACATGAGCAGAAAAGACCTACCTGGTTTGGTTCGATGGGGATGCTGCGACAGATGGTGGCTGATGGAGGGTCTACCGACGATGGTGGATCACTCCCTCACGCTCCAGCTCTCTCAGTTTACTCTCTGTCTCTCTCTCCCTTGGACTCACGCTCTTGTTGGTCCTTCTCGGCCAAAACCAATGTCGGAGGACGTGGAAGAAGGGGGGAACTGCGAGCTCCGTTGCACCGGTTTGCGTCGAGGACGGCTGGACGACGCCCACCCGGGGCTAAATTTCAGCCCTCTCGCTCGAACTCCCTCAAGCTCTCTCTCCTTGATTCTCACCGAAGAGTTCCCCCTCTTTTCTCACTCCTCCCTCTTTTGAGGGCCACCGGCCAGCGCACATGGCTTCTGCCATCGCCAGCTTGCTGGTTGGCCTAGCCCCGACCAGCAAATCATGCTGCCATCTTGCTCACGATCCTCTGCCCCTCTGGTTTGTAAGTTTCTTTTCTGTCAAAGCCAGACCGGCATGAGGGCGTGAGGAAGAGAGGAAAGAGAGAGGCCGGGCTTGGGGAGAAAAGTGAGGTTTGGCCCAGGTGAAAAAATGATCAAGAGGAAAGTAGAACAGAAAAGGACCGGACCTAGCCCGGTTCGCTCTTTTTTTTTTTAATTTTCTTTTCTTTTCTTTTCCTTTTTTTGTTGTTTTTTTTTATGTTTTTTTATGTTTTTTTTTTCAACTAGTTCCTAACTTTTAATGCTATTAAATCTTAAGTAAAATAGCAAAATTTAGATGTCAATAATAAGGAACAGGTCTTTCCTCCTTACTAATATGTTACAGTCATAATCTATAAATTTAGATATCTTTGAAAATTATCTACCTGGCAGCATTTACTAGTGTGACGGCATTTCTACGGGAGTTTCACTGAAAAACGGAAATGATCTATGGAATTGCCTGTTTTGTCAGAGGTTACTTTCTAGATGGTCACAGGAGAGAGACAGGCTGCTCGGATAAGAGGATTGTATCTGCGGGCGATACTGAGACAGGACATTGCCTTTTTTGATAAGGAAACAAATAAAGGAGAGGTTGTGGGAAGAATGTGTGGTGATACCGTTCTTATACAAGATGCCGTGGGTGAGAAGGTAACATTTCAGCTTGAAAGCCAGACACTAATGGAGAAGGAAGCCCGTAAAAATTTTCCTGCTACCCAAGAAGTGATTGTGTTTTATTTTATTACATCTCTTTGATTTCTGCAAGTTGGATAATTTATACAGCTCATGTCAAGGTTCTTTGGAGGATTCGTTATCGCATTTAGTAAAGGGTGGCTACTTACTTTGGTCATGTTATCGTCCATTCCTCCCATCGTGGTTTCTGGCGGCTTCATGTCCCTGATCATAGGCGAGATGGCATCACGGGGACAAAGCGCTTATGCGAAAGCGGCAAATGTTGTTGAACAGACAATTGGGTCAATTAGAACTGTACGTTGATAAAATACAAAAAAAACCTTTTGATTTTACAATTTTGACTCTAGGATGATGACTGTCGCTTGGTGCAATTAGGCAGCAACATTTACCGGGGAAGAGCTGGCGTTAGCAAACTACAACGAGTTCCTTGAGGATGTATACGAGTCGGGAATTCACACAGGCATGGCCACTGGATTAGGTCTTGGTGCAGCCATGTCGATTCTCTTCTTCAGTTACGCATTGGCAGTATGGTTTGGAGGAAAGATGATTCTGGAAAAAGGATATACCAGGGGCGAAGTACTTAATGTCATCATGGCTGTCTTATTAGCTAGTTCAATGTTAGTTGCACTTTCGACTTCATTCAACTTTCCATGAGGATACATGTTATTTCTTTGGAAGGAAATTCTAATTATTGATTATTTTGCAAACTATGCCTGAGTACTCAATTGAATAGAGCTTTATAGTGTCTATGCTGCAGCAGACTCATAATAAATGAATTGATTTGGCTTACTTCTCAGGTCCTTAGGACAGGCTTCTCCATGCTTGAGTGCATTTGCCACAGGTCAAGCCACAGCATTTAAGATGATTGAGACCATCAACAGGAAGCCTGAGATTGATTCTTGTGACACCTGTGGCAAGACGTTGGATGGAATTTGTGGAGACATAACACTTAAGGATGTTTACTTCAGCTACCCGGCCAGACCTGATGAGCTGATATTCAACAGATTCTCCCTTCACATACCAAGCGGGATGACTGCAGCCTTGGTTGGACAAAGTGGAAGTGGAAAGTCCACCGTGATCAGTCTGATAGAGAGGTTCTACGATCCACAATCATCGATGGCATAAATCTGAAGGAGTTTCAGCTCAAATGGATACGGAGTAAGATCGGCCTTGTGAGCCAGGAACCCGTGTTATTTGCATCGAGCATCAAGGATAATATTTTGTATGGCAAAGAGAATGCAACCATCGAATAAATAAGAGCTGCTACTGAACTAGCCAATGCTGCTAAATTCATTGATAAATTGCCCAAGGTTTAGAAGTGTTTAGAATGGTCATTTTACCTCGAAGCTAAGTGAGATTAATCAATTTGTGAGCCTAAACTTTTTTTCATCTTTGCATCAAGGAACTGGACACAATGGTCGGTGAACACGGTACTCAGCTCTCTGGAGGACAGAAGCAAAGAGTCGCCATTGCAAGAGCAATTCTAAAAGATCCTAGGATTTTGCTTTTAGATGAGGCCACGAGCGCACTCAATGCAGAATCGGAGAAGATAGTACAAGAGGCTTTGGACAGGATAATGGCTAATCGAACCACCATCATTGTAGCATACCGTTTGAGCACCGTCAGGAACGCTGATATGATAGGTGTCATTCATCAAGGAAAGATAGTGGAGAGAGGTACTAAAGCATGAAATTTTAGCCATAACATTTTGCAAATAAAAGCCAAACCTACCTAGTTGATCTGATGTGAATATCCTGTTTAAAGCTCAAATTACTGTGGAGCAGCTAATATTTTTGCAAATTTAATCAGGTACACACTTGGAACTGCTAGAAGATCCCAATGGAGCATATGGTCAGCTAATACGCCTCCAGCAAGTAAGCATGGAGCAACACCGAGAAACAAATTACCAAAACAAACAAGAAAATCTCCTTGACAGTAGTCAATCGAGTCAAAGAATGTCCTTGAGGTCCATAAGTCGGGGATCATCAGCTGTGGGAAATAGTAGCAGCCACTTCAGTCTGCCCACAGGATTAGATGTCCCCGATGGTGCACCCGCAAATCCAGAGTTCTCTTCCTTAGAGAAAACAGAAACAGCTGCAGAAGTTTCTATCCATCGGTTCGCATATCTTAATAAGCCAGAAGTTCCTATGCTACTAATAGGATCTATATTTGCAATCATTGCTGGTGTGATATTCCCCATTTTTGGCGTACTATTGTCTAATGTGATCAAGACATTTTATGAAGCACCTCATAAACTAAGGAAAGATTCAAAGTTTTGGGCGTTGATGTTCATGACTCTTGGCCTGTTATCATTAGTAGCATATCCAGTGAGGACATACTTCTTCTCGATAACAGGTTGCAGATTAATCCAGCGGATAAGATCAGTGTGCTTTGAGAAGGTGGTGCACGTGGAGGTGGGTTGGTTCGATGAGCCAGAGCACTCCAGTGGCGTCATTGGTGCAAGACTATCAGCAGATGCAGCGACAGTGCGGGCCCTAGTTGGGGATTCATTATCCCAGCTCGTTCAAAACAGCGCGTCTGCAGTTGCTGGTTTAGTCATTGTTTTTGCAGCTAGCTGGCAATTGGCGCTCATCGTCCTTGTGTTGCTCCCTCTGATATTTGTTAACGGATATGTCCAGGTAAAATTCATGAAAGGGTTCAGCGCAGATGCCAAGGTACACATTCCATATTCGCCATTTATGGTCCTACAAAATTAATGCATGTCTAGTCATTGTCCACGTGAGTGTTCACGAAGCCAACAACTGAAAACTGTCCTAATTATTGGGTGAATTGAATTGATTTTAAGATATTAACGATGTTAATCAAAGTCCCTTTGTTCACAGATGATGTACAAGGAAGCCAGTCAAAAAGCTGCCGATGCAGTTGGAAGCATCAGGACAGTTGCTTCTTTTTGTTCTGAAGAAAAGATTATGGAACTGTATGGAAGTAGGTTAGCTTAGTGGGATCGGCTTTTTGTATCTCGACCCTTCTTAACAAAAGAACAATACCACCTGGATTCTTGAACTGTGTTTTCTTCTTTTTTTTCTTTTTTTCTTTTTTTACACAAGTCGCATTAACTGAAGCTTGAACTTTGAAAGCATAATGGGTGCCGAATTTGCAGTGCTGTTATTGTGATACTAGCATGATTTTCTAGCAGATTGGGAAAAATTTCATGAGGTTATTAGCTCATATTTCTTTTCGTCTGACCATGGTGTGCAAAATTATTTGGTGGAAAGAGTGAGATCTTTTCCTGGAAGCTAATTGAATGAGATTTCTATTGGTGCCAGGAAGCATCAAGGCCTGTAAAAAAGCTGCCTCGAAGTGTGATGAGTTGAAGTTTGAGCAGTACAAGCTTGTCTCCGGGTCTCGTCTCTCACCCGAGGTGGTTCAGCAGATGCACAACTGCCAAGAAAAGATTAAAATTTTGGAGCACTAGGAGCGCTGCCCTTGTATAGTGTACACACCTTTGGCTGGTATGATCTTGTGCAATTGTTGTATTCTTTTTTCCTTTTATATGATCTTTCAAGTTTCAATGCAGTAGCGTGTAATTCAAGCGCCTGAGCTGAATCTCTAAGTGGTGTATATGTTGGCTGTTGGCAAGAATCTTGTCCTTGTTTCTTTATAGTGGTTATAAATGTCATGAATTATCACTGGACAGCACACGCACTTGATATTCCAAATTAAACTACAGTATGGTGACTGAGGTTTCAAAAGCAGTTGAATTTGGTATTCCCACTTCTTACAGAATCTGCTGATTGGCAACAGAAATCTAGCTGCATGCGTATGTATTATGTCTCATAAATTTTTTGTATACGACTCTTCTCAGTGCATCTTTTGTTTGTCGATGTTACTATATCTTCTAGGCTTTATGTCTAATTTGATCTTGACGTCACGGTCTTTGCAGGTCTACCGAAGCAGGGCAATTGAGAAACCCTTTTCAACTTTCACCTTAAGGATCATAACTTTCCTCTTCTTTCCCAAGCCCCCTCAACCATCTTCTCACTGGAGTTGATATCCTGTATATCAGACATGCCGGGTGAGCTTTACGGCTTCAACTGCCGTGACTTGAAATGCATGCCTACATGCCTACTCTTGTCCATGAGTTAAATCTCCATTACTGAAAGTAACTGATCCCATAGCCAGATGATCATATGGGTTTGGTCAATTCATGTGTTAGATTTACACCAAGGTTCAAGATGCAATGTGGAATATGAAGCTGAGAGAATATGGTTTGAGCGCAAGTACAAAAGAATTGCTGGTACAGTTTATGCCTTTTGCAGGCAGTGTGCACCAGAGTCTGATTGCGCTCTACCGCATGGGACAATTTTGGGGTATCTTCAAACAATCATCTTTTTCTTGTTTTTATTTATGTATTTATTTCCTCTTTTTTTTAATTTATTTGGGTGCGTCCGTGTTTTCTAACTTTGACATGTTGTATGCGAGTCTATTGATGTGGCACTTCAGAAAAATGGGGTCAAATTTGGCAAGGTCTATTTCAAGTATTAATTTCATATAATATCACCATGCTTGTGTGGTAAATATCATCATAATTCATGACACTGGATAAAGACCGTATCTATTAAGAAAAGTTAATAAAGGTGTCATTCATATTTATTGTCCTCATGAGTTGAGTCATTCATAATCAGGTGTAAGTTGATGATAGTCAGATTGGCTTTGGTTAATGTGATCTTAAGAGCGAAAAATGCTGGTATCCTTTAATGTTTTTTGATTGTGCTTGCGTCTGAACTGTAAAGCTAAGAGACACCGAGTGTCAATGACATGTTTGTACGCCTTTAATGTCCATGGAGAAATATATTTGATTTCTAATGCAATAGGAATTAATGAAGGAGCTAATTTCTATGTTAATTGTGAGTCTCAGAATCTAAATAAATGACGTTTGCAAGCCTGCATCTGTTTTGGCCACTCCAGACGCTTCCCAATTGCATTGAGATCCCTTGAATCCAATGGTTTAGATGTTAGAGGACACAACTTCCTTTGCACACACAAGGGTTGAGCCACACCACAGGCAACAAGAATTTCTTGAAACGCATAGCTAGCTGAAGCGGCCCTCTTTTCATTGAATACAATGCAAGTAACGATCCATGATTGGGGCTAATGAAGGGTTTCTTAGTGTCACTGTTTATACCTTGTCATCGAAATTTCTTCTTGCGTTCCAACTACTAAATTGGCATAGGTGAACTAATCTTTTAGAGCTGAATAGTCCGTTGTCTATTTCGATATGATTCAGTAATAGAAGTCAAAACATGAAAATGCTAGAAAGAGTTCATGCCGATCGTACATCTGCTGCTCTCAATGACGGCGTTGGATGCACAGAGTTGCAAACTACTAAGCACGCGCAAAAAATGCAATCGTTCCTTGAATTATGGAAAAGACTCTCAGCATCAAAAGGAAAAAGGAGTATAAAAACCAAATACAAAAAAATGCAAGATATCTCCTCAAAACAGTTTGAGAAATCTCAGTGAAACTATATAGTAATGTTGACCATAGTCATCATGATAACAGGACCATAGCATGTTATGAAAACTTCTCGTAAATGATTTGACCCCTCAGTTTTCAGTCCACAAAAGCAAATTAAAAGTAAAAATAGCACCTATAAGACAGCTATAGAAATGAACTAATTAATGATCCTCATTTAGTGAACAAAACCCTCTTTCCTATATGAAAATGTATATAAATACATATGTTATATGTATATGACATCATATATCATAAGTGTACATCAATGAATTTATAGGTGAATTGATAGCTTGAGGAAAGAAAAAAAAAAAGAGAGTAGATATTACCTTACACAATTCTCTTAAACCGCATTTTTTTATAACTAGAAGCAACATACATCGATAAAGAGAGAAACGGATAAAATCATTAATTGGTGAGTTTACATTTATTGACCAATACATCATTATTACATCTGAATTAACAAGTAAGGCAAACTGATGATGATATATTCTCCCGCAAACACTACATTAAATTAAATGAGATGATTCAATTTTCTTTTCTAATTAATGTAAAGGTACGTGCCTAACTAATGTTAAGGAAAGTGAAAGGAAATGGAACTTTGTGATGATGCAATTTAACCTATGTAACACGGACACTCTCCGGAAGCCTTCGTGTCGTGTCCGACACTCCGACACGTGTCCGACATGCTCCGACACGTCCCGACACGCTCCGACACGCGGTCAACGAGTGTCGAAAAATCCGACACGTGGTCAACTCTCTCCGACACGCTCCGACACGCGAGTCCAGAATTCCGACACGCGATTCCGACACGCACGGGGTCAATTTTAAAAATTCCTAATACTTGTGGGGTCAAAATATAAATATACACAAAAGAAGTAATAAAAATGCTATACATATACACGCACGGGGTCAATTTTTTTTTTTTTTTTTTTCAGTTTCGTTTTTTTAGAATTGTTTTAGTTTTTTAAAAAGTCTTTTACTATGAAAGAAGTAATAAAAAATGCTATATATGATAAATAAATAAATTTAAAAATATCATTTCAACATTTTTCTTTAAACAATTTTTTTCAGTTTTATGTATTATTGTAACAAATTAAAATAATGAATGATATTATTTAATATTTTTCGTGTAAATTGATTCTAGGCTATTTTTATTATTATTTATGTATTTATATATGAAAATATATTTAATACATAACGTGTCGGAACGTGTCGAAATTCTCTATTTTTAAGAAATGACGTGTCGGCGTGTCGTGTCGTGTCGTGTCACGTGTCGCGTGTCCGTGTCGGTGCTACATAGAATTTAACTACAAAACTCCATTCTGCCAAACTTTGCTATTATTTATAGATATAATTGAGTAGCTGATTACAAAGTATTTTTGGATCACACTAAAATTGCAGACAACACTAATTCTGACTGCAGACAGGTGGGCAAGCCAAATTGAAACAGCAGCAGCTAAGTAACTAAAAGGGCGCTAAAGGTACGGACATCGTTACACAATTAGCGAGAGATTAATAGAATCAAGGCTAGATCAGGCGCCATCTTTCTAGAATCTAGGCGCTAAATGATCTATTTACGTTGGGGCGGGAGGGTATCGCCCTGAGTGGCCCGGACGGATGCAGCCTCGCTGCCTGCAATCTCACTCCCCTGCAGCATTTTTCTTCGCTATCACAAGAGCCCTAAAAAGTATTGGGTCGGTGAAGAGACGAATGAGAGGATTTGTGCTCCCAAGTGGAAAATGAAGCAAAAAGATGAGACTCCAGATACCGAAGAGGGCGACGGATCCCAAGACCAGGAGAAAAATAGAGAACCAAGCAACTTTGGATACGGTCACGTAGACGCCCGCCATGAATGCGAGAGGCATTGTGATAATAGTTATCATCAACGGGTAAGATGAGAGGACAATGGCAAGTGTCCTCGTATAAGGATCATTAATAGTTGACCAGAAGAGGAGGACGAGTGCCATGATTGAGCTATACAGGGCGATGGCGTTGCAAGTCACAAAGACTTTGTACATGGCTTTGTGAAGCAATATGGGGATTCCAGCATCTCCGTCAGAACCATTATATCCTCCGGGAACGGAAAAACCAGAAGTGAAAGTGACAGAGGCCACAAGCGCCATTATGACTGAGGAAGTATTCACATGGTCCCTAATTTTTTTCAAATTCCAGCGGTTCCAATCGTTTCGGTGGATTTCGACCGGTTGGCTTGCAGATAGCTAATTCTTTACTTGCCGGTGTTTCGGCACGTGCCACGACTATCCACGTTAACCACTGCAAGTAGTGAGTTGAAGAATAAACAAAGAAACGAACATATTATGATTTTGGCAACTAAATTGCAGATGTGGGTGAGAGCACGCTAAATGACATGCCTCCCGATTTTATGTTCTAGTTCCGCCCTGATTGGTATAACAAATTATTACCTGTGAGAAAAGTGTAAAGGTCATACCTTCCCAAGTGGAGGCCAAACTGTTTTAATTTCCTGCTCTATCACATCACGAGCAGTCATGTTATTCTTATTGACCAACTTAAGATTAACTCCTCCGTCTCGTGCAAGAAGCAAGACCGAAGGTTGGCAGTGCAATGCAGCCAGATGCAAAGATGTATTCCCATCGAAATCTCTTGCATTTATGAGGTGACTGAATTTGGGATTTTTCAGTATGTATTTGACAGTTGCAGTGCATCCGTGCCTCGCTGACACGTGAAGAATATTTTGTCCCAGCCTAGTTAAGAACTCTGCAGGGTCTTGCCATTGACTAAGCAACGCCTTGACAATCCTGACTCCGACATTCTTGACTCCGACAATCTTGACTCCATCCATCATGCAAGCAACATGGATAGGGAGATAGCCCATGCTGTCTTGCTCCAAGGCGCTTGTTGGGCACTTCTCCATCAAGAACTTGACTCCATCAAGATAATTGCCATACGCTGCCAAGTGGAGTGGAGTACCGTGTCCCGCATCTCTCAATTGAAATAGCCATGGCTTCTTTTTCCACATCTCAGTCAGCATATCTAAACATAACGTGAGAAGTTATCTATTGGGATGAATATGATGTCTATAATTCTTAAATAGGAGTTTATCTTATTCAAGAAGATTCGAATTATCGAGAGTTGACTCACAATTTTGTCCCATAGGATAGCAAGCTGTTATACCATATGTTACACATGCCTCATTAATCTATACTTTACTTGTGACACTTGATTTTTCCACCACCAGTGGAAATCGAAATGAAGAACACGATAGTGACCAAGAAGATCAAAGAATAAGCAAGAGCACAAAAGCAGGGTTTACCCATTTTCAAGTGTATAAGGGCGACATGAACGGGTGACATGCCAAAGATACTTTGACTCTCTGATTGACTCTCTAATCTCCTCCAGTCTTCACCATCGTTTAGCGCATCCAACAAGAGCTTGACAACCTCCAAGTTCCCTGTTTCGACTGCTACGCACAATGGAGACTTGCTTTCATTATTCTGACAATATAGCAGGCCGGGGTCTTCACTCACCAGATGACCTATCACCTCGCGATGGCAATTCCTCACAGCCTCATGTAGAGCAGAGTTGCCGCAGTGGTCAGGGCATGCTGGCGCCCCTTGGGAAGGAGAAGCTCCACTGCACCAGCTTTCCCAGCTCTAGCTGCAATGTGAAGCAGTGTCTCTCCTCTGGAATTCCCACAGTAGATCAAGTGCTTAGGGACGAATTCGATGATTGCTCTGACATTATCATCAGTCTCTGTATTCCATTCATGTCAGGTTAATTTGAGCGCGAAAGATCGGTAATTTTAAAAAATGCACGGTCCCACCATTTTTAATATACCTGCCGCAGCGTGAAGCAGGGTATTCCCTACGGGGCTGCGTCGCCCGAGAAGGACAGGCAAGGACACTTTTTCCTCGGCACAGTGATCCTTCAGGGCTTCGATGAACTTGTCGACGTCCTCTTTCTTTGCGACCGAGAATAGCTGGGGAGCCAAAATATTGTCGCGTTGTGGAGGATCGTGCTGTTGCTGGCTCGGGTCGGCCCCGATTTTTAATGCTTGTAGTTTCTGCCTTCTCCGCTCCCAAATCTCCTGGTCACCTATAGACAGTAGCACATCCATGTCTCTGTGTGTGACTTTGTGTCTCTGACTTTTGAGTGAATTTGCCCTGGTGTCCTGCTACGACTCAAATTTAGCATATTTATAGCCACAAGTCGAGTTCAACCTGATTGGCCAATGGACCCCTGCAACCCGCATTTTACCGACATGTCCACTTCGTGCCACAAATATTCTCACTTAAGCCCCTATGTGGGGAAAATTCGTTATGTCACTGTAGTATATGGACCTGTTTGTTAGAATTACGTTTTTTGCTAAAAAAATCAAATTTAAAAATTTCATCTGCATTTCAAAAGAAAAAAATTATACGAAATATATTTAATATAGATATGAATCTACACCTTAATATTTATACGACATGAAATTTGGAGCATTTAGAATTGGAAACTATCATAAAGTGTGCATTTCGAGATTTAGCTTTTCTTTTTTTTTTTCTTTTTTATAAGAATCATATTTTTTTTTCTCTCTTTCTCGCAGAGGTGACGTACTTTGATTGGGCACGCCTTGCACCAGGTTTAGCTTGGGTCTTTCTATGAATAAAAGGAAATATTAAATATCTTTTGAATTGGGTTGGTGTAAGCTCGAGACTAATTGGGTCTGGTCGAGCCTGCCACCATCCGCTTGGCTGGCAGTCACGCGACAAGCTCTAAGAAAGATTTGTCCAAGGTGATTTATAATTTTTCTTTGCTCCAACGTGGGACTTGAGGTGCTATTAAATTCCTTACTTAAAGTAGTTATAGCACTTTGGTTGGTACGGAGGATAGATCCCTTACTTAAGATAGTCATGGCATGTTTGGTACGGGGATTGTCCTTTTTATCTTTTGCCACTTGCATCATCATCGCCTCCTGCAAAAGCAAGGCGTCTCAGCTTTTTGTTCATCTATCTATTAAAGAATAATAATGGCAATCATGGAGGTAACGGAAAAGAGAGAGAGAGCGGGAGGTTGAGCAAGGCAAGCTCAAAGAGTGACGGATTATAAGCAAAAGCGGAAGAAATTAAAAAAATTGAGATTAAATTATTATCCTCATACATCACATCTGCGATTAATTTAATCATAAATTTTCGATTTAGTAAATTCAATCTTAAACCTTTTAATAATTTGTGCAAATTATCAAAAAGTTTAGTACTAAATTGACCAAATAAAAATATCTATAAGAAAGTAAATTATGAAAAAGTTTAGGACTAAATTAACCAAATTTTTCCTAGGACGACCCATAATAATAAAGCAAAAAAGGAGAAAAATTAAATAAATAGATTGAATCTAGTAAAAGAGATTTGGAAAAAAAAAAATGCAATCGACACAATGAATTATTTCATCTGTGTTGATCATCATCCAATTCAGATTAAGGTTACTTGTCCCCCTTTCTCGTCAAAGTTTCCAATATATTTTCAAAATTGAAAAAGTTCAGGAAATTGTCAACGTACGTGTCAATTTTTATATGTTTGAAAGGTTTAAGATATTCCACATTGAATAAAAAACAAATTGAGAAGCAATAAACTCAAAAAAGTAAAATTCCCAGAGCTTTTTCACTAGAATAATCGATTCCCTCAAGAAACTCTTAAAAAGAAAAAGCTTAAAGCAGTGGTCTGTTTATTGTTGCTTCTTTCGTCTTTTTTACGTTTACGTGTAACGTCCCTCAACCCCCTATGCAGAAAAAAAATCATTACCAAGTGCATTATATGGACATGTTTGTTAGAATTATGTTTTTGCGAAAAATTAAATTTTTACTTTTCTGTACAAATTTAAACTGTAGTAAAAAATACCAAAAATACATACAAACTTACCTTTCAACCTTTGTATATTGTGAAAAATTTTAGTTTTTAGGAATTGAAAAACATGTCGATGTGCGTGTACCGCAACATTCAAATTAAGAAGAAAGCGAAAGTTTATTGAGACTCATCACAAATTGGAACCATTAAAAGTAGTAGATTCTCTATAGTTCCCATCAGCTCTTACGGGTCAGATTTATTTTAATGGATGTAGTAGGTTGATTAGAAAATTTCTACAAAAAACTATCGAAAATGTCATAAATCCATTATATTAATATCAATTCAGTTATAACATTTTAATTGAGTCAATTTAGTCATAAAATTTTTTATGTTAGTATTAATTTAGTCTACCCAACTAATTTAAGACGAAAATCACTGACGTTAAGGTCATCTATCTTACATGACGGGGTTTGCTAAGATGAACATTTTTTATAATTTTCTTTTCTTTTCCTTTCTTTTTGCAAATGGCCAATTGCCAGCCACTAACCATAGGCTATGGCCGATGAGGGTGGGCCTTGCCTAGGCAATGGTCGCCCACGTGGGGCACAGATGAGGGTCAACCTCGAACCACACCTAGGCGGGGGGAGCATCAATGAGGCCCCCCTCACCAGATCTAACGAAGGGGCCTAAGTGAGGGTTGGTGCTAGCCCTCGCTCAGGCAAGGCTAGCCCTCATTGGCCATGCCCTATAGCTTATGACTAGCCATCGGCAATAAGCAAAGAGAAAGGGAAAAAAAATCAAAAAATCAAAAGAATGTTATTATAAATGTCCACATTAACACTGGCCATACTATATAGAACGTTTGAAGTTGCTGACATGAACGTCAGTGATTTCTGACCTAAATTGACTGGATAGACTGAATTAATGTCAATATGAAAAAAGTTTAGGATTGAAGTGATACAATTGAAAGATTTAAAACTGAATTGATATCAATTCAATAAGTTTATGACTATTTTTTTTTATAATTTTTCCTAATTTCTAAGGTCTAAGGAGTCACAGCTAAATATCTACTCCCAAAGATGGTTTTTGATGTAGTTGCAAAAAGAGAGTGTTATAGCATTTAAGAGAAGTTGAAACAAGTTCTTGTAGGCATGGTTCATACTTCATATCATATCTTTCTTTTCTTTTTTTGCTCTATATTATTTTAACTTTCAACTCACTTTCAAACTTTTACCCATGCCTCTTTGCACACCTAAAACTAAATGTCCCCACCCCCTTGATAAAGTAGGGATTCAAATTCCCCACCTCCCCATTCCTATATGGGAAGGGTGGTTACTGGAACAATTCCAAATGGTTATATCTCTCAGCAATATCATATTTATGTCTTTTTAAGTGGACCCCACATCTCTTTTCTTTTTAAGATCGTCTAAGGTGAATGTAGGTCTCGACTTATGAATCACTTTACAAATTTTCTCTGCTTCAACGAGGGCTTATGGGATTCCTTGCTTAAAGTCGTTATTGCATGTTTGGTACGAAGGAATCAGTCCATTATCCTTTTGTCTTGCCACTTGCATCATCATCGCCTTCCGCAAAGCAAGGCAATTAGGGTGGTAGTGGAAAAGAGACAGAGTAGGGGAGGATGAGCAAAGGTTCAGAAATTATAAGCTTCTAGCTGGGAAAAACAGAACCATCCAAAGGCCAAAAAAGGCAAATACAGGTCCCAGCTGCCCTCTTTATTTGTATTGGAGACCATTGCGAGAGAGAGAGAGGGAGGGAGGGAGGGAGGGAGGGGGTCCCTGTGAGCTGAACACACAACATTTAACCAAAACATTAATTCCTCTATAGAGACTCAGAGAGGGTAAAAAGCAGATGGGTCAGTCCTTAAACCACAATCTTAGCTTTTGCTCCATAGTTAATGTCTCATATAAAACTTACGTTGGATGAAAGCCAGCATAAGCAAAGCCCAAGGCAAGTCCTTCCTTGCCCTGGCTTTGCAACATTTTCGAAAGCCTTTCTTGCCCTTAGAACTTACTAAAATTTCCCTTCTACCCCAAAATGCCCCTTGAGAACTGCAAACTCAAATAGTCACGCGAAACCTCAAACGGGAAAACTATTCAAAAAGGTTCTAAATCTATTACACTTTTACCAAATCAATCCTTAATTTTTTAATTTTGTTAATTTTTTTATTAGTAATTTTATTAATTGAGTCCTACATATTAACATATTAAAATATTATTAAAAATCGTTTACGTTAGCACCGAGCGTGTCACGTAAGGTAGCTAACATCAACGTCGGTGATTTGCAATCAAAATTGATTAGACATATGCAACTGACGAAATGTAAAAATGTTTAGAACTTAATTTGTAAAATTAAAAAGTTAATAACTAAATATGTTTAGGACTTTCTGGACAATTTCTCCACCTTAGGTTTGGTGGGTGACTTCGCCATGACCGCCGAAGTGCCCTTCGACTTAGCTGCCGAAGTTGCCAAGATCGCACAAGATTTGGCTGAGGAGGTTGAGATTTGATTCGAAGAGTGTCAACCAGCGGGGAGGGAGAGAGAGACAATATGAAGCGCTCTCAATCTCCTCGTCGGGAATGCCATCGTCCTTGGAGGCTCCTACGGATACGCTAGAGGAGGTTACTTTTTTTGTTTTTGGTTACATAAGAGGAGGTTACTTTGTTAGCTATGCGAGAGTGACCGAGTATTTAGAGCATGCTCATGATTCTTTGTAAATTCAATTTCAATTTTTTTCTCGTCGAAACTTCCATTTCACATTATCTACCCTCCTTTTACATATACACTTAGCTACGATATTCACGGATTGTAGTTTCATGTTGGACATGTGTATCATAATAATGTGGCGATTATAATGTCCAGCTCACATGTTCATTCATTTGATGAATGATATGGTTTTTACTTTTTAGTAGTATTTTTGTAACCGAATTTTTCACGTGTCAATAAACCAACAGAAAGTCCGCGGTGAAACTAATAATATTCTGTTAATAATTATTTATCAGGATACAGGTTCACGTTCTTGTTCTTCGAGTCTGACATGGTGCACGTGAGTCTATCCAATTTGGCCACGCCCGAAAGAAGGGAGTCGAATTCAGCAAGTTCTATTTCAAGCATTAATTTTTCATGACACCCCCCTTGTTGTGTCATATTTATTGTCATAAGTCATGGCACCCGATAAAGATCTTACTTATTAAGGAAGCTTACTAAGGTGTCATTCACCTTTGTTGTCCTTATGCATCAAGTCACTGGCATAATTTTTTAAAAACTTTTAAACCTATTATACGATAATTAATATAATCACTCATAATCAAATATGAGTTAATAATGGTCGTACTGGGTTTGATTAATGTGACTTTTCTCATTTACGCAACACAATCATAGCCGAAATCTGTTATTACACTATGAAAATCGAAATTAACATGGATTATGGTTTAATACATCTCTTTACTGTGGCATGTCATGACTCTGGTGTCCTTTAGAAATAACTTTTTTTTATCTGTGCTTACAAGCCATAAAGCCGAGAGATATCAAGTATCAACGTCATATTCTTACTACCTTAAAGTTACATGGAGAAATGCATCTGATTTTTAATGCAATAGGGTCTTGGCCCCTCTCGAAGGGTGAGGGTGCATGCTTTAGGCATGTGTCGCCTCGCGACGAGCGACGATTTCCAAGTGAATGCGGACAATCCCCTTATAAGGTGGCACTAGCACTTGGCTTGTGCTCTCCCAAACCCTTCCTTCGGAACATTGATGGACTTGGTTAGTTACGAATATTTTTTTTTCTTTTCTTTTTTTTAAGAATCTCCACTAACTTATTGGAAGCCGATTAGAAATCATGTGAAATGTGAAAACCGTTTCATTTATGAGAACGAATATCCAAGAAGGGGAATTGATACATTTGCTCATTGTTTTGAAAAAGTTTGATCATGCGATCATTTCTTAATTCTTAGGCACATCCATCTAGGTGACCATGTGTGGCGAATTTGCAGAATTATATCTACCAACCAAGTAATTTCATAACAACATAACTATCCAACATCAAACAAAAAAATGCAGATAAAATGGGTACAATATCGACTCGAGACGTGTTGGGCAAAATTAGACAAGGCCTTATTATTATTATGTCTCGGGATAAGACCGCTATGAATGATACTCGTAACTAAACCTGGAAATACTTAAACTAAATAATGCGAATTTCCTAACTAAATGATAACTATGTCATTAATCAAGCATGGACTAAACCTAGCCTAATATACAATTCTAAGCTAAAAGCAATTCCACTCTTCATTTGTCACTTTTTATCTTCATCTTTTAATTGAAACAAAATTCTATTCTACCTAAATACTACTAAAATGTCATTCGATCGCTAAAATGTCACTTGATTATTAAGATACTATTTTATTTTTTTTTTACTTTTTAATTTTATTAAATTTTTTGATTTTTTTCCATGTCTATTTTAAAGAAAATGTGATTACACATCAAACAACAATAAACATGCTAAGACAATTGTGACCAAAAGTAAATCACAATTACACAAATATGACCATAACGACGCCTGAAAATACAATTTCGACTTCGTTGCCTATACTAAGGCAAAAGGGCAACCTAGGGCTGCCCCCGGCCACTTCAAGAATCCCCCTCTACACACCCGACCAGCCATGGTCCAATATGGATGGGACAAAACTGAGAATTCCAAGGATCAACCAAGTTGCGAAATTGCATACATATGTTAATTTGATGTCAGCACTAGCACTTCTACCATACATTCCTCTTTTTTTTTTTTTTTTTTTTTTTTAATGTTCACGATAAGATGATTAAAATCTAATCTATGCTAAGAATGTGCCAATAAATGAAAAATCAACAACCAAAATGTTCGATAACAATATGATATAAACATACAAAAAAAATGCCCGGGAATGATGTGATAATGCAATAGGACCACCCTGGGACTCATTAGAGGACCAAGGCGAGGCCGAATTGGCACCACCATCAGCTGGATGGTGGCGGCCAGGAAGTCCACAGCGGCTCGCACGACATAGAACACGTTAAAATGACAAGAAGTCGACGGAAATCAACACTCTATTGAGGTCAAGGTCTTCCTAGTTCAATTTCAACAAGGCGTGACCAGCAAGGGATACAAAGTAAACCAGCGAGCCAAGGATGACAAACGATGCGTTTAGAGGCACAAAAACAAGCAAATAATCCCCTAGATGGGAAGAGATAAGACTGAAGATTTTTTTTAATGCTTAAGAGGGATCAAACAAGGAAATAAGCACCAACAATAATGATAACAATAACAGCAATAACAAGATAAGATGGAACACGATAAAGATATGCCGAGGTCATCGAATGTCCGGCCTCAAACACTACCAGATCTGAACAGAAAGCGAGAGCCGTTTATTTTCCTGCGTCCAACAAAAATAAAATGAAAAGGAGACACCTTTAAGAGGGAGATTGCCGAGAGGAACCAAGAAACCGAGAGCTAAGACAGACGAGGGAAAGACGGATTTAGAGAGTGAGTGACCGAGAGAGTATGGTGAGAAGATGGAGAAGACGAAAGATGGAGATGATAAGACCAAGAGACTATAATTGCGTGAGGGTGAGCTAAAGAAAGTAAGCAGCGGCAGAGATGGTAGCGATGGAGCGAGCAGCTACGGTATGGTGTGAGGTGGAGATGGTGGAGTCGAGGGAGTGAGCTACGGTGAGGAGGGGGTGGCGAGAACAGCGACTTGAGCTAACGGCAAGGGGCCGAGATGGGGATGGCGGTGACTAAGGTGAATGAGCGATAAGAGTGAGCAGGAGGCAAGGTGGTGAAGCTCGGCAGCCGAGAGGAAGAGCGAGATGGAAGCAACGGTGGAAGGGAATGAGGAGGCGTCGGTGATGAAGAGGGAACGCGACGGACAGAGGAGGAGGGGAGATGGTGGGCTGAAGGTGATTGAGATCGAGGTGAGGCCGAGAGAGAGAGAGAGAGAGAGAGATCTGATTTCAGAGGGCGTATGTGCTTATGGAGGGAAAAAGAGAGCCAGCCATGAGGGAGCTCCTGAATGAGCATTGTGGGTATGTCTTTTGTATGTGAGTGGCAGTGAGTGAAAAATGGAAAATTAAGCTCAAAGGCTGGAATTGGACCATTGGCATCAATTGGTTCTATCCATTAAAGAAGGTCACGAAGATGTTATTCATTTTATTGTCCTCATGGGTCAAGTCATTCATCTTTATTGGCCCGGGCAAGGGGGTCGGCCTCACCGGGGCTTAACTGGCTAGGCCTTGCCTATGGCAGGTGATGGCGATCCTCACCCAAGCGAGGTAGCCCCTTGGCCATCGCCTATGGCCGGTGGCTAGTCACTGGCAAAAGGATGAAAGGAAGGCAAAAAAATAAAGAAAATCATAAAAAATAATAAAATAGAGTTAATAATATTGAAATATTATTGAAAAATATTTACGTTATTGCCAGCCGTGCCATGAATTATAAGCAATATCAAGTGGGCGATTTCCGATCAAAATTGATCGGAATGACTTAATTAGCAAAAGGTAAAAATGTTTAAAACTTAATTGACATAATTGAAAGATTTTGGACTGAATTTATAAAAGTGCAATAAGTTTAAAACTTTTGGATAAATTTTCCCCATTAAAACGATTTAAGAACATTAAGATAAACTTAAGAATTCTAATTTGATAATGATTAAGCAGAATAATATATCTTTGACATGCAGGAGGATTGGCTATAATCTAATAATTTTTTTCTTTTGATTTAATTATGCCTAATATTGGATAAAGAAATCCTCCGAATGTTATGGATGTGAGGATGCACATCAATCTCTCCGTGGTTATCGATGCCCTTCGTAGAAAATCTTGAGTACTGCTATTCGACAACTTTTTGCAGCTAATGATACATAGGTTCTTGCTCATTTAGAAGGTTCCTGCCGGTATGAATGCATTGAAAAATTGATTTTGTGGCTCCTTTCCTGCTCGGCACCCTTACAAATCAAAGGGTATCAAGCAGGCTTTAAATGGAAGAGCTAATGGAGTCTGGTTAGGGCCTGCCTCTGGACTTTCCTTGAAGCTGGTGAGACTGGTTGAGCTTTCTTTGCCGATTCCAGTTTTATCTTTCTGCACACATTCATAGTGCTAAATAACAACTGACGCGACTATCTTAGAGCCTTTTCCATTGCTCACTTCTGAGAGAAACCATCCTTAGATTCCAAGGACTCTGTTTAGTTTAGCCTGAAAAGATCCGTGATCTGTCTTCGGCATTCTTGATCACAGTATCCTTATGGACTTTTCGTCTTGCCTCCTCCAAAGGGCTTCCTTTTCCAGCAAAAATCTGCATATCTTCCTTGTTGTCATTATCGAAAGCTTTTCATAGGAGGAACATGATTTATCTGGGCCATGTCGATGCCCTTGTTGGTGAAGCTTTTCATAGGAGGAACAAGATATCGACCGCTTTATTCCAACGTGTTTTTTTTTTTTTTTTCCGTCCTGATTGGGAGAAAATGAAGGGGGTGGGTGGACTTTTGAACGGTCTCGCCCTATCCTCGCCCTCCACGTGTTTTTCTCACTCTGTTTCTCCCTGTTTCCCATTTCGAAAGAGGAGAAGAAAAGACGATTTCATCTGTGATGGTGACGGAGAGAACTGCGGGCGAGGATCAGCAGGATATGGACGGCGAGTTCGATTCGGTGTGAGGGGTGTTGAGAGATCGTCTCCGACTCTCCTCCATCTCCATCGCCCATGCTCAAGGTTCCCTTTCCTTCTCCCTCTCCATCTCTCATATCGCCCCCACCACCCTTCGATCTGCTGAATCTCTCACCGACTCCGTCTTCGATCTTTCTCCGTTGCCTACTGGTTGAGCAGCCCGGAGAAGTGGCTTGGAGATTTCGGAACCTGCTGTTGCCTGCCCTGCCGATTTGGCTTTTCTCCAATTCTCTTGCCTCCCTCGACCTCCACTGCGTCCTCGCTTCGACCCGCAACCTGGCCGTCTTCTGCTTTTTCGAAAAATAGGCTCTTTCTTTGTCGGATCGACTAATTAGGGTTTTCTGGATAACTTTAACTAATTTGGGTTTTCATTTTTGTAATAATATATATATACATATTTTTTTTTAAAAAGGATATCGGTCGGGTCCGGTGAATGGGTCCTCACCTGGAACCGGGACCGGACCGATATTTGCCGGCTCCGGTTCGGTCCGGTTCTTCTTGCTCATAGAACCGTCAAACGCCCCCTCCTTCATCTCCAAAGACTCTCTGCGTAGCTAGGGTTTTGAAACGGCGGAGGCGGCCGTCGCGGTGGGGCCGAAGATTATGGTGGGATTCAAGAACCGGTACATGGTGATGGAGGTATTCTTGGATCCGAATCGAGAGCTCGGGGTGGATGACCCCATCATACTCACTCAATTCAACTTATCCAAAGCGATACGGGACAGCATCCTCGTGAACTTCGGGGAGTGCGGCCTCGCTTCGTCTCTCGGATCCTTTCAAGGTACTCTTCCTTCTTTATGGGATCCCTCGTATCCTGGAATCAGCAGGTGTTTGGAGGTTGAATTCTCTGTTGTTTCCGCTACCAAGTTCTGCGATTCGGTCATGGTCAACCCATGTGGTTGTGATCTTTCGTGCAGTGAAGTATGTAAATCCCATCACGAAGCTTTGCATCATCAGAGCTTCTATGGAGGAGCACCAGAAGGTTTGAGCTGCGATCACCTTGGTCACGAGCGTCGGAAATTGCCGGATGCTGTTTAATTTACTCGACTTGAGCAGTGAGTCGAACGAGTGTCGAGCGGGATGCTGAATAGCACAAAAATTCATCCTTTACTTGTTGAAATTGAATCATGAAATTAACGCTGTATTCTCCCACTAGCGATTGTAAGTGGGTTAGCTTAGTGGGATCGGCTTTTGTAAAAATATCTTGTCTTAATCCTTCTTAACAGGAGAACAATAGCACCTGGATTCTTGAACTGTGTTTTTTTTTCCATTTTTACCCAAGTCGCATTAACTGAAGCTTGAACTTTGAAAGCATAATGGATGCTGAAAATTTGCAGTGCTGTTATTGTGAAACTAGCATGATTTTCTTGCAGATTGGGAAAATTTCATGTGAGGTTATTAGCTCGCATTTCTTTTCGACTGGCAATGGCATCATGCATAATTATTTGGTGGAAAGAGTGAGATCTTTTTTCTGGAAGCTGATTGAGTGAGGTTTCTCTTGGTGCCAGGAAGCATCAAGGCCTGTAAAAAAGCTGCCTTGAAGTGTGATGAGTTGAAATTTGAGCAGTACAAGCTTGCCTCTGGGTCTCGTCTCTCACCTGAGGTGATTCAGCAGATGCACAACTGCCAAGAAAAGATTAAAATTTTGGAGCACTAGGAGCTCTGCACTTGTACAGTGTACACACCTCTGGCTGGTATGATCTTGAGCAATTTTTGTTTTCTTTCTTCCTTTTATATGATCTTTCAAGTTTCAATTCAGTAGCATGTAATTTAAGCACCTGAGCTGAATCTCTAAATGGTGTATATGTTGGCTCTTGGCAAGAATCTTGTCCTTGTTTCTTGGGAGTGCTTATAAATGTCATGAATTTTTACTGGACAACACGTGCATTTGATATTCCAAATTAAACTATGGTGACTGAGATTTCAAAAGCAGTTGAATTTGGTCTTTCCACTTCTTACAGAATCTGCCGATTGGTAACAGAAATCTATCTGTATGCGTATGTATTATGTCTCCTAAATTTTTTATATATGACTCTTCTCAGTGCATCCTCTGTTTGTCGATCTTACTATATCTTCTAGGCTTTATGTCTAATTTGATCTTGACGTCACTGTCTTTGCAGGTCTATGGAAGCAGGGCAAGAAACCCTTTTCAACTTTCACCTTGAGGATGATAACTTTCCTTTTCTTCCTCAAGCCCCCTCAGCTCTCTTCTCACTGGAGTTGATATTCCGTATATCAGACACGCCAGGTGAGCTTTACGGCTTCTACTGCCATGACTTGATAGACATGCCTACACTTCATCTCGTCCATGGGTTAAATCTCCATTACTGAAAGTGGGTGATCGCATGGTGAGATGATCATATGGGTTAGGTTGATTCATTTGATCAGATTTACACCAAGGTTCAAGATGCAATGTGGAATATGAAGCCGAAAGATTATTGTTTGAGCACAAGTACAAAAGAATTGCGGGTACCAGTTATGTTTTTTGCAGGCAGTGTGCAGCGGTCTTGACTTGAGTCTGATTGCCCTCTACTCCATGGGATAATTTTGGGGTATCTTCAAACAACCATCATTTTCTTGTTTTTATTTATGTATTTATTTCCTCTCTTTTTTTTTTTTTTTCGTTTGGGCACATTGGTGTTCTCTAACTCTGACATGTCGTATGCAAGTCTATTGATTTGGCACTCCAGAAAAATGGAATCAAATTTAGCAAGGTCTATTTCAAGTATTAATTTCATAAGATATCACCGTGCTTCTGTGATAAATATTATCATAATTCATGACACCCGATAAAGACCGTATCAATAAAAGAAGGTCCATTCATCTTTATTGTCTTCATGGGTTGAGTTATTCATAATGAGATGTAAGTTGATGAAAGTCAGATCAGGTTTGCTTAATGTGATCTTTAGAGCAAGAATGCTGGTGTCCTTTAGATGTTTCTGTACTATGCTTACATCCGAACTATAAAGCTAAGAGACACCTAGTGTCAACGTTATCTTTGTACGCCCTTAAAAGTCATGGAGGTATTTGATTTCTAATGCAATAGGAATTAATAAAACTGCTAATTTTTATGCTAATTGTCGAGTCTCAGGTGCTGAATAAATGATGATTGCAAGCCTGCATCTGTTTTGTGCACTCCGGATGCTTCCAAATTGCATTGAGATCCCTTGATTTCGATGGTTAGATGTATTTGGACGTCGTGTATCTGCCAAAAGCTGAACATTACCGTCTCAATCCCCCTTTATATAAACTGAGAGGGACTGTACAAGTACACAACTTCCTTGCACACACAAAGTTTGAGCCAAACCACAGGCACCAAGAATCTCTGGACACACATAGCCAGCTGAAGCAGCTCTCTTATCATTGAATTCAAGGAAAGTAGCGATCCATGATTGGGGCTAATGAAGCGTTTCCAAGTGTCACTGTACCATGTCATCTATATTCTCTTTACGTTTTAACTACTAAACTGGCGTAGACGAACCAATCTATCTATTACCAGTATCAATATAATTCAGTTATAGAAGTCATTATGGTATGTTGTACTGAATTCTCTATTTGTTTCATTGGTTGTTGTGATGTAACGCGAATTAAAACCAAATCAAGAGAACATGAAAATGATAGAAAGAATTCGTGCCGATTGAACATTTGCTGCTCTCAATGATGGTCTTTGATACATGGAGTTGTAAACTACTAACCACGTGCAAAAATGCAGTTGTTCCTTGAATTATGGAAAAGACTATCAACATCATAATGAAAAAGAGTATAAAAACCAAATACAGAAAAATGCAAGATATTTCCTAAAACAGTTTGAGAAATTTCATTGAAACTATATAGTAATATAGACTAATGGTCGTCATGATAACTGGATCACAGCTCGTTATGAATGGTTCTCATAACTCATTTGACCTCTCAATTTTCAGTCCACAAAAGCAAATTAAAAGTTAAAATAGCACCCATAAGACAACCTTTAGAAATAAATTATTAATGATCTTCATTTAGCGAACAAAACCCTCTTTCCTATATGTAAATATGCGTATGTGTGTCTATATATATGCTATATGTACATGAGATCATATATCATAGGTGTACTTCTATAACTTTATAGGTAAATAGATAGCTTAAAAAAGGGAGCAGATATTACCCTACACTTTCGTAACCCTTACTTTATTATAACGAGAAGCACTATACGTCAATATTATAAAAGAGAAAAGTAGGAGAATAACAAAAAAAAAAATCATAAATCTATTATAATTATATCAATTTAGTTTTAAACTTTTTTTTTATCAATTTAGTCCCAAACCTTTTATAATTGTACTAATTCAGTTCATTCAATCAATTTTGGTTGACCGCACTAACGTGGACATTGGTCGTCTGATCGATCGACGTTGACGTGGGCATTTTTAATAATATTTTATTTTTTGAATTTTTTATTAAGTTTTTTCTTTTTTTGTTCTTTTTGTTTTCTTCCTTTTTGCTGTTTTTTTTTTCCCGCCAGCCATTGTGGGAACAGAAGCAAAGAAGGAAGGAAGAAAAGAAAAAAAAAAAAAAAAAAGACAAAATTAATGAAAATTTTGAAAAATAAAATATTATTTAAAATGATCTACGTCATCGTTGGCCGAACAGTCAACATCCACATCAGCGCTAACTAGCTAAAATTGGGCAAATTGATTGAATTGACACAATTACAAGAAGTTTAAAATTGAATTAGCCAAAAAAAAAAAAGTGTAGAACTACATTGGTCAAATTGCAATAGGATTATGATCTTCTTCTTTTTTGTAATTTTCCCTAGAAAAAGATAAAATCATTAATTGGTGAGTTTAGATTTATTGACCAATACATCATTATCATTTCCAAATTAATAAGGAAGACAAATCCATGCTGATATATTTTTTTGGAAACATTATATTAAATTGATTGATATGATTCATTTTCTGATCTAATTAATGTAAAGGTATGTATCTAACTAATCTTAAGGAAAGTGAAAAAGAATGCAACTTTGTGATGATATGGTTCAATTACAGAACTCCATTTTGCCAAACTTTTCTATTATTTATTGATATCTTTGAGGAGTTTATCACAATCACTAAATTACAAACATCACTACGTAGATAGGTAGATAGCCTAGCCAACTTGAAAGAGCCGCAACTAATATAGCTAAGAGTGCATTTGTTTCGTAAAAGACATAAATATAACCTAAAAAGGAGCTGAAGGTACAGATGTTGGTACATGATTGGTGAGAAGATAATATATTCGAGAAGAGAAGGGATCGGACGCCATCTTTCTGGAACCTATAGGCTAAATCATCTATTCGGTGGGGAAGGGGGAAGGGGGAAGGGGAAGGGGCACGTCTCGCGGTCCCACTCTCTACAGTCTTCCTATCAAAAGAATCCAATAAATGATCTGGTCGCTGAAGCGACGTATGAGAGGATTTCTGCACCCATGCGGAAAAAACAACAAAATGAAAATACTCAAGAAAATGATGAGGGCGAGGGATCCATGGACCAAGACAAGTATCGATAGCCAATACAGTTTGCTTACGGTCCCGTAGACGCCTGCCATGAATGCCAGAGGTATTGCCGTAAGAGCTACCCACAAGGGGATCATTGATAGGACAACGGCCACTCCCTTCACGTTAGGATCATTAGCAAGTGTCCAGAAGAGCAGCACGATTGCCATGATCGAGCTGTACATGGCTGTGGAGTTGCTAATCACAAAGACATTGTACATGGCTTTGTGGAGCAATGCCGGGAGTCCAGCATTTGTGTCAGAACCATAATATCCTCCGGGAACGGAAAAACCAGAAACGAAAGTGACAGAGGCTATGAGTGTCGCCACGACCAAGAGAGTATTCACGTGCTCCTTGAGCACAACCAGTAGTCTCGATAGTCCCAATCGTTTCAGTGAGTTTCGACTAGTAGGGTCGTAGATAGCTAATTCCCCACTTCTTCGTGTTCCAGCAGTAATCAAAATTATCCATATTAACCTCTGCAAGCAACAAGTCAAAGAATAAATGAAGAAATCAAAACATTATGATTTTGGCGACTAAATTATAGATCTGGGTGAGAGCACACTAATTGATATGCCTCACTAACTATTTATTCTAGTTCTGTCTCTAATTGGTATAACAATTTGCAATGAATGATTATCCATGAAAAAAGTGTAAATGGTCGTACCTTCAAGAGTAAATCATCATATGCTATAATGTCTCGCTCTACCACATCGCGAGCCGTCATGTTATTATAATTGACCAAACTAGGATCAATTCTTTTGTCTCGTGCAAGAAGCAAGACTGAAGGTTGGTAATGCAACACGGCCACATGCAGAGGCGTATTCCCTTCGAAATCTCTTGCATTTATGAGGTGATCGAATTCGTGATTATTCAATATGTATCTTATAGTTGCAGCGCGTCCATGCTGCGCTGACATATGAAGAATGTTTTGTCCTAGCCTAGTTAGAAACTCTGCAGGGTCTGACCATTGTTGAAGTAGCTCGTCGACGATCTTGGCGTGATCCATCATGCAAGCAACATGAATAGGAAGATAACCATACGTGCTGTCTTGCTCCAGGGCGTCTGTTCGGTAATGGTGCATCAAGAACTTTACTCCTCCAAGATAATTGGTGTATGCTGCTAAGTGTAGTGGAGTGCCCCCTCCCGAATCTCTCAATTGAAATAGCCACGGCTTCCTTTCGTGCATCTCTACCAGCATATCTAAAACCAACACAAAAATTTAATCATATGGGATGAACACAAGTTTCTAATTCTTCAATAGGGGTTGATCCCGCTGTAGATGATCCCAAGTATCAGGAGTTGTCTCACGATCTTGCCCATTAGAGTAGTTAGCCATCAAACCATATGAACACGTGACTCATTAAACTAGATTTCGTTTGTGAAAATCATTTTTTTCCATCAAGAAGGGAAATGTACACACAACCATCTCCTTGTCCCTTTGTCGTCTATGCTAAATATATCCCACAAACAGACACTTGCACATCAATACCAAGAACTAAGCCGCGCTTTCAGAAGCCAACATGGTATCAGAACTCCAAAAATCATCAAGAAACCGAATTGACAAAACAAAAGAGTGACCAAGTAGATCAAAGAATTAGCGAGAGCACGACAGTAGGGTTTACCCATATTCTTGTGCGTAATGGCAATGTGAACGGGCGACATGCCGAAGACTTCTTTAGTCTCTGATCTCCTCTGGTCTTCACCATCGTTTGGTACTGCTAACAAGTCGTTGAGAACATTTATGTTCCCTGTTTCGACTGCTACGCACCACGGTGACCTGCTTTCCTTATTCTGACGATATAGCGGATTGGGGTCTCCTCTCACAAGTCGATGGATCACGTCACCATGGCAATTCCTCACGGCCTCGTGTAGAGCAGAGTTGCCGCTGTGGTCAGTGCATGTTGGGTTCCCCCAGGGAAGGAGAAGCTCCACCGCACCACTTCTCCCAGCTCTAGCCGCAATGTGCAGCGGTGTCTCTCCTTTGGAATTCTTACAGGAGATCAACTGCTTAGGGATGAAATCGATGATTGCTGTGACATTATCATCGTTCTCTGTATTCCAACGGTGTCAGGTTAATTTGAGTGCAAAAGTTTGAGAATTGTAAAATGCACGGCCACAACTTTTAAATGTACCTGCCGCAGCATGAAGCAGTGTATTCCCCAAGGGGCTACGTAGCCCGAGAACAATGGGCAACGGTACTTCTTGCTCGATGCAATGATCCTCCAGGGATCCGATAAACCTGTCGACGTCCTGTCCCTTCGCAGCCGAGTATAGCTGGGGATCCAAAATATTGACGGCTTGTGGAGGATCGTGCTGTTGCTGGTTCAGGTTGGCATCGTCTAATAATGCTTGCAGTCTCTACATTCTCTGCATCCACATCTCCTGGTGCAGAAGCGCAGACATCTCTCCGGGGGTGATTATGCTCGATGACTCTGAGCGAAATACCCCGGTGTGTCCTAGGAATCAAATGCAGCAGAGTTAAAGCGACCGAGTCGAGTTAAACCAGATTGGCCTTAATGAACCTCCCCAACCCACATTTTACTGTTGTGTTAAAATTGGTATCCAGTGCACATATTCATCTCTTTTTACTTCTTTATAAGAAACCCAAAAGAAAAAAGAAAAATTAAGAAAGGCCAAAATACACGTTGTCCGTGTGGAATTTACACCATATTAATTTTTTCCCCCCAAAAGTGATCGAACAGTAAAAGAGATCTAGAACAAACAAACACATTGAAGGCAATGAGATTTTTACGACTACGTGTTTTCTTTTGAACGAAGTTACTTGTCCACCTTCTCTTCAAAATTTTAAAAAGTATTCCAATATTTAAAAATTAAAAGAAGAAAATTATGTTGATATATGTGTCAATTTTTTAAAAGATATTTTTAAAAAAAAAGTAAAAGAAATGCCACTAATAACCTTAAACTATGACATTAATGTCCACACTTTAATATCCACACTTTTTTTGTGTAACTAAAACCCTTAAACTTGTATACTGTGCAAGCTTCAATTACAAGAAATTAATATATATATATATATATATATATCAAGCGCAAGATTTAAATTAAACAAAAGAATTTATCTTGACAAGATTTGAATCACTAAAAATAATAGATCCTCACAAAGAGTGCACGACAAAAATGAAGACCTTCTTCACACCAACAGACCAAAACCAACAAATTTCTACAGCTGAACTACATCGCCATGAAGAGAAAAAAGAACCCATAAATCACATGAAAAAAGCTGATCAAACCAAAACAAAGCCACTTACCACCTTCTTCGGGACCAACACAGTGCCTTCCTCTCCCTCTCTCCACGCTCACCCTCTCCCCCTCTCTCTTTCGCTTTGTAACCTCTCTCTCTCTCTCTTGTGAAATCAAAGTCGAGAGGAGAGTAGAGTGAGTAGAGTAATTATAAACGAGAAGAGGGCTTATGGGCTCGTCCTTCTCTCTCTTATCGTTGACGTTGACGAAGAAGTGAGAGAGAGAATTGTGGACGAGGAGAGCGCCCATGGACTCGTCCTACTCTCTCTTCTTGTTGACGTTGACGAAGAAGTGAGAGAGAGAGGGGAGAAAATATTAAGTGGTTGCATTGCAAGTACCGCATGAATTGTGCCGGCGCGCTTCTTTACCAATGTCCAATAATGGGTTGATATGTGTCTGCCGAGTGGAATAAAAATAAATAAAAATTTAATTTTTATCTTGTTCTTCGCACACCTCCTCTCCAGCCTCCAGCCACCGTCTCCATCCCTTTCGTCATCGCTCGCGGTTGGCCCAAGCTACACTTTCGTCGTCGCTCGCGGTTGGCTCCAATGTTGCTCGTCCAGATGTGGATGAGGCCATGGCTTCTCGAGCTAGCTTGTGGCCAGGGTAAAGCTCGAGCGACCATGTCTCCAGATCTGTCGCGGCCGCACTTCACGGAAGGAGCTCGCTGGAGGAACTCGAAGGGAGGACGATGGAAGGGGACACCAGAGAGAGAGAGAGACTCAATAATCGTTCAAGGTGGAGGAAGGGACTTGCTGCTGCGGCCATGGTGGGAGATGGTGTTATTTATTTTTGTGATCCCACATTTTGGACTCACATTTTCTCTTAAAGTTGCGACTATTCGACATGAAGTTTTTCCACGCTTCGTACCCTTTCGTGACAACCGCCCATTTGGTAGAATCTGATGGGAGACGGTGTATAAAAACGTACGTTTATTTCGACGGGTGATGACAAGGTCTAACACAAACTTTCACATTTGGAATACACCATCGCACGTGAGGGAATTGGGTTAGTAGCGTGTCCCCAATTTTTCTTTGATTTCAGGTTTTTCTGACGAACGTGAACAAGAACAATGGCTGGAGGTTTGTATTTAATTGATCCTAGCTTCCGCATCATGAATTTTATGTCTTGCATTTGGTATCAGAGCAAGTTTGCCTCTGCCTTGTTTTTGTCGAAAATTTTGGTGTATTTTCGGGCACTTTTGAACATGAACAGTAATTCGGAGTTTTGAGGCCAAGAGAGAAACTCGCCGATTCCGGTAAAAATCCGCGACCCACCTCTTGATTTCGGACCCATACAGTCGCACCGCCATGAGGAACATTAGCCATGAGTTTTTCCGGTATATCGGTGTTCACCGGAGGCTAATCGGGCGGCGAAAGTCATGGTGGTTGAGGATTTGCGTTTTTGGAGTTTTTCATTTGATTTGAGGCCAATTTCTTGGTCATTTTCGCCGAAACTTGAACCCATGTGGTCGTGCCAGCATGCTCTTCAAAACCCATTATTTATTTGTGTCTGGGATGGGCTGCCGGAGAAGAAACCGCGGCGGAACGGCGAAAAACGGCGTAGAAATTTGTTCTGGGTGCGAGGAAGAAGGCGCGTGGAGCCCACGCGTGCGCTGCGGTTGCAGGCGCGTGGAGCCCACGCACCACGCGCTCACGCGCGCTCAACCGCTGCGCGCCCGCGGGCTAGTTGCCAACGCACGTGCTGCGCGTTGAACCGCGCGCATGCGGGCACGCGCCCGCGCGGATTCTGGTGCATGCTCGGCACGCGCCTGTCGTCTCCCACCCGCGGCTCCTTTTACGCTTTTGCCCCAAATTTTTCATGTTTTTACAATCTTGCCCTTGGCCAATTTATTTATTTACTGTTCTGCCCTTGATGTATTTATTTATTATGTCATTTTATGCATTTTTTATGAATATTTTATGCATGAAATTAAATGTCCAATGATTCATATATTTAATTAATTAGAGAGTAGCCACAGCATCTTTAATTAATTAAATTATATATTAAGAGCTTCGGATCATATTTAGAAATGGACATTAATTGTAATTAATTATAGTAATATGATGAATTTTATCCCGCAGAATTTTCATTGTATTAATATGATTAATTAGGATGAAATATCATATTATTTTTCTTAATTTACCCACAGGGATTAAAAAAAGGTATATAATATGGTAGTTTCTTCATGATGTAATTATGAATCTATTTAAATTAAAAACTTAGCCCACAGGTAGTTTTTATGTTATGTGATTCATATTGTGACATGTTTACATTGGTAAAACATGATTTATGTATATTTGCCTCAAATTTTGTGACATAAGCATGATTATTTGATATGCGGTTTATTAACCCGTGAATTTCTCTCGAATTTAAGTTTGATGTTCCCATATTGAATGGTGAGAACTATAAAGTTTGGAAGGAGTCAGTTCTTCTTCAATTGGGGTGGATGGACATTGATTATGCTATAAGGAAAGACGAATCACCTACTCTTACTGATTCGAGCACTCCAGCTGAGATAGCTCTTTGTAACCAATGGGAGCGGTCCAACCGTGTTTGTGCCATGTTTATAAGAGCTAAGATATCTCCTAGTATTCGTGGTTCGGTTGCTTAGCATAGCAATGCTAAGGCCTTATTGGAGGCCATTGATGCGCAGTTTGAGAGTTTTGAGAAGGCGCATGCCATGACCCTAATTATGAAGTTTTCATCATTGAAGCTCACTAGTATTAGAGGTGTGCGTGAGCACATCATGCAAATGAGGAACATAGCAGCTCAACTTAAGAACCTTGAGGTTGAGATATCTGAATCATTTCTTGTATATTATATTCTGAACACTCTCCCACAACAGTATGCACCTTTCAAGATCTCTTACAACACACATAAGAATAAATGGTCAATTAATGAACTCATGACCATGTGTGTTCAAAAGGAGGAAAGACTGATTATGGAATTGGGAGAAAGTGCTCATTTGGCAACACAAGGAAAGAATAAGGGCCATGGCAAATATAAAGGTAAAGGTAAAATACCTCCCCAAGCTGACATTAAGAAAGAATCCAAATGTTTCTTCACGTAAACGAAGGGGGCATATGAAGAAGGATTGTGTCAAATTTAAGGCCTGACTTGAGAAGAAAGGTAATCCAATCTCTTGTATTTGTTATGAATCTAATATGACCGATGTAAGTCACAACACTTGGTGGATTGATTCTAGATCTACAATCCACATTTCAAATTCCTTGCAGGGTTTTCAAAACCACAGAAAGCCAGTGGGAAGTGAACAAAGCATCTATTCAGGAAACAAGATGCGTTCGCATGTGGAAGCTATTGGGACATGTAGACTAGTTCTCAATAGTGGCTTTGTTTTGAATTTGGAAATGACCTTTTATGTTCCTAGTTTTTCTAGAAACTTAATTTCAGTTTCAAGACTTGTACCTTTGGGATACTCTATTTTACTAATTGTGATACTTGTGTGGACTGCATAAAGGGAAAGCAGACTAACAAGACAAATAAAGGTGCCAAGAGGAGTACAGAAATATTAGAAATCATATATATGGATATTTGTAATCCGGATATGGACTCATGTGGTCAGAAATACTTCATCTCCTTCATAGATGATTACTCACGTTACATGTATCTCTATTTGATTCATAATAAGTATGAAGCATTAGATGCCTTTAAGGTATTTAAGACAGAAGTAGAGAAACAATGCGGTAAGCAAATTAAGATCGTGAGATCATATAGAGGTGGAGAATTTTATGGTAGATACATTGAAGATGGACAAGCACCCGGTCCATTTGCAAGGTTTCTTCAAGAGCATGGGATAGTTGCCCAATATACTATGCCTGGTTCTCCGGACCAAAACGGCGTAGCGGAAAGAAGAAACCGGACCTTATTGGACATGGTGCGTAGTATGCTTAACAGCTCCAAACTTCCTAAATCCTTGTGGACTGAAGCACTTAAGACGGCAGTGTACATATTAAACCGAGTTCTGACCAAGGCTGTCCCAAAGACACCTTTTGAGTTATTTAAGGGTTGGAAACCGAGTTTGCATCATGTGCACGTTTGGGGATGCCCGTCTGAAGTGAGAGTTTATAATCCACAAGAAAAGAAATTGGACCCAAGGACCATAAGTGGGTATTTCATTGGATATGCCGAAAGGTCTAAGGGATACAGGTTTTATTGTCCATCTCATACCACTAGGATTGTGGAATCAAGAAATGCTAAATTTCTTGAAAATGACTTGATCAGTGGGAACGATCGATCGAGGGACCTTGTTCCTAAGGAAGATCATTCAGACACTCAACCTTCCACCTCAAGTTTAAGGCTGGTTGTTGCTTATAATGCCCCTTCAGTTCAGCCGGCTATTGAACAAACAATCGTTGAAGTTCCACAACCCGCCGATATTGATCTAGTAGATCCAAGTTGTTCAAGAATTACCGAAACTGTTGAACAACCGGTTGAGCAACACACTCCTCAAGAGAATGTTGATGTAACATTGAGAAGATCTGCTAGAATAAGGAAATCGGCTATTCCTAGTGATTATATTGTGTATTTACAAGAGTCTGACTACAATATTGGAGCTGAGAATGATCCCGAAACGTTTTCACAAGCCATGGATAGTGATAAATCCAATTTGTGGTACAATGCCATGAAGGAAGAGATGAGTTCTATGGCATCTAACGAAGTCTGGGATTTGGTTGAGTTACCGATGGTGTGAAGGCCATTGGTTGTAAATGGGTCTTCAAAACTAAGAAGGATTCATTGGGTAACATTGAAAGATATAAAGCTAGACTCGTTGCCAAAGGATTCACTCAAAAGGAAGGAATCGATTACACGGAGACTTTTTCTCCTGTATCTAAGAAAGATTCTCTTCGTATTGTTTTGGCATTGGTTGCCCATTTTGATATGGAATTACATCAGATGGATGTGAAAACGGCGTTCCTTAATGGAGAACTAGAGGAGGAGGTTTACATGAAACAACCTGAAGGATTCCTCTCTAGTAAAGGTGAGCATTTGGTGTGCAAGCTTAAGAAATCTATATATGGCTTGAAACAAGCCTCCTGCCAATGGTACTTAAGGTTCCATGATGTCGTTTCTTCATTCGGTTTTGTAGAGAATGTCATGGATCAATGTATATACCAAAAGGTCAGTGGGAGCAAAATTTGTTTCCTTGTGCTATATGTGGATGATATTCTACTTGCAACCAATGATAAGGGGTTGCTACATGAGGTGAAACAATTTCTCTCTAAGAGTTTTGATATGAAGGATATGGGTGAGGCATCTTATGTCATTGGCATTAAGATCCATAGAGATAGACCTCGAGGAATTTTAGGACTATCTTAAGAAACCTATATCAATAAGGTCCTAGAGAAATTCCGGATGAAAGATTGTTCACCAAGTATAGCACTCATTGTGAAGGGTGACAGGTTCAATTTGAACCAATGCCCAAAGAACAATTTAGAAAGGGAACAAATGTACAACATCCCATATGCTTCTGCTGTCGGAAGTTTGATGTATGCTCAGGTTTGCACTCGACCTGACATCGCCTTTGCTGTGGGAATGTTAGAAAGATATCAGAGTAATCCAAGTTTAGACCACTGGAGAGCTGTAAAGAAAGTGATGAGATACCTTCAAGGTACCAAAGACTACATGCTTATGTATAGACGGACTGACAAACTGGAAGCGGTCGGTTATTCGGATGCGGACTTCGCAGGCTGCGTTGATTCACGAAAATCAACATCTGGATACATTTTTATGTTAGCTGGTGGAGCCGTGTCATGGAGAAGTGCCAAGCGGACTTTGACTACTACTTCCACTATGGAGGCTGAGTTCATTTCTTGTTTTGAGGCTACCTCGCATAGTGTATGGTTGAAGAGTTTCATTGCTGGGCTTAGAATTGTTGATTCTATTTCTAGGCCATTAAGAATATATTGTGACAATTCAGTTGCGGTTTTTATGGCTAAAAATGCCAAAAGTGGTAGTCGAAGTAAGCATATCGACATTAAGTATTTAGCCATAAGGGAACGTGTTAAGGAGAATAAAGTGGTTATTGAACACGTTAGCACTAAATTGATGATAGCCGATCCTTTAACTAAAGGCATGCCACCAATGCAGTATAAGGATCATGTAAATAGTATGGGAATAGGTCCCATCATGTGATTTGTCGTCATATGAACGATTTTTGTTGTATGAAACTCTTATTCAGTTGTAATGTTGATTCTCAATTTTTGTGTACACATTTTGTTGTTTATGAGAATAACATTTATCCTTGGTTATGGAATAAACATGGGGTTTATTCATTAAGATATGTTGTCACATATAGGTTGACATTAAAGAAATAAGATGCATTGTGATACATGGAAGATATTACTCACTCTTAGAGGACATGTCGCCATGATCTATGTGTTTTGTTTCTTTTCTTTAAGCATAAAGTTTTCGTGGAATTAGTTGGATAATCCGTATGATGAAAATGATGGGATCAAGTGGGAGAATGTTATTTATTTTTGTGATCCCACATTTTGGATCCACATTTTCTCTTAAAATTGCGACTATTCGACATGAAGTTTTTCCACGCTTTGTACCCTTTCGTAACAACCGCCCATTTGGTAACCGTCTTGATGGGAGACGGTGTATAAAAACGTACGTTCATTTCGACGGGTGATGACAAGGTCTAACACAAACTTTCACATTTGGAATACACCATCAAGAGGGAATTGGGTTAGTAGCGTGTCCCCAATTTTTCTTTGATTTCAGGTTTTTCTGACGAACGTGAACAAGAACAATGACTGGAGGTTTGTATTTAATTGATCTTGGCTTCCGCATCATGAATTTTATGTCTTACAGATGGGCGTTGAAGATGGAGGTTACGGTGGACAGGGCCGAAGTTGGAGGGTGGATTCTCAACTGGCCGGAGAGATGGTGGCTGCGATGGAGATGAGGAGAGAGAATCTATTTTTTCAAATTTTTTTCTAATTAGGACACGTGTCAATTTTTAAATGTACCAAGTCATATTATTGCGCGTCACGTCAACCGGGTCCATGACTCTCGCAAGCCACTGAATATTTCCCCCCTTATCTCTCGAGAGACACCAGATGAGTAGGAAAGAAATAGATAGAAATGAAATGCAAGGGAAATTCGCGGGAATGAAGGATGGATTTGTCGAAGCATATATATTTTTTAAAATTTCAAACACTCCATCTTTGCTAAACCCTCCTCTTTCTCGTCCATGAACTTGAAAAATGAGTTGATACAATCGTTATAATCCTAAATTTTGGAATTGTATTCGTAACATTATTTATCTTTCTTTTCATATATTTTTCATATCTGTGTGATGTATTTCATCATTTCCTTGGAATGCAAATTTCAATTCCAATGAAATTTACTTTTCCTTGCACTTATATTGTAGTTTCATCACTCCATCAAACCTCCATTTGCATATTTTGTGTTCGCGTGTGTAATAGCGAAACGATTTTGATCACTCCCTAATATGTCTAATATTAAACTCTCAATTGGGCTAGCACTTTCCGCTATATGTTGTACCCTTGGTACAGGGTAGAGAATGTGTGAAAATTTTCCTTGATTTTAAGTTCTTTAATAGAAAGAGAATCCAAAAACACAGTTAACTGAGGTTTAACAGGAATAATAAAGTACTATGAATAAGTGCGATAATTATCCAAATGGTTATGAACAAATTGTAAAAAGATTAATCTATTTCTAAACTTTTCAATTTGACAAATTCAGTCCTAAAATTTTGATGATTTATTAATGTAGTCATTTCAGTCAAAATCGGAAATCGTCGACATTGACAAATTAAGCAATTTTTAAAAAATTTTCTGAAATTTTTATAAATTTTTTAATTCTTTTATTTTCATTTTGCTTTTTCAGTGTTCTTCTTCCTCGAACGGTCAGCAGGGGTCACCGTGGCCCCAACTCACCCTTGCTGGTCCTTCAAGGAGGAAGAATAGTGAAAAAACATATTGAAAAGAAAATAATTAAAAATTTTATAAAAAATAATTCATTAAAATTTGAAAATTTGTAAAAATTGTCCACGTCAACGTTAGGCTACACCATATAAAATGGTTAACATCCAAGTCATCAATCGTTAGTCAAACTTGACTAGGAGGACTAAATTGATAAATTATCAAAAATTAAAGTAAGAATCCTGCAAATTCTCTCTTTTCGAAAAGTCTCTCTCTACCTTTTGGGGTAGCTCAAAACCCTAACATTCCCTAAAACCCTATCCCTTCTCCACCCAAATACCATAAAAATCCTGACCCTCTTACACCCGCCTGCTTTAATCATCCCTCACTAAGTGGATTGTCTGATCCCAAAGCTTGATTCCTTTTTGATCAGCTGCCATGAAAGAGGCAGAAGACTCAGAGCAACAAATGGCGTCTCTCTACAAACGATTAGGGAGAATGTGGTTAGCCAACATCATCAAGCCAATGGAGAATATAGCCTTTGAGGAGAAAATGAAGGAATGGAAATGCTCTCTCCTCGAACAGCTACACACACCCAAAGGTTAACTCCCAGGCATTTCAAAACACAATGAGGAAAGCTTGGAGGCTAGAAAGTGTGGAGATAACCCAGTTACGACATGATATTTTATGTTTCACTTTTGATACTGAGATTACTAAGAATAAGGTAATGGACTCAGGTCCTTGGTCCTTTACAAACCACCTGCTTGTCTTAAAACCATGGGAGCTGAATATTCCTCCCCAATGCTATGATTTTAACTCGTGTGAATTCTGGGTTCATATTCATGGGCTGCTATGTGAATGGATTTATGGAAGATGCGGTTCGCCGGATAGCAAGTAATATTGGAGTGGTTTCGGCGGTTAAAATCAAAACAAAAAATAATGCCTCTATCAAAACAGGAAAAGCGAGAGTGAAACTTAACCTATTGTCTCCTCTACAATCAGGCTTTATTATCAGCAATGCATGGCGGAAAATCTGGCTGGACTTTAAGTATGAGAGGCTCCCACGGTACTGTTACTCTTGTGGAAAGATAGGGCACTATGCTACCTATTGTGAGGAGGTGCCGTTTAAAGAAGGAAATTTTGATGCAGAGGATGGGCGTATGTTTGGCTCGTGGCTAAAGATTGAGAATCAGGAAAATAGCCCTTACTGGAAAATTTTTTATGGAGGTAAGAAGAATGCCGACAGGGAAGAAGAAGAAGTTATCCTAAAAACTCCGCCAAACCCAAGACAAATTGTGCTTTATGGCTTCTACTTCTGTGACTTGAAATACATGCCTAGTCCTCATCTCGTCCATGGGTTAAATTTCCATTACTGAAAGTAGCTGATCCATGGCCAGATTATCATATGGGTTTTGGTCGATTCATGTGATCAGATCTACACCAAGGTTCAAGATGCGATGTGGAATATGAAGCTGAAAGAATATTGTTTGAGCGCAGGTACAAAAGAATTGCTGGTATTGGTTATGTTTTTTGCAGGCGGTGTGCACCTGTCTTGACTGGAGTCTGATCGCCCTCTACTTCATGGGACAATTTTGGGGTATCTTCAAACAACCATCTTTTTCTTGTTTTTATTTATGTATTTATTTCCTCTTTTTTTATCTGTTTGGGCGCGTTCGTGTTCTCTAACTTTGACATGTTGTATGCGAGTCTATTGTTTGGGCACTCCAGTAAAACGGAATCAAATTTGGCAAGGTCTATTTCAAGTACCAATTTCGTATAATATCGTTGTGCGTGTGTAATAAATATCATCATAATTCATGACAGCAGATAAAGATCGTATCTACAAAAGAAAGGATGTAAGATTGTCGTTCATCTTTATTGTCTTTGTGAGTCGAGTCATTAATAATCAGATGTAAGTTGATGATAGTCGGATCAAGTTTGCTTAATGGATCTTTAGAGCAAGAATGCTAGTGTCCTTTAGATGTTTTTTGACTGTGCTTACATTCCGAACTATAAAGCTAAGAGACACCGAGTGTCAACGTCATCTTTGTACGCCCCTCATGAAGAAATGCATTTGATTTCTAATACAATATAAATTAATAAAACAGCTAGTTTTATGCTAATTGTCGTGTCTCAAATGCTAACTAACTGATGATTGCAAGCCGGCATCTGATTTGTGCACTCCGGATGCTTCCAAATTGCATCAAGAACCCTCGAATTCGATGGTTTAGATTTTTTTGGACATCATGTCTGCTAGTAGCCGAATATTCCTGTCTCAATGCCCCCTTGTATAAACTGAGAGAGGCTGTACAAGTACAAAACTTCCTGCACACGCAAAGTTTAAGCCACACCACAGGCACCAAGAATCTCTTGAAACACATAGCTTGCTGAAGCAGCTCTCTTTTCATTGAATTCAATGAAAGTAGCGATCCATGATTGAGACTGATGAAGGGTTTCTTAGTGTCACTGTTTATACCATGTCATCTATATTCGCTTTATGTTCCAGCTACTAAACCGGCATAGACGTACCAATCTCTTAGAGCTGAATAGTCTGTTACCTGTATCAATTTAATTCAGTAATAGAAGTCATCATGGGATGTTGTAATGAATTCTCTATTTGTTTCATAGGTTTTTGTGATGAACTAAATCAAGAGAACATGAAAATGCTATAAAGAATTTTTGCCGATCGTACATTTGCTGCTCTCAATGATGGTCTTTGATACACAGAGTTGTAAACTACTAAGCACGTACCAAAATGCAGTTGTTCCTTAAATTATGGAAAATACTATCAACATCAGAATGAAAAGGACTATGCAAACCAATTACAGAAAATGGAAAGATATCTCTTCAAAACAGGTTGAGAAATCTCACTGAAACTATTTGGTAATGTAGACTCGTAGTCATCCTGATAACTGGACAACAACACGTAGTGAATATTTCTCATAACTCATTTGATCTCTCGATATTTTGTACACAACAACAAATTAAAAGTGAAAATAGCACCCATAAGACAGCTATAAAAATAAACTAATTGATGAACCTTATTTAGCAAAAAAAAAAAAAAACACTCTCTCTCCCATTTGTGAATATAGATAGATAGATAGGTCTATCAAATATCACAGGTGGACATCAATAAATTTATAGGTAATTTGATCATTTGACAAATAAATAGATATTGCCCTATTCAATTCTCTTAACCCTTATTTTATTATGACTAGAGATATTATACGTCAATAATATAAGAGAGAAAAACAAGTAAAAAATTTTATTGGTTATTTTAGATTTATTTATTACACCCAAATTAATAAGCAAGGCAAACCGATGCTGATTTATTCTCCTAGAAACATGATATTAGATTGAATGAGATGGTTCATTTTTTTTTCTAAGTTATGTAAACTTATGTGTCTAACTATTAATGTTAAGGAAAAGGAAAGGGAATGCAACATTGTGATGATGTGACTCGGTTACTAAACTCCTTAGCTGTTATTTATAGATATCATTGAGTAGCCAAGCACAAAGTATTGTGGATCACTGAATCAAAACAGCAACAGCTGATGTGACTAAGAAGGAGCCAAAGGTACGGATATCGATACATAAATAACGAGAAGATAATAAATTCAAGGCTGGATTAGACGCCATCTTTCTGGAACATGTAGGCTTAAATCATTCTTCCAAGTGGGGGCGGAGATTATCGTCACCAGGGCCCTGGATGGATGTAGCTGCACGTCCCGCAGTCCCACTCCCTTTAACATCTTCCCTCGCTATCATAAGGACCGCCATAATAATTAGCCTGGTGAAGCCATGGATGAGAGGATGGCTGCATCCAAACGGTAGACACATCAAAATGAAGAATTCCATGATATAGAGGAGGGCGGCGGCTCCCAAGGCCAAGGTAAAAATCGATAGCCAAGCGACTTTGGTTACGGTCACGTAGATGCCTGCCATGAATGCCGAAAGCATTGCGGCAAGAGCTATCAACAATGTGCCGTTTACTATGTGAATGGCATATTCCCTCACGTAAGGATCATTAATATGTGTCCACAAGAGGATCACGAGTGCCATGGTGGAGCTATACATGGCCACGGAGTTGCTAATCACATAGACATTGTACATGGCTTTGTGGAGCAATATGGGGATTTCAGCATCTGGGTTAGAACCATTATATCCTCCAGGGACTGAATAACCAGAAGTGAAAGTGACAGAGGCCATAAGTGCCGCCACAACCATGCGAGTATTCACTTTGTCCTTAAATACATCCAGTTGCTGCGGTTTCAATCGTTTTGGTGGGCTTCGACCGGTTGGCTTGCAGATAACTAATTCTCCACTTTTCGGTGTTCCAACAGATCGCAAAATTGTGCTCGTTAGCCTCTGCAAGTAGTGAATCAAAGAATAAACAAAGAAATCAAGACATTATGGTTTTGGCAATTAAATTACAGATATGGGTTGAGAGTTACCTAATTAACATGCCTCACTAATTTTATGTTCTAGTTCTTTCTCTGATTGGTATACATTTGCCATTTGGCAATGTATAATTGCCCGTGAGAAAAATATAAAAGGTCATACCTTCCGGAGTGGAGCATTAAATTCTTTGATGTCATGCTCTACCACGTCGAGAGCCGTCATGTTATTCACATTTACCAGCTTACGATCAACTCTTTTGTGCTCAACAAGAAGGACGAGTGAAGGTTGGCAGTGCAACGCGGCCAGATGTAGAGGTGTATTTCCGTTGAAATCTCTCGCATTAATGAGGTGATCGAATTTAGGATTTTTCAGTATGAATCCGACAGTTTTAATATGTCCGTACTTCGCTGACACGTGAATAATATTTTCTCCCAGCCCAGTTAGAAACTCCTTGGAGTCTGGCCATTGTTGAAGTAGCTCATTGACGATCTTGATATGTGTTGCGATTAAGCGAGCGATCGAACAATAATATAGATAGAAGAAGAAAATAAATCGGACACCAGATTTACGTGGTTCAGTCGTAAAGACCTACGTCCACGGGAAAGAACAGCGAATTTCACTATGATCAAGCGATACAAGAAGATTACACACTCAAGTCACTCAAACACTCTCTCGGTGTTTCCCAAGCCCCAATTACAACCAATAACTCACACAGTGTTTAGCCCCGAAAATTCCTCGAAAATAATCTCTCGATCTCACGAAGGAATTACACGCAAATCTTACCTCAAGATTTAATCGGCTACAAACACTAAACTTCTTGGATGTAGTTCACGAGTAAGAACGATAAAGAAAATCCCTCACAAGCACTCGACAACTTGACGGCGCTTCAAAACCAATTCTTCATGATCAACGGCAAAACACCAAGCACTCACGCGGCGCTTCAAGACAATTTGTGATCCACATCTACCACCCACGGCCACAAGTTTATATATAAGTAAAACCCTTATTATTATGCCAACTTCTAATAGGATTCTGTTTCCTATCTAAAACGATTTTATCCAAAACATATCTCTATATATTTTAAACAAAATCCAAATCCAAGTCAAAGTTGAACTTTCCTATATCACCGGCCGAATTCTCCAATGCAAATTCAAACTTTGGGAAGTTGATCTTCGGATCTTCTTTACTCAATTTCGAACGTCCGTAACATATCCAAATCGGAATATTCTGAATTTCATAGTGGATTCAAACTCGAGACATATTTTAACAATCTCCACCTTGGCTCGACGTTTTGAGTCAAGTTGCAATCGCTTCACAAAAATTCAAACTCTGCTACTACTTTCCCATAGCCCCCAATAGGCTCAACCGCCACAGATATTATCCAAGTCCAAGCCTTGCTTGAACTTCGCCATAACCGAGGACCTCATCAGAATACCAACTCCACATGCACATTTAACTGCTCCGCAAGGATTTTCTGACACAACCTCCTTAACCGCAAATAAAGCAAAACCATTGTTGCATCCATATCTGTCAGGAGATTGAAAATGTACCTTGTCAATATCAGCAGTTACAGCAACCATTGGCTCTATAAGCTCCACCTCGCTATGAGCACCATCTGTGTCGATTACTTTGCTAGTACCTATCCGCTACCTCGGAGTTTCGGTCGCAACTCTACCTCAAGCTGAACACCGTTCGATCCGTTTGAATACCGCTATAATCACTCCTAGTCAAAAGTACCGGAGACTCATCAAGGGTAACTTCTCTGCTGTCAACAGTGAATTTATATCCGGCACCACAACCGATCGCCCCGCTCACCTTGTGCATAGCCATGGAATATGCACCTTGCCCTCCAATCAAGCTTACCATCACTCACTTGAAAATAACACGGGCAACCAAACATTCTAATAATAGAATAACCAGCAACGTTACTTGACCACACTTCTTCAGGAGTCCGATATCCAATCGCAGTCGATGGGGATCTATTCACCAGGTAGCTTACCGTACTTAGCACATCAGCTAGAATTCTCCTAGCAATACCAGCACTAGAGATAATTTTACGGGCCATCTCTAGTAATGTTCTTCTCGTCAATTCTGCAAATTGTTGTGATTTATTGGCACTAGTGCGGCGTTTCACTATGCCCTCTTTCATGCAGAATTTATTTGTCAGCTCCGAGCAGAACTCCATGATATCGTCAGTCAGCACATGCTTGATCGACTTACTAGTCTCCATCTCGATCAAAGCTCTTGACTGCGTGATCCTGACACCAGCATCAAACTTGTGCCTTGGCACAAACACCCAGGTCTTCCTCGAGCAGTCAAAAGACTCTCGAACGTATGCATCCGACGTCTCCGGGGCGAAACTTGTCATTGTCTCACCTTGAAGTTTATACAGGCCATCATGCTTGATTCCTTTCATTATCACCAGGGCACCTCGAACAACCTTCAAAACTCCACCTTTTGAAGAATACCTGCAACCAGCTGAATCTAGGGCACCCAAGGAAATTAAGTTCTTTTTCAACTCTGGAACATGCCTTACTCCAGTTAATGTCTTCACAATACCATCATGCATTCTGATTTTAAAATCACCAACACCCACAACATCGCACTCAGCGTTGTTCCCTAACTGGACTTTACCACTACCCGTGCACTGATAAGTGATAAACCAGTTTCTATTTGGTGTGACATGAAAAGAACAACCAGAATCCATAATCCATCCATCAAACGATGAATAATCAAAGGATGTACAAGACATAATCGGCATTATTCGCTACAGCCTGCAACATTATCTCGCAGAATCAACCATAATTCCCTTACCCTTCTCATTCTTCAGCTTGAGGCAATCCCTTCTAAGATGCCCCCTCTTGCCACAGCTCCAACAGACAACATTAGCAATCCTAAACTGACTACGCCTTACTACTATTACCCACACGTGTTATAGATCTTCCTCGATTTTCACCTACTAGAGCAATAGATACAGATTCGCCAGATTCTCTTCTACGAATATCCTCGCTCAGAATTAAATCTCGAACCCCATCAAACGTCAAACTTGTTGACCTAGAGGAATTACTAACAACAGTAACAGTAGTATTCCAACTATTAGGCAATGATGATAGCGTAGAATCAAAGCACGTACCTCATCTTCAAAATCAATCTCAACCGAACTCAATTGACTAACAATCACATTGAATTCATTGATATGATCTCGCAACCGACGCACCTTCGCTCATCTTCAAATTAAAATGTACGTCGCATCAAACAGACCTTGTTGATCGCAGAGGGCTTCTCGTACATATCCGACGGGCTTGCATCGATCAGCAGTGGTCTTCCTTCAGATGTTAAACACGACGTTACGAGCCAACGTCGCCGAATAACACCCATAGCTCGTCTATCCAGCAAATCCCAATCAGCTTGCTTCATCGTCTCTGGTTTCTCCCCGTATAAGGGCAAGTGCAGTTTCATCCGATAAAGATAATCTTCAATCTGCATCTTCCGTAAACTAAAATCCTCCCCATCAAATTGCCGATTCTCACTTTTACTTCGTCGCCATCGATTCGCTTGAACTTAGCCAAGCCTCGGTTTCGATACCAATTGTTGCGATTAAGCGAGCGATCGAACAATAATATAGATAGAAGAAGAAAATAAATCGGACACCAGATTTACGTGGTTCAGTCGTAAAGACCTACGTCCACGGGGAGAGCAACAGCGAATTTCACTATAGATCAAGCGATACAAGAAGATTACACACTCAAGTCACTCAAACACTCTCTCGGTGTTTCCCAAGCCCCAATTACAACCAATAACTCACACAGTGTTTAGCCCCGAAAATTCCTCGAAAATAATCTCTCAATCTCACGAAGGAATTACACGCAAATCTTACCTCAAGATTTAATCGGCTACAAACACTAAACTTCTTGGATGTAGTTCACGAGTAAGAACGATAAAGAAAATCCCTCACAAGCACTTGACAACTTGACGGCGCTTCAAAACCAATTCTTCATGATCAACGGCGGAACACCAAGCACTCACGCGGCGCTTTAAGACAATTTGTGATCCACATCTACCACCCACGGCCACAAGTCTATATATAAGTAAAACCCTTATTATTATGCCAACTTCTAATAGGATTCTGTTTCCTATCTAAAACGATTTTATCCAAAACATATCTCTATATATTTTAAACAAAATCCAAATCCAAGTCAAAGTTGAACTTTCCTATATCAGCGGCCGAATTCTCCAATGCAGATTCAAACTTTGGGAAGTTGATCTTCGGATCTTCTTTACTCAATTTCGAACGTCCGTAACATATCCAAATCGGAATATTCTGAATTTCATAGTGGATTCAAACTCGAGACATATTTTAACAATATGACCCATCATGCAAGCAACATGAACAGGAGAATACCCGTCCGTGCTATCTTGCTCCAGGGCACTTGTTGGGCACTTCTCCATCAAGAACTTGACTCCATCGAGATAATCCGTGTATGCTGCCAAGTGAAGTGGAGTGCCGTCTCCTGCATCTCTCAATTGAAATAGCCACAGCTTCTTTTCCCACATATTGATCAGCACATCTGAATATAACGCAAGATGTTAATCATTGGGATGAATACGATGCCTGTAATTCTTCAATAGGAATTGATCCCGTTCAAGATTATCCAAAGTGTCGGGAGTTTTGCCCCATAAGATAGCAAGCTATCATACCATATGTTACATGTGCCTCATTAACCTAGACTTCGCTTGTGAGACTGGATTTTTCCACCACCAGTGGAAACCAAAATGGAGAACACAAGAGAGTGGTGACCCAGCAGATAAGCGAGAGCACAAAAGTAGGGATTACCCTTTTCCTTGCGTATAATGGCGACATGAACGGGTGACATGCCCAAGATTGTTTGACTCTCGGATCTCGTCCAGTCTTCGCCATCGTTTAGCGCTTCCAACAAGAGCTCGAGAACCTTCAAGTCCCCTGTTTCGATTGCTATGCACAACGGAGACTTGTTTTCCTTATTTTCACAATACAGCTGGCTGGGGTATTTACTCACCAGATGACAGATCACCTCGCGATGGCGATTCCTCACGGCCTCATGTAAAGCAGAGTTGCCACAACGGTCAGTGTGTGTTGGCGCCCTTTGGGGAAGGAGAAGCTCCACCGCACCAGCTTTCCCAGCTCTAGCTGCAATGTGAAGCGGCGTCTCTCCTCTGGAGTTCGCACAGTAGATCAAGTGCTCGGGGAAGAAATGGATGACCGCTTTAACATTATCATCAGTCTCTGTATTCCATTCATGTCAGGTTAATTTGGGCGCTTAAGATACAAGAATTTTGAAATGTATAGTCGCACCCTTTTTAATATACCTGCCGCAGCGTGAAGCAATGTGCTCTCGGAGAAGCTGCGTCGCTCGAGAAGGACGTGCAAAGACACTCTTTCCTTAGCGCAATGATCCTCCAGGGCTTTGATGAACTTGTCGACGTCCGGTTCCTTCGCGGCCGAGAATAGCAGGGGATCTATAAACTTGTCAGGTTGTGCAGGTTGTGCAGGATCGTCCTGTCGCTGGCTCGGATCGGCCACCTTTAACGCTTCCAGTTTCTGCCTTCTCTGCTCCCAAATCTCGTCCTGGTCACCTACAGACAGCTTCACATCCATCTCTCTACTTTGCGTGAATTGCCCTGGTGTCCTAGGGACTCGAATTTACCATATTTATAGCCACGAGTAATTGGCTTTGCTGAACCTGCTCTCAAACCCCCACTTTACCGTCGGGTTAAGTTGGGTCTCCTGTTCACGTATTCATCTCTGTTTTTCTTCTGTTTGGATGGATACACCACAACTGATGATCCCGCCATGTCCTTCAACGGCGACGGGTCCACCTTCTGCCGTAATTATATTTCCTAGGACGATCACTAATAAGAAACCAAAAAAAAAAAATAATAATAATAATAAAGAAATATTTTTTTCCCCAAGAAGTGATCGAATATAGTAAAAGAGATTAGGAACAAGTACGTTATTGACATGGTGAATTATTACATCCGTGTTGGTCACCTTCCAATTGAGAATAAGGTTACTCGTCCACTTTCTCGTCAAAGTTTCCAATATATTATCAAAAATGGAAAAAAATAGATAAAAAAAGTTGTCATTGTATGCGTCGATATTCGTATATTTTGAAAGGTTTTAGATATTTCACAATGAATAAAAATCAAATTGCAAAGCAATAAAAAGAGTAAAAGAACCACAGTTTTTCACCCAAACGATGGATTCCCTCATTAAACTCTTGAAAAGAAAAAGCTTGAAGCAGCGGTCCGTTCATGCTTCTTTGTATTTTTTACAACGCGAAACGTCCCTTAAGGCTTAAGCCTGTATCTGGGGACTTGTTTGTTAGAATTACGTTTTTGTAAAGAAAATAATAGTAATAAATTTTTACTTTTCTGTACAATTTTAAAACAGTAGAAAAAGGTACCAAAAATATATACAACCTCACGTCTCAACCTTTGCATATTGTGAAAGTTTCTAATGTTTAAAATTTTGAAAACATGTCAAACGGCAACATTCAAATTAAGCAAAAAGCAAAAGTTTATTTAGACATAGGCACATTCAAAATCTAAACCACTAAAAGTGATAGACTCTATAGATACATCCAAGATCTAAACCACTAAAAGTTGTAGACTCTATATTTCGCGTCGAATGTTATGGTTCAAATTTTTCTTAATGGATGCATTAGGTTGACAGGACAATTTCTAAGGCGTCAAACCTTAACATCCACCCCAAAAGATGGTTTTTAACATAGTTGTAGAAAGGGGGCGTTATAGCATTTAAAAGAAATTGAAACAAGTTCTTATGGGCATGTTTCATACTTCATATCATATCTTTCACTAGTATCATATTTTTGTCTTTTTAAGTGGACCTCGCATGCCAATAGACATGCGACCCTACTGGTAAAGGGATTGAAGTGGTGGGGTCAAAGAGCACTAGGTCCAGGGTTCAATTCCAATAAGCACTGCACACACATGTAGATAAAAGAATGAAGTGAGGAAAAAAAATGGTCTCTTCTTTTTTCTTTCTTCTTTTTTCTTTTTTGAGATTGTCCAAGGTGATGCAGCTTGACCTAGGTCTCAACTTATGAATCACTTTACAAATCTTTTGTGCTTCAATGTGAGACTTGAGGTGTTAAAGGATTCCTCATTTAAAGTAGTTATGACATGTTTGGTACAAAGGATAGATCCCCTACTTAGAGTGGCAGTGGCATGTTTGGTATGAAAAGAAAAAAAGGTCCATTATCCTTTTGTCTCGCATTTTTTATTTTAAGATTCTCCGAGGTGATGTAACTTGATGTAGGTCTCAACTTATGAATCACTTCACAATTTTTTTCTACTCTAATGTGAGACTTTAGGTGTTATAGGATTCCTCATTTATAGTAGTTATGACATGTTTAATAATATAGTACAAAGGACAGATACCTTACTTAGAGAAGTAACCGCATGTTTGGTACGGATAAATCAATCCATTCTCCTTTTGTGTTGCCACTTGCATCATCATCGCCTTCCGCAAAGCAAGGCAAACCAATGCGAGAGGGGATTTTTTTTTTTTTGGGGGATGGGGATCGGGGTGCTGGAGAAGAACTCTATTCAAAGGCCCAAAAAGGGCTGGGTGGAGGGTGAAGAGGAGACCAATGCGAGAGAGTATTTTTTTTTTTGGGGCCTGAACATGTAACATTTAGTCAACATGTTAGGGCCTGTTTAGTAACCATCCCAACAAACAGCTGCATTTTGATTTTTGTTCCCGAATCAATTTGGAACAAGAATCGCGTTTGGTAAAATTTTTGTTCCTGGAACAAATTTGTTCTCGAATCGGTTTGAGACGAGAATCAAGAATAAAAAAAGTTGATTCTTGTTTGAGGGAACAAAATTGAGAATCAAAACTCTTCTTCTCTTTTCTTTTTCTTCATCGACCGCCATCCCGTGATCGCCGCCCGCCACCGTTCGCCATCGCCGCCGGTCCGCCGCCACCATCCGCCGCCGCCACCCATCACCGTCACCCGCCGTCGTCCGACGCCCGCCACCGCCGACGACCGGTTCGGCGAGCTTGCCAGAGGCTCGCCAGGCTAGGGCGAGGTCCGGCGAGCTCGCCGGAGGCAAGCCTAGCCACCGGCGAGGCTTGCCCAACCCCGCTAGTGGCCAGGCGGGCCTTGCCCAACTACCGGCGAGGCCGAGCTGACGAGGGCCGGCCTCGCTAAGGGCCGGCAACCGGCTTGAAGAAGAATTAGAATAGGAGAAAAAAGGAAAAAAAAAAAAGGAAAAAGAAAAAAAAAAGAAAAAAGAAAAAAAGGAAAAATTAATTTAAAAATTAAAATAAATTGATTTGGAACAATCAATTAACACGGTACCAAACGCAATTCTATTCCAAAATCAGAAATTTTGTACAATTACCAAACGCGTTCTTTTACTCAGAATCAATTCCCGAGAACATAATCAAAAATAATCATTTATGATCATAATTTGTTTTCGGGAACAGAATCTTTACCAAACGCGCCTTTAATTGTTAATTCCTCCATGGAGACTTAAGGTGTGTTTGTTTCGCGGAATACATTTTCGGAAAACATTTTCCTTATTTTCCGATGTTTGGTTCACTCGGGAAAATGAGTCAACGAAAAAACGTTTTCTAGTCAACGAAAAAACGTTTTCCTAACAAAACTTAAATTCGGAAAATGATTTCCTCTTTAAAAAGACCGGAAAATGTTTTCCGAATCTACCAAAGCTTAGATTTGATGCTTGGTTTACAAACAATTATTCTTATAAAGATATATTTTTAAAATTTTTATAATTCTTTTTAAAATATTCAAAAAAATCGAAATTTTAATTTTTTAATATAATTTTAAATTATTTTTAAAATATAATTTTTAATTATTTTTATATTTTAAAAATATAATTTTTAATTTTTAATAATTATTTTTTTTTCTTCTCTTTTCTCTTTTCTTTTTTCTTCTTCTTCGGCCGGCCGCCGGCCATGACGACGGTCGGTGACCAACCACGGTGAGATCGAGCTCGCCGGCGTCGAGCGAGGCTCGATCTCACCGACGTCGGGCGAGGCTTGATCTCGCCGATCCGGGCGAGGCCTGTAATCCAAACACCAGAAAATACTTTCAATCACGAGTGGGTAAAAAGCAGATGCTTCAGTCCTACTCAAACCACAAACGCAGCTTTTGTTCAATACTTATTGTCTCGTAAAGAACTTACGTTGAATGAAAGCTAGCATAAGCAAAGTCCTGGGCAGGTCCTTCCTCGTTTTGGCTTTGCAACATTTCAGAAAGCCATGTTCAAAGATTAATGAATTTTTTTTCAGTTGCCTTTCTTGCCCTTAGAACTTACTAAAATTTCACTTTTACTCTTGAACTACATTAGGTGGTTCGGATTTGAGTCCATATAGGATATTAAATAATGTTATATGCTATTTGATGGCGTTCTCTAGATCGAATACATTTAGATACAATGCTGGATAAAAAATCCAACCTAGGTGGGATAAACCTAGATTGGATATAAAATTCTAAAAATGGACTTAACAATTCCCACACACTGCAAAACCTCGCCTCAGACAAGACTCACCATTTGTGGCATTTCTCATCGGCGGCACCCCACCACCACTTCGATAGCCGTCCACCATGATGGTTTCTTACTCCAACATCCTTGAGTATCCTCGCCAATGTCCTTACTCATGGCTCACTTGGAAGGCTAGAGCTCACCATCATGGCTCCCTCTCCTTCTCAGTCGATTTTCCAGCTTTGCCATCATCACCTAATCATCTCTCAGTTCCTCTCTCTATTTGACTTTTGATTACTCATTCTCGGCCTCTATTGTTCAGGATCTCTCTCTTGGTCAACTCTGAAATATCAACTCTGAAATAGGCGTTCATCAAGTATTTGATGAAATGCCGGAGAGAGATCCTCCTCACCTTCAATTCACTATTTTGCTTAATGGAAGAGGTCATGTTTGTAGAAAGTCGTCAAGCTTCCAAGGTCCATTTCCCAAAAATTGCTTGTTGACAACAGTGGTCGAGAGGGTTTGTGACTTGGGATATTCAAAGATTTTGAAAGATTTTCAACAAGAAGGATTTTAAAAGATTTTCAATTTTATGTTACATTGCATTTTCAAACATTTCAAAACCTATCTTAAGCTGCACCAAACATTTGATAAGATATTTCTACAATCCAAAGGATATTTGAAGGATTTCAAACAACGTTTTATCTTATTTTATCCCAATCCGAATCTAAACGATCAAATGCAACTTTTGAGTACTGCAAACTCAAACAGTCACACCCGACCTCATACCAATGGCCAACATCGCTGTGACCACCCAAATGGCCGTCAACTTAGCTGCCAAAGTCGTTGAGGGTTGTACAAGATCTGTTTGCCGAGGTTGAGATATGATGTAAGGAGGGTCAATCAGCGGAGATGTTTAGAGAGAGAGAGAGAGAATGAGGCTTTCTCAATCTCCTCATAGGCAACGTCGCCATACCAGGAGGCTCCTATGGATACACTAGAGAAGGTCACTTTGTGTAGCCGCTAATGAGGTGAGAGAGTGACCGAGTATTTAGAGCATGCTCACAACTCTTTGTAAATCCAGCATCCATTTCAAATTATCCACCCTCTTTTAGCATATACACTTACCCACGATATTCATGGATTGCAGTTTCACGTTGGACTCGTGCATTATAATAATGTAGCAAATATAATCTTCAAACTTATGCGTTAATTCATTGGATGAAAGATATTGCGTCCATTATTAATTTTGTTATCGAATTTTTTCACATGTCAATAATTCAACGGCAAGTGAAATTAATAATAGTTCATTAATGATTATTTATCAAGATGCAGGTTCATGTTCTTTGACTCTGATGTGGTGCATATGAGTCCATCCAATTTGGCCACGGCCGAAAGAAGGGAGTCGAATTCAGCAAGTTCTATTTCAAGTATTAATTGTTCATGGCACCACTGTTGTTGGGTTGTAATTATCGTCATAAGTCATGTCACCTGATTAAGTTCCTACTTAGTACTTATTAAGAAAGGTTATTGAGGTATTGAGGTGTCATTCATTGTTATTGTCCTCATGCATCAAGTCATTGGCATAATTATTCAAAAAATCCTAAACTTACTGTTCAGCGGTTAATTCAATCTTAATTTTTTTTTTATTTAGCCAGCAAATAGTCAAGAGATTAAGATTAAATTGACCAAATTGAAAAGCTTAAAACTAAATTAACTGCCATATAATATACTTAGGACTTTTTGGACAATTTTCTCTTAACCAATTTATAATCAAATATGAGTTAAATATGATCAGATTGGGTTTGCTTAATGTGACTTTTCTCATTTACTTAACACGGTCAGAGCGAGAATATGTCTTTTTTTTTTTGGTGAAAGGTAATTAATATATTGAAAAGGAACGAGTGAACAAAAGAAATGAAAAAGAAGAAAAAGAAAAGGAACACGGCATCAGAATCCACACTCAAAACAATGGATCATAATGAGTAGATGGATGCCGGAAAAGCCACAGACGTGGCAGCCCACTACCAACTAAGAAAGGAAAACGCGGCATGAACAACTGGTAAACAGACACAAAACGCCTACAGGAAGGAAATGAACCATCCTCCGGATTCAGTGAGAATTGCTGCACTAGCTGCACCTGCACCAACTGTACCAACTGCACCAACTGTCTTAATCAAGCCACATCAGCTAAAAAAACCCCGGGGGGGTAATTAACGCTCCCCATAAAATATGTCATTGTGCTATAAAACCAAAATTAACATGGATGATGGTTACATGTCCTTATTGTAGCATGTTGTAATGCTGGTGTCCTTTAGATGTTCTTTTATCGGTGCTTACAAGCTATAAAGCCGAGAGACATCAAGTATCAACGTCATCTCCGTACTCCTTTAAATTTACATGGAGAAATGTATTTGATTATAAATGCAATAGTGTCGCCTTGAGGCGAGTGACGGTTTCCAAGTAAATGCAGCGATTCCTCATACAAGGTACTTAGCTTATGTTTCTCCCAAACCCTACCGCTGAGGACGTTGGTGGATTTGGTTTTGTAAATATTTTCTTCTTTCTTTAAGTTGTAGATCGATTAGAAGTCGAGTAAAACGCTGAAGATCGTTTCATTTCTGGAAACGAAAATGCAGGAATGAGAGTTGATACCTTTTCTCATTGTTTCATAAACGTTTGGTCGTGCAATCTTGATCGTTTTTTAATTCTTAGGCACATCCATCTAGGTGAACATGCATGGCGAATTTGCAGAAATTGTATCTACAAACCATGTAATTACATAACAAAATAACTATCCAACATCAAACAAAAGAAGGTAGATGAAGTGTGTAAAATAAACAACTGGAGAAGCGTCAGGCAAAATTAAACAAGGCCTTATTATTGTGCCTCCGATAAGACTCTCGCGAATGATACCCAAAACTAAACATGAAAATACTTAAAACTAAATAATCCAAATTTCATAATTAACTGATGACAATGAGACATTAATCAAGCATGAACTAAACCTAGCCTAATAGACAATTCTAAGCTTAAATTAATTCCACTTTTCATTTATCACTTTTTTGTCTTTTAGTTGAAACATGAACTAACTTCTATTCTACCTAAATACTACTAAAATGTCATTCTATCACTAAAATGTCACTTGGTTATTAAAGTACTAACTTTTTATACTTCACAATTGTATCCAATATTTTGGTAATTTTCATCTCTATTCTAAAGAAAATGTGATTAAACACTCAACTCACTATAAAATGCTAATTAACCACAAGTAAACCACAATTACACAAATGCGACCATAACGACATCTAGGAATACAATTTTGACCTCGAACATAATAAAATGTGAAGGAGATACCTTCAGGGAGCAAGATTGCCGTGAGCGACGATGTGCAACAGAGACCGAGAGGGAACAAGAAACCGAGGGTAAGGAGATGAGGGAACGACGGATTTGGAGAGTGAGTGACCGAGAGAGTATGGTGTAGTCAGTCTAGGATTTTAAAAGATTTTCAATTACACGCAAATCTTACCTCAAGATTTAATCGGCTACAAACACTAAACTTCTTGGATGTAATTCACGAGTAAGAACGACAAAGAAAATCCCTCATAAGCACTCAACGACATGACGGCGCTTCAAGACCAACTCTTCATGATCAACGGTGGAACACCAAGCACTCACGTGGCGCTTCAAGACAATTTGTGATCCACACCTACCACCCACGGCCACAAGTCTATATATAAGTAAAACCTTTATTCTTTTGCCAACTTCTAATAGGATTCTGTTTCCTATCTAAAACGATTTTATCCAAAACATATCTCTATATATTTTAAACAAAATCCAAATCCAAGTCAAAGTTGAACTTTCCTATTTAAGCGGCCGAATTCTCCAATGTAGATTCAAACTTTGGAAGTTGATCTTCGGATATTCTTTACTCAATTTCGAACGTCTGCAACATATCCAATTCGGAATATTCTGAATTTCACATTGGACTCAAACTCGAGACATATTTTAACAATCTCCACCTTGGCTCGACGTTTAAGCCAAGTTGCAATCGCTTCGCAAAAATTCAAACTCTGCTGCTACTTTCCCATAGCCCCCAATGGGCTCAACCGCCACAGATATTATCCAAGTCCAAGTCTCGCTTGAACTTCGCCATAACCGAGGACCTCATCAGAATACCAACTCCACATGCACCTTTAACTGCTCCGCAAGGATTTTCTGACACAACCTCCTTAACCGCAGATAAAGCAAAACCATTGTTGCATCCATATCTGTCAGGAGATTGAAAATGTACCTTGTCAATATCAGCAGTTACAGCAACCATTGGCTCTATAAGCTCCACCTCGCTATGAGCACCATCCGTGTTGATTACTTTGCTAGTACTCGTATACGCTACCTCAGGAGTTTCTGGTCGCAACTCCACCTCAAGCTGAACACCGTTCAGATTCGTTTGAATACTGCTATAATCACTCCTAGCCAAAAGTACTAGAGACTCATCAAGGGTAACTTCTCTGCTGTTAACAGGTGAATTAATATTCGAGCACCACAACTGATTGCCCCACTCACCTTGTGCATAGCCATGGAATATGCACATTGCCCTCCAATCAAGCTTACCATCACTCACTTGAAAATAACACAGGCAACCAAACATTCTAAGAATAGAATAATCAGCAACGTTACCCGACCACACTTCTTCGTGAGTCCGCCATTCAATAACAGGTTGATGGGGATCTATTCACCGGGTAGCTTACCGTACTTAGCACATCGCTAGAATTCTCCTAGCAATACCAGCACTAGAGATAATTTTACGGGCCATCTCTAGTAATGTTCTGCTCGTCAATTTTGCAAATTGTTGTGATTTATTGGCACTAGTGCGGTGTTTCACTATGCCTTCTTTCATGTAGAATTTATTTGCCAGCTCCGAGCAGAACTCTATGCTATTGTCAGTCTGCACATGCTTGATCGACTTACCAGTCTCCGTCTCGATCAAAGCTCTTGACTGCGAGATCCTAACACCAGCATCAAACTTGTGCCTTGGCACAAACACCCGGGTCTTCCTCGAGCAGTCAAAAGACTCTCGAACAGATGCATCCGACGTCTCCGCAGCGAAATTTGTCACTGTCTTACCTTGAAGTTTATACAGGCCTCTGTGCTTGATTCCTTTCATTATCACCAAGGCACCTCGTACAACCTTTATAACTCCACCTTTTGAAGAATACCTGCAACCAGCCGAATCTAGGGCACCCAAGGAAATTAAGTTCTTTTTTAACTGTGGAACATGCCTTACTCCAGTCAATGTCCTCACAATACCATCATGCATTCTGATTTTAACATCACCAACACCCACAACATCGCACTCAGCGTTGTTCCCTAACTAGACTTTACCACTACCCGTGCACTGATAAGTGATAAACCAGTTTCTATTTGGTGTAACATGAAAAGAACAACCAGAATCCATAATCCATCCATCAAACGATGAATAATCGCGACAGACAAGACATAATCAGCATTATCGCTACAAACTGCAACATTATCTCGCAGAATCAACTATAATTCCCTTACCCTTCTCATTCTTCAGCTTAAGGCAATCCCTTCTAAGATGCCCCCTCTTGCTACAGCTCCAACAGACAACATTAGCAGTCCTAGATTGACTATGTCTGTTCATATTAGTACTACTATTACCCACACGTGTTATAGATCTTCCTCTATTTTCACCTACTAAAGCAGCAGATACAGGTTCGCCAGATTCTCTTCTACGAATGTCCTCGCTCAAAATTAAATCTCGAACCCCATCAAACGTCAAACTTGTTGACTCGGAGGAATTACTAACAATGCAAAAATAGTATTCCAACTATTAGGCAATGAGGATAGTAGAATCAAAGCACGTACCTCATCTTCAAAATCAATCTCAACTGAACTCAATTGACTAATAATCACATTGAATTCATTGATATGATCTGCAACTAACGCACCTTCGCTCATCTTCAAATTAAACAGACGTCGCATCAAACAGACCTTGTTGATCGCAGAGGGCTTCTCATACATATACGACAGGGCTTGCATCAGGTCAGCAGTGATCTTCTCCTTCAGGATGTTAAACGCGACGTTACGAGCTAACGTCAGTCGAATAACACCCATAGCTCGTCTATCTAGCAAATCCCAATCAGCTTGCTTCATCGCCTCGGTCTCTCCCGGATAAGGGCAAGTGCAGTTTCATCGATAAAGATAATCTTCAATCTGCATCTTCCGAAACTAAAATCATTCCCATCAAATCTGTCGATTCTCACTTTTACTTCTTCGTCGCCATCGATTCGCTTCAACTTAGCCAAGCCCTCGGCTCGATACCAATTGTTGCGATTAGCGAGCGATTGAACAATAATATAGACAGAAGAATAAAATATATCGGATACCAAATTTACGTGGTTCGCCGTAAAGACCTACGTCCACGGGGAGAGCAGAATAATTTCACTATAGATCAAGCGATACAAGGAGATTACACACTCAAGTCACTCAAACACTCTCTCGGTGTTTCCCAAGCCCCAATTACAACCAATAACTCACACAGTGTTTAGCCGCAAAAATTCCTCGCAAATAATCTCTCAATCTCACGAAGGAATTACACGCAAATCTTACCTCAAGATTTAATCGGCTACAAACACTAAACTTCTTGGATGTAATTCACGAGTAAGAACGACAAAGAAAATCCCTCACAAGCACTCGACGACATGACGGCGCTTCAAGACCAACTCTTCATGATCAACGGTGGAACACCAAGCACTCACGCGGCGCTTCAAGACAATTTATGATCCACACCTACCACCCACGGCCACAAGTCTATATATAAGTAAAACCTTTATTCTTTTGCCAACTTCTAATAGGATTCTGATTCCTATCTAAAACGATTTTATCCAAAACATATCTCTATATATTTTAAACAAAATCCAAATCCAAGTCAAAGTTGAACTTTCCTATTTCAGCGGCCGAATTCTCCAATGTAGATTCAAACTTTGGAAGTTGATCTTCGGATATTCTTTACTCAATTTCGAACGTCTGCAACATATCCAATTCGGAATATTCTGAATTTCACATTGGACTCAAACTCGAGACATTTTAACAGGCGAATGACGGAGATGACGAGACCAGAGACTATGGTTTCGTGAGCGTGAGCGCTCAAGAAAGGGAGCAGCGGCGGAGATGAGAGCTATAAAGCAAGCAGCTACAGTATAGTGTGAGTTGGAGATGGTGGAGTCGAAGGAGGGAGTTGTGGTGAGGAGGGCGTGGAGAGAGCTGGCTGTGAGGATGGAGAGATGGAAAAGGCGACGAGGACATACCGGCGAGAGGGTGGAGCTGAGAGGTAGTGGCGCAGCGACTGGAAGGAGGTGGTGGCCGTGGGTTGGCGAGTGACGGGAGGAGGATGCTGGGCTGGTGAAGACGAGCTGGAGGTGGCGACGACAAACCAGCAAGAGCAGCGGCTTGAGCTAATGGTGAGGGGACGAGATGGAGATGGCGAGGACGGAGGTGAAGGAGCGACGAGAGCGGGCAGGAGGCGAGGTGGCGAAGCTCAGCAGCAGCCGAGAGGAAGAACGAGATGGAAGCAACGACCGGAAGGGGAATGAGGAGACGCCGGTAATGAAGAGAGAGACGGGCGGGCAGAGGATTAGGGTCAAAAGCTTGATGGGCCGAAAATTTAAGCTTAGAGGGCTCGAATTGGGCCAAAAGGTCCAAATTCTGGTCGGGCCTCCAGAGAAGCCTATAAGAGAAGAGCGATTATCAGGAGAGCGGGGAAGCTAGCGGCTATCATAAAGGAAAGTATATTTCGATTTCATGGATTGGATAGAGTCCTAGAGGTCCTGAAACGACAATGTTCCTTAGTCGCAACATGGAGAAGAAACTCGGTGGTAAAAAAAATGAGTGCAAGACGGTGAAATGATGACTGTCTTCGATTTAGGGTTGGATTCCGACATTGCATGCAAGTTTCATCCCTGAGATAGTTGATAGACTCGCGAGCAAACTCGGGTGTCGACAAATAGGAATGAAAAAAGCTAGCCGATTTTATGCTAATGTCATTCTATATAGCATGTCAAATATCGAGTCATGTGCCCTCTCCTTCAGCCTTCTGTTGGTGGACTTGCACATGCCAAAAGCAGGTACCTTTCTGCTCTCAAATTCTCACTAATTAATCTCCCACTAACTAATATTAATCCAAAAGTAACTTCGCCTCAACTTTTGACCAATAAATTTTGTGAAAGCTCGTGTGTTTTATTTAGATGAATCACGATCATAGGAGATAAACTAAAGATAGATTGATATTGCAAAAAGTGATTGAGATGATAACAATGCGATTTCTTAAACCTCCGTCTTTTCAAATTCACATTGTAATCCAAATCTTCCTTATTTTGTAATTTTTAATTAAAGAAATAGATCCCAAATGTTTAGGTGCCATTTGCTCACATTTATTTTTGTATCCATTTATAACCACTAAAATCACGTGACTTGTTTTGTTTATTTTAAGCGATTTTATGCTCAAAATAATGCTTGGTTACCGTCAGCCCTTAATGTTTATTTAGTATGATTACACTGAAGATGCTTGTCGTGTCTAAATAACGATTATGCATTGTATTTATTTCGCCGCTGATGAAATATAAATAGTCAAAATAAATATCAATTAGTTAAAGCTAATAAAAGTAGCCCATTTGTTCCTTTATAACATTAAAGGAACTGCTGTCAATTTGAAAATGATTTCGTCATTGTTTATCAGAGGAAATAAATTCTTACTTATTAAAAGACGAAAAAGAAACCGACCAAAAAAAAAAAAAAAAAGACGAAAAAAGAAATTCGAATATGCTAAAAGCTCTTATGACATCATATGAGGGGGATCGCTATTGAAGGTAATGACATACAGCTGCTATTAAATTTGTAATTTCATCCCTTACTGATTTTGTGGCGAAGAAGAAGAAGAGAGGCATTCATAGGTGACTATTAAGAAAACACATGGTCCCCCATTTCTCATTGTATAAAAAGAACATGAAAACTACCGAAAAATTTATAAATATGTTATATTGTATCAATTCATTCATAAATTTTTTATTTTAATCAATTTAATTCTGAACTTTTTGATGATTTATCAATGTAATCCTTTTAGTCAATTTCCGTCTTCAATTATTAATGTGAACGCTGGCCATCTCACGTAGCACTATCGGTACTAACATAGACAATTATTGCATTTTTTTTTTTAATTCTGAAAATTTTTGAGTTTTTTATTTTTGCTTTTCTTTCCAATGTAGGCCTGTGACCCCGTTGGACTTTAAGTTGAAAGCAAAAGTAAAAGAAAGAAAATTTTAAAAATAAAAATTGAAAAAACCTTTTAAAATATTGCATAACTTGTCCATGCCATATGCTATATAGGATAGCTGTTCACAATAATGATTTTCGGCCAAAATTGACCAAAACACTACATTAGCAAATCGTCAAAAAGTTTAAGACTAAATTTGTTAAATCGAAAAGTTTAGGACTGAATTGATATCTATATAATAAGTCTAGGATTCTCTTTTTATAATTATCCCTAAAAAGAACCCTTAAATATCGTGACCAACTTCATCTACCATGCTAGATATTTAATATTTCCCCAGACGAAATTTTTTTTGAAAAGGTGCGCCTCCACGAGTCCGATCCACGCAATCAAAAGCCAATTCAATGCTCTCTCCTCGTCGCCTCAGCCAAAAAGTGCATGTTCACAGGTTGTTATAAAGGATCCCTGATACTCCTCTCCTCTGCCAATTTTCACTTAGTCGGCCAAAAAAAAAACCCTCTTCTTCTCATCTCCAGCTTTTCGGGTCGAGAGAAATTTCTTGCAGATTTACTCCGGTGATCTTTCCTTCTTTCGTTTTGTACATCGTTCGTTCGTATAGATCATGGACAAGAAGGTTCTTGATTACACGTTGGTCCCCTCGGGCTTGTTCATCATGATGGCCTACCACGCATGGCTCCTTCATCGGATCGTGAAGCACCCCGACAAGACCGTCGTCGGCGTCACCGCCATTAATCGCCGATTCTGGGTTCGAGCTATGATGGAGGTAATGTGAGTTTGTCTCCCTACCTTTTCTTTTTGTCCCCCGGAAATGCTTTTCGACCCTTTGCTTTCGTGGCGTCCGGCTCGGGTGGCAGGATGTCTCCAAGAACGGCGTCCTCGCGGTGCAAACGCTGAGAAACAACATAATGGCATCGACCCTGTTGGCCTCGACGGCGATCACCCTCAGCTCCCTCATCGCCGTCCTCATGACCAGCGGGTACGGTAACCAGTCCTCGCTCTTCATCATCGGAGACCGGAGCAAGTTCGGCTTCTCCGTGAAGTTCTTCGCCATCCTCGTGTGCTTCTTGGTGGCTTTCCTCCTGAACGTTCAGTCCATAAGGTACTACAGCCACGCGAGCATCCTGATCAACGTGCCATACAGGAAGATCTCGCAGCACCAGCGACAGCACCAGGCGATGGCGGAGTACGTGGCCAAGACGGTGAACCGAGGGAGCTACTTCTGGTCGTTAGGGTTGCGGGGGTTTTACTTCTCCTTCCCTCTTTTCCTGTGGATCTTCGGTCCGATTCCCATGTTCTTGAGTTGCTTCGCGCTGGTTTTCTTGCTGTATTTCTTGGATGTCTCGTTTGAGTCCGGGTGGGCTGTGGAGGCTTCTGATGATGATGATGATGATGAGAGGGAAAGATGAGGAGCTGGGAAGTGCAATGATGATAAGCATTGGTGGTTTGAACAACTGATATTGAACTTTACCTGAGCTTCACATGTTAACTCTTATATAAGTTTTGCCGTATACTAAGATATTGAGATATTAAATTGTTTCTTTTATCAAGTGCGTATTATAATATTCACTGAAGGAGGTTTATCTAATAAGCAATCGCCGCATGTTAACGCATCTCCCGTTCAATTAGACACTTTAGAAGATCCGTTGATTCCACCAAGAGTGAGCATCACTAGCATCGGCAAGTCATCTGCCTATCTTTGGAATTTCCTGTCTTTGGAACTTCAAGTCGATAGATAGATAGGGTGTTTCGTGTTATCTGTCGTCTGTTAACCTGCTTCCTTATGCAGATTTGACAACCCAACAAGTCAACAAATGGTAGATCAGAAGTGGTGACTAGAGATCACAAGAAAAGAAGCTTTCCATCCTTTGAAAAGCAAAGACAGAAAGTGGAAAATTTTATCAAAACATTATAAGTCCACAATTTCGATCATCTCTTGCAAGCATCATCGTATAGCCCAAGCACCAAAACTCGCAGCTTAGCACGCAGGACATGCTGGGAGGAAACACTCACAACTGAGTCCATCTATTGAGAAATGGAAGTGATGAAGCATCTTCCGCCTTGTCTTCATGTAGACAGTGGCATGTGTGTGTGAATGCGTGCATCTATTTTTGGCCGCAGAGAGTGGTGCATATGTCTACCCCAATTTGTGGGCATATCTGCTGTTTAAGGTAAAGAAAGAGAATATGCTCAGGTAAACAAAGAGAATATGCTCAGGTCTCTCTGCTCCGGGAAGGTGGAGGCCTGTTAACGCTTTATTGTAGAGGAGCTCTAACAAGCCTTGAAGTGTATAGGATAGGGGTGCAAAGATACAGCAGGTCAAAAACCTTGTGTTTTTACCCTAAAGAGGAGTAATCTAGTGCAAGTGTGTAGGCGAATGCAAAAGCTTCTTCTTTCGTCTTACCAAGGTTCGCAAAGCAAGGGGAACAATAGATGTGCTATCTAGGAAATTCCTATCAACAAGGAACCTGGAAAATTAGGTTCAGGGACCTAGATGCCCGCCTATAAAGTAATGGATTAGAACCATTGATCACAGATTGTCTGAGAATTCGCAAAATGCACAATTCAACGACTTGTTGCAATAACTCAAATTTTGTGTAGTTGGACTGATTCTAAACAATGCAACTTATCTCTAGAGAAGCCTCTTCTGCAAAGACTTGAGGATGTCGTCTCCTGGTTGATTCAACCAAATCTTGACACGGCAGTTGTTCTGATGCAAACATAAATAGTCCAAAACCTCCTGCAAAATGGGTGTTGTAACAGTATTAGAATATAGTCGAGATGTCTATAAATGATTACAGGGTGATTATGAATTTAATGTTTTCAGATACAACATAATTGTCAGCCAGCAGATCTATAAGAGTGCTCAAAGCTTATAGCTGTTCTTTTAAGACATAAAATCCGAAGAGAAACAGCAATTCACCGATTAAAAGCCTGAAGCACCCAATCTTGTCAACTGATAACCGTTTTTCCTTCATAAATAGATCAGCATTTAATGGAAGCCGGAGATGCTCAACAAGCATTGAGTCACAACCATATAACCTACGGACCCATAGAACATTTGCAGTGAGATTCCCATGACTCTTCACTGCGTTAAAACTCCAGTTGACCCCGGTCCACAACCATATCTATAATTCACTGCTGACTTTCCCCGTCTTACTATTCATCATTAATAAAGAAGTTTTCTCTGGTTACAGTGGAAATCTGGCAAGGGAGTTTACACGATGTGAGAGTAGCGCACTCATTTGAACCTTTCAGCCTTTTTCATCGCATTCTTCAACTTATAGCTTTGATATCTTTGTCCTACATCCTACCATTCACGATAAATGAAGAGTTGATGGGAACCTGCATAAAACAAGTTGCTCATGCATAAGATAATCTTTTTTGAGTTCATGCAGAGTAAAGAAGGGACACATACAGATATAGAAGAGACAATTAGATAGAGAAACTCCGGTAACAGGATCTTATAATAGTTCTGTTTATTCACATTTCATGAAGATTGGAAAAAGTTCGTCAGAATTTCAATTGTTAGCCAATAGCCCATAAGTCAAAATGTTATTTCTCTCTCTAAGAATTTTCAAGAGATCGTTTTCATCCACCTTTTTTCCTATGCACCAATCGAGGTCTTGGGGGCACTGAAATTCATTCCAGATTACTCGGTAGAATAGCAAGTCTAGACCACACCAGGAGACTATGGGCTTGAACTTCACATCATGTCCAAAACTCATCCAATTTTAATTTCATCTTCATATTGCCAGCTTGAACTACTATCTCTTTCTTAGAGCAGTCCACTTTCAGAACCGTTGCTTTCCTGCCAAGGGATGGAACATGAATCATTGCACCAACTGCTGGAAGCTCAGATTTTTTCTCTGCATTATACAAGGGAAAAGACTGTTTATAGATGGACCATTTCCATTTTAACAAGACTAGAGATAGGACTCTTGCGGAAAGAGAGTCCTCACCATATTCCCTCAATGGCAATTACTTATGCTGTTTTCTAAATAAAATAAACATGGCAGAGTTTCTTAAGCAGTACCAGAAGATGATTGCTTGAGAGCTTTAGACGGGATTGTGCTTTTCCTTTGCACAAGATCTTTGCTGTCTTTATCTAAACTCTGTTGGAGCTCAGCAGCCAATGACTTCACGCTTGTTCCTACTCTAATTGGCTGGTGCTGCACTTGGGATGCACGAAACTCCCGCACTCTCTTATGGAGCATTGAACGTGCCGCCGCAGCAGCCTCTGATATTTCTCTAAACATCTTATTCTTTTGAGTTATACGTTGTTCCTCAATCCTCCTCCGGGCAGCCAACAGTTTTCTGTGAAGGTCCCTCGCAAGCCTAGAACAAAAACAGGAAGATGCTAGATAAACGCAAGTTTCATTTCACATGACGCCTTGCTAGCAGAAAGACCCACTTCTTATAAAGGAAATAATTCTTTTCATAAATTTATACACCTATTGCAGGATGAAATTCATCAGCCACTTTCAAAGTGCACTGACTTGAGTATGTCAAACAGAAGAAACCTAAGTAGAGAGTAATCGAATACACTTTCATGAAGACTTCAACTTATCCTTTTAACAACATATAAGTTCAATAATCTTTTGGGTATTTACACAAGCAAGAGTAGCATTCATCCACATAGGAGTATGAAACAAACACAAAGGATACCTAAAGAAATAATGGGTAGATGCTCCCTCTGAACTCGGATAAAGGAGAAAATATAGTTCCATTCAGTACTTCTATGATTCAGCAGTTAATAGCTATTTATGACTCAGCAAAAAACAAAAAGGAAAGTGATTGCTTATGAAAGAGGCCAATTCCAAGAAGCCAACGATTCTCACGTTAGGTAAGATTGTGAATCACGATGCAGCTCACGGAATTCCTGCTTGTATTTTTCCATATCAGTAATGAGCTGCAAGTGCAAACAAAGATATGTCATCAGTAATGGCTCCTCAAATGCCACCAAAAGAAAAGGGAACAAAACCAATCTCCATAAATGCAAGTGAATATAAAATTAGTCAACTGAAATTGCAGATCGCGCTCCCAATAATGCAAACTTCCATAATCTTCACATTCACTAGGCACATGATGACAAAAAGCCTCACGTAGACCCCAAACCATGGACTGAGATTATAAAAAAGCATATCCATGTTCTTACAGTATTGGTATAGACCATGATGGAGTGTCGAGCAATAAAAACTGAACCCATATGCTACAGGAAAAGGAGTGCCAAATGTATGATATGCTACAACACATACACCTTTCATAGAAGTTGCTTATCTTACTATCAAGATTTTGTAAGACGCCCAGAATAGTTCTATGCTAACACTAGTTACCTCATTTATCTCCGCACTTGCTGAACCATACAGTTCTCGAGCATCATTGACAATTGTGCCAGGCAATCCCAATCTTTCAGCTATACTGATGGCATTTGAACGCCCTATAAGATAAAAAGAATGTCAAGTCATATCCACTTTTGACAGATAAAGAACAGCAAATGACAGCAAAAGCTATTATTAAACTTTGCGCATCCACTGCAGGACATAACAAAGGCAGTCAACTAAGGAAGAATGAAAAACCTGGAATTCCCCAGAGAATCTTGTAAGTAGGCTTCAAATTTACTTCATCAAACTCCATACAAGCATTTTCGAAGCCAGCAGTGCTGCCAATCATTGATAATATGTAAGAGCCCAGGAGCACAAAGGGAGCATCAGATCTAGTAGGTTTTGGCAAATGTCAAAAGCAGATATGTCCTTTATGATTTCAACTAGATTAAACAAGCTAAACCACTGCCACCAGCGACAGATCTAGAATTATAAACTTAAGGGGTCCAAGTTTGATGTGAAAATTTATTTTCGTTTTTCAATAACTGCGTGATCCAAAATAAAATATTGATTAACATGGGGGTGGAAAGCCAAGGGAAATTACCCCTACATACCGATCAAGCACTGGGAAAGAAAAAGTTCAAAGGATGAATATGTATCTGCAATGGACCTTCAAAATTCAAGTTAAAAAACTACCTGTATTTCAGGGTTTTCAGTTCACCATGATGGGTTGTAGCTATTGTCAAAAGAGCACCATTGGCAAAAGATTCCAGCAGTGACATTCCCAGAGCCGCTCCTTCTAGAGGGTTTGTTCCCGCACCAACCTATCGTTATCACATACCAATATAATATTTCATTTTAATCTAGGGAAGCACGAGAAGAGCTGTAATTGCTTAACAGGTCACTCAAAGGAGTCACTTCAAACAATTATGGAGAGGCAAAAGAAAGACCGATAATAACATACTTCGTCTAGAAGCACTAACGACTGCTTTGTTGATTTTGATTGAATGTCCTGCAAATATATCATATAAGAAAATATCAACTATAAATAATATGATTAGTGGCATGATTACGTGATGGCATGATAACGAGAAAACACCATACATTTTAGTGATCAAGATAACACAAATCCATGTCCTTTAAACTTAATTTCATTTCCTAAAACTTCAAATCATATTTTCTCATCTTCTATTGATTCTCCTTCGAGTGTATGCCATTTTTGCTAGTTATTCTAGAATTTTCCAGTGTTTATAGAGAAAAGGTTAAATATGAGTCTATACAACTCCCAGGGTTACAAACTAATCCAACGAACCCTACAACGGAAATATCCAAGAAGGCTATGCTCACACTGATTTGTTTCAAGTGTCCAGAGAAGGTAGATAAAGATTGCGACAAAGACTGTTCATCACCAATATCAGCAAAGACAGAATCAAACCAAGGGATCCGTACAGATTCAGTGACAAGATATATAGGCCTGCAACAACAAACTTCCCTGGTGAGATACTTTAAACATTACACGAAATACATGTGCTCAGATTGTCTACAGTTACTACGAGTAACTGTGTTTTAATTGGAATGCTGTTAATAGATAGATCTGGCTTGGAATAGCAGATATTTATCACTGGAGAGACAGAGATAGCGGAAAAGTGAATTTACAACAGCAAAAAAAAAAAAAAAAACCAAAAAAATGTCGCAGGCAACCCATTGGCCTGTCTCAGAAAAGGCACCACAAAGGAAAGCCAATTATTAAACCTGATTTTGCCATCAGAGCTGCCAAGCCAATTGTTTTTAGGCATACAGTTTTGCCACCAGTATTAGGGCCAGTTATGACCAAAACCTTAGTCTCACTGGAAATGAAAAAATCAACTGCGACTGGCTTAGCTTGTTCGAGGGCTGCAACCTGAATTAACAGCAAATGTGTCAAAATATAGAATTAAGTACTATGCTCAAATTGCTAACCATTGACATTTCAAACTAACCCGCTCTTTCAGGGTTACAAGATCAATCTCTGACTCTCCTTTATTTGACATTCCTGCTTGCATTTTCCTCCTTCCTATTTCCTGAGCCATCATATTATGCAGTGAGCACCAACCCCTATATAGCATCTAGATGTTTAATGAGCATGTGCAAGAGCAGATAGCAATATCATGAAGTTTAAAGAGTTATCATAAGCAGAAAATTAATGAAAACGTTTAATTACAAGACATTCCATGACTCACCACAGCAGCACTACTGAGATCCTTTTGGGCCTTGCGCAGATTTAGTCTATGCTGCTGGACCAACAAGGGATGATAAGCATTAGGCAAAAACAACGTCCATTCCATGGAGTTTGATGATTTTGAAATTTTGTGCTCTGACAAGGATGTTTCAGCATCGAGTATTCTACTCTTCTCCTCTAGTAGAAGCAGGTCAGGACATGTGGCTCCATATGAAAGACTATATGTAGCTCGAGCATTTATCTGCATATTAGCGCCCAAACAATAAGAAGAGCACCTTCAATTATTATATAAAACTCAATCTACAATGTTATCACCACAACTGGTCTTGCAGTTTTATGACTGACTTCAATAAGAATTATCAACAGTAGCTTTTAGAATATAAGTTCTGTTGGAATTTCTCCAATGGAAGAGAATTTTGCCACAAGTCTGCCCATGAGATTGTGGCTAATAGATATCCTGAGGATCACACAAAGACTGGTCTTGGAAATGGAAAACTGATACAACCCTAGAATTAAGCATTTTGGCAAAGTCTCCATAATAGCATAGCTCTAGATGAAGTCCTTGTGGCATGCCCAGAACATTTGTTCAGTATGTGGGCAAGCCCTGAATCTGCAGATCATTTATTTTATTCGGCCCCATGGCTGGAGAGTTTTGGAGGGACCTGGCTATTCCTAACAGCCTGGCAGGGTCTTTCATCGAGGTTACCCGGGAGTGGATTGAAGACAATGTTAAAAGCAAGTTTTGGTAACAAAGACACAAAATTCCGTGGGGAATTGTTTTTTCTATGGATCTTTGGGTTCTTTGAAAAAATAGAAATAATATTTGTTTAAGAATCAGCAAATTTGCCTAAACTCACTTCTTTTCGTTTGACTAAAGCAGGAGAATCTTATGCTACCATGAAGAATTATGGGTGTGGAAGGAGAAGATTAAGGCAGGGAACGAAACAAAGGAAACCTGGACAAGGGTGGATTAAGGTTAATTTAGATGGAGCAATGTCTATGTAAAACAGAGAAGCAGAAGCAGGAGTTCTTTTGAGAGATTACCAAGAAACTGGATAGCTGGCTTCTCACATAACATAGGTAGAAGCATGCTTTCATAGCTGAGATTTGGATGCCAAGAAACACAATCAGACTTGCTCTTACAAATAACGTTAATCGTTTGCATGTTGAAAAGGATGCTTTAGCGGTTATTCATGTTCTTGAAAGCAAAACCTCGCAATCTCTCATAGAACCTCTCCTTTTTTGAGTGCAGGAACTTGCTGGAAGGAGTACAGGCATACTGCATCGAGCATATATACAGAAAAGCAAAAGAATGCGCAGACACTCTGGTTAGGTTGGAAAAGGAACAGCATATGGAGTTTATTATATTTACTGGTATTCCGGATTTTACTGAGGATATTTTTAATAGGGAAGCACTTGACAGCAGTTCAACTATGAGTGAAGTAACTTGACTGGTTTAACTTCTGAATGACAATCTTTGTTGCAACAAAAAACCATATTCAATTACTTGTAAGTTGTTGAAAAAGGTAATTCAAACTGTATGAGGCCTAATTTACATTTCCTACAGGCTTCACATAAAAAGGATAACACTCAGGAAACTTGGAAACTGCACACAAAAGACCACTCTGCAGAAACAACCAGAGAGAGAGAGAGAGAGACTTCAGTAGCAGTAGGAACTTACCATATCCAGTTGGATTATGCTGTTTAGCAAAATTTCAGTTTCATCAAGATCCATTTGCATCTGCTTGAGAAATGACAATTAGAGAATAGAAAAGTAAGAAGAAGTCGGTGACAAGAAAAAATATGAACTGGAAAATATGCAACCTTCTTTGTTAACATTAAAAGCACATCTTCCTCTGCCTTTGCCACCAATCCTCTTGCTCGTTGCAGCTCATCATTTAAAGGAACGGCAGCAAGTGGCTCTATGACATTACCATTTCCTGAACCACTACATCATGACAGATTCAGGAGAGAATGCATGACCTTGTACCAAAGGAATCCCAAAAACACTCCTCATCAAAATTTGACTACTTGCATTCAGTGAGAGCATTCATCATGCAAATTGTCCACCATCCTGCCTTCTAAAACAAAAGCCTTCTAGTTTGAGTTACCAAAGAAGGCAAGCAAAATTTCCTTCTAGAGTAAAAGTTAAAGTTCACTATAAATTATAAATAACTTATCACCATTGCCATGTAAGCAAAACAATTACCAAATCCCCCAAAGCACTCAATGGTACTTCATTTTTTTTTTAAATGCTCATTACACAACCAAGCTCATCTAAATACCTGTCCAAGAACCAAATGTGCTCTACTAGAAGTTTAGAAGTGACTACATGGCTTAATAACTACATCATGTTTTCAAAATTGATAGCAAAACTGTAGAGCGAAGATCTACATAACAGTTCAACTGTCTTATGGCACAAAGTAACAGAAAGTCCCAGAAATGAGCTAAGATGAAAAAAGCGAAGAGCTCTGGATAATGTTGGTCGACTACAATCACTTACAGCCACTCAAAAGCCTTTTTTAGTGCAAAAAGAAAAGGAAAGGAAAGAAAAATGGAAGGATGTAATATATTTTAGCACCTGGATAGCAGTAGACCATTCAAATTTATCAGCTTATCCATTCCGGACTTTATGCACCATCTTCCGTTGACATTACTCACTTCCTAAATAAAGGAAAATATAAAAGTTAAAACAGACAAATAGAAAAATACAAAGTATACACGCTACATAGATCTGTCTGACTGATGCACTCACCATGGAGGATGACTCATTCCTATCATTCCTCATTAATTTGTCCATCAACTCGTGTAGCTGAACAGAGAAAATGTAAAAGAACTAGAATCAATATTTAGCATCAAATAAGGAGACAACTCAGTAATTCAAAGGTTCGGATAAGAAACTGGCTGAGAAGTGTGATGAGGATCCACAGATGGAACTTCTTTTTACACAGAGTCCTTTGATTAAAGGTAGCAAACTTTCATTAGTTTATCAATAAAAATTGACTAAGAAGTTGGCAGTCAACTCATGTGACGATATGCTTCCTCTAAGTCCAAGACAATTACACCAATAACAACAATAAGGGTTACCAATAAAAAAGAACGTATATGATTTTGCAAATCACATTGGCATCCCCTTGGTGCCTGTTCAGTGAATTATCTGACTATCTAATAAAATAACAACAAAAGGTTATGTTGCATAGAGGCAGAAGAGGCAATTGCTGCCCTCCGTGATAACATAGCCTGTACAGATGGATATTGATGCAAGAGATATAAGAAGCTTTGTGTCAACTTTTCCGTAATCTGGTGTGGAAGAGGCCAACATCTTATAGTTATAGCTGCCCTCAGCAAATACAGTTGATAAGCCAATCTGAGTGCATAAACATGTTCAAGCATCACAGTCCTTGAAACATCGAAGGGAAGCTTTCTAATTGAAGGTAAAATTATGATTAAGTGAATGGCACAAAAATGGCAGGATAACTTCACCCTCTTTTCAAGTATCTGCACTTGTTCACGTGACCGTTTGAGCAAAGGACTCTGAAACAAATAAAAAGGCTAAGATGAGCTACAGAAACGACTAAGAGAGAGAAACAAAAATGACATCCAAGCCTACAAAGAAAGCTGTCACAATAAAATGACACTCTGGTAGGCAAAGAGCCACAGTAATGACAACTAACTCCGAAATATTGAAGAACATACAGCCGAGTCTTTAACAGAGCCATCTTCGTCAAGGACTTGCTGTATCGACCTAATTAGAGGTCGATTTATTATCAATTCCATAATCTGCAAGGTAACATAAAAAATCAAATGAGTCCATGATGACATTAGCAAAACAATACATGCAAATACTCTATTTAATTGTATATACTTGAGTCCCGTTATGATACCACTTCGCTCAGAGGCATGAAGCGTCTATGCCAGTCCGCATCTTCCTTGATTGCTGCTCGTAGATTCAGCTGTAGAGCATCAGCGAATTGCAAAAGAGATGCAACCGCTATTGCTTCATGTCCACTCATGGGTAATTCCCTCCGAGCACGCTGAATTGCAGACTTGACCTTTGAAAAGATCAAAACTCAGCAGTGAGTGACACCTCAAGCTCAACATCTTGTTGAAACCTAAAACACTTAAAATGACCCCAGATATCCATGCGACATGTGTCAGAGCTCAGTAGCAATTCATGAATAAAACTGAGCCAGAAGTGTATAATCGTTCTTTACTTAGAGTTGCAGTGCGTATCCGTAATTCAGAAACGAATGTGACCCACCGATGCTAAACAAATTCGATATGGCTCTGAGAAACCCAATGAGAAGTGAATATGCACAGTAAATGAGATTCCTAAACTTCACGTTGCTAGAAGAGGACGAAATTAGCGTAAAAGCACTGACCAGAGCAGTATCGACGCCACTCAAGTCCAAGCTGAAACCGCCGTGCCGGTGCATTTCCACCGCCGCATTAGTCTCGCTCAAAAGCCTCAGGCTCTCCTCGTACGTTTGGTCCAGAGACCACAACCGAGTCTTCACAGCAACAACAAACCGACGCCCACAACAGTGTCAGAACTCAATCGAAGCTATTCAAAACCAAAATTCGACATCGCAAAATCACCAATCGCCCCCGCACATAGATCTCTACTCCTCTTAGCTACACAAGTAGCGAATGCGCGCGTGCGAAAATCAATATCACCTAACGAATACGCGAATCCGCCGATCGACCGAGCTGACCTTAGTGGCGTCCCGGCCGAGCGAGGTGCCGGCGAACGAAGCGACGGAATCGCAGAGCTTGTCCCACTCCAGTACCCTGAGGCTCTGGAGGTGAGCGGACGATTCGCCGCTAAGGCCGGCGACGGAGGCGGCCCTGGAGACGGAGCGCCGATTGAGGAGGACTCGGTTGCCGAAACCGACGGCGAGTAGAAAAGAAGAAGGATGAGAAGAAGAAGAAGGAGAAGATGGAGATGGAGGGAAGGCGATGGAGTTGAGGAAGAGAGTGGGAGACGCCATGGTTGCGGTTGCTCGAGCAGAGACCGTTCGTTTGAAAATGGCGGGGGATGAAAGGATTTACCTTCTCTCTTCTTCTTCTTTTTTCCTCTTTTTAAGAGTCTTTTCCTTGGTTTTGAATCCATCACGAATCCATCACACGTCGATTGATCATACAAACCTTTGATGTGATCAATGGTTCGGATCGCGTTAAACTCAGGAACTTAAAATTCGGACAAAAGCCTCTCTCTTCGTATCAAGTTTTTTTTTTTTTTTGTAATTCTCGGCTTTCCAAGATGAAATTTATGTATTGGCAATTAGAGAAAGCACATTGCTCGGGTCGTGTGCTTCGTTGTGGTCAACACCGTGCATGCCGACACTTGAGTTTCCATAATTTGATTATTAAGCTAGCTTCAAAAGGCATGGTCGAAGTGTCATGGTCCAGGACGCAACTTACAAATTTCTATTTTGGCACGCCATTCGAGAATGGGATCGACTATTAGATTGGACCATTAATCATATAATTTGGTTTGAGTTATCACTGCAATTTTAAGTAAATTGAAGCTTCACAAGAAGCAATTGATTTAGAGATTAATGTTCCGTTTACTTCATGAAAGATGTATGATTTGAAAAATAATTTTCTGAAAACAATTACTTGTATCACTTAAAATAATCAATCAATAAAAAATATTTTTATTATCAATAATAATTTATATTTTATTTGTGGTATTGATAATAATTTATGCTTAAATACTTTTTAGACAATGAAAATAATTTTTTCACTCATTTTTGTAAGTAGTAAGTGATTAAATTTTAGAATATATTTTTCGAATCGGACAAAATAAACGAAGCATCATTGACTGATGGTATCGGTCCAATGTATTTTGAATGGAACCTTGCTTAAAACAAAATGTACCAAATAAAAATGAGTAAGGGAATGCTGTTGACCATGACACTGCAGCCAATTTCCATTCTTTTCCCAATAGGGCTGATGATATTTTGGGGCAAATGCTCGGCTGGGCCCAACCCAAGAATTTTCTCTGCTAGGATAGGCCCAAAAATTTTTTCATGGTTTTAAATCAGTTAATAAAAAATCTTTTCATTATCAACATCGATTTACGTTGAAACATTTTCCAAACAATTAAAATATTTTTTATCCATTCAGTCCCTAAACGATACAAGTAATCATTTTTATAAAAATATTTTTTAAATCATTCATTTTTTCATCAAATAAATAGATCGAGTTAAATACTCAATGCTGGAATAATTAGGAAGTTATGTTGACACCATAGATGGAAGCTTCCCCTCTAAGTGTATCTTCAAAATTGCAACAGTATAATTCAACGCCAGTGCAAAGTTTACTTCCTACAGGATGTGGAGTGATAGGGTGTGGAGCGACCGTTAACAACAATTTAGGCATAATTATTTTCATGGATGATAATAAATGTTTTTTATTCATTCATTTAATGAGTGATATAACCATATATTTTTTAGAAAAAAAATATCTAAATTTTCCGTGAAACGAGCACATTCAATAGATCAAGACAATTCATCAACGGGTCGATTTATATAGTCATAGCAAATAGGACGCTAAAGGCATTGTGCCTCCATGGCCAATTGCTCCTTGTATCAAGTGCTTAGTTTGATCGTAGGTGCACAAACAATACCCAGACAATAAGAGTAAGCTCCTCATTGACATCAATGGATATCGGAGTGTCCGATCATTCCATGACCTCACTAAATTCCAAATTGAGGTCATGGAATGGTGAATTGGGATCTACAACACATCACCCGCAAAATGAGTAGTCTGTGTATGGACAATTCGAGGCAACATCGATGGTGACCTTGTTAGAATAACGACGAGGCATGAGCTAGCATCAGTGTTGGCGTTTGGCGAAATTTGAACCGTTTCGATTGGTCCCAGCCCTAAGTTCTGAATTTAGTGTCATCGGTGGCAATTGGAATCCAACGATTTGTATGCAGACTTCATGAATCGAATCGGATAATATTATTTCCTATGACAAAGATCATGTGATAGCATACATTAAAACGAGAGAATGTTGTTTTCTAGCAAAAGCACCGAGACATGAAACTATCAATCGCTAATCGCTCGTTGGCCGGCTAATTGAGAATGTTATTTTTTGGACAGTTGCAAAATATATCGAAAATTTTCTCGTCGATTGTTCGGAATATGCTGCCTTTAATGCGCAATTATCTTGCTTCCTCATCACGAGGGAAAAAGAAGAAGAAGTAAATTCATTATTGATGCAAATAATTTAATTGAGATTTAATGACATTTTAATCCACAAGTTGGTTTTGATTTTTTCAATAAGCAAAAAGGTGACACCAAATCTCAATCTCTCTTCGACCAACAAAAAGAAAAATCTCAATCTCTCCATATAATCTACGCTTTTAGATAAGATAAAATGGGCTTCCTATTTTTTAAGAATCTCAATCATTTCTCTCTTATCTAAATATCTTGAGTTGTATATAATATAGCGGAATTACAAATGTGATGTCAATGGACAATTACGTAAATTCATAATTTTAGTTTATCTCTCGCATTTTACAATGTAGAAATTCCGACATTCCTTCTGCAATAACCTTTTCAAAAAGATTCTGAATCTTGAAAGACTACTTTTTTGATGGTTACTTAGAGTAGTTGTCCTTATCGACACAAAAGTTGTCCTTATCGTCTAGTCCTGTCTCGCACTATCCTCCAGTTGGCACTAAATGGCCTTTGCCGACCCTTGTTCTACCTCTAAAATATTAGAAGGTGCCTTTTTTTTTATTCTTTTGTTGGTCAAGTAATACTAAATTAGCAAGACCCAAAATAAATAAATAAAAATTAAAAGTGGGAATTGCTTGGAATTAAATAAAGCTAATCGTTTTAATACTAGAACTTGAAGTGGGAAAACTGCAAAGTAATGATGCCTTATGAAACCCGTCAGTTGACTTTTTTCCCTTTTTTGCCCAAAAGGAACTGTCAAATTGACCGACTGCCGGCGGATATTTGTCAATGTAACGCAAGGGGGTGGTGATAAGAGTCCCGAAAATCAAGCCACACTACTTGATTTTTAAGTGGGAAATTGGGAGAGGTTGCACGGTGCACGTTTTCTATCATCGAAAAATCCGATCCACTCAAATGGATAACGAGTTCGCTTCATATGTATTATACCTCCAATCTCTGAAATTTGACATAGTCTTCAACCCCTTTTTTTATCCAACACGACACGGACTGCAATTACAAATTTAAGTATTCGTAACTTGCCCATCAAAATTAGATCCACCGGAAAAAAAAATGTTGTTTTTTTTTTTTCTTCCTTGTAACCTATTCATCTATTGATTTTCTCAGTTTGAATCGCTTTCGCTTGTCAACCCAATCATGGCCGGCCGAGGACCAATAATTAAAAGACAAAAACAAAAATCCGGGGATTAAAGTCCAAAACGGGAGATTCCAAACGCATCGCTGTCTCTCACTGCCTTCCCATTTTGTCAAAGCTATCCGTGCGAAGAACTTTCTCCCGAGGGAAAACGACGAAAAGAGAGGTCATTTTCGGCCTGTCCCAAAAAAAAAAAAAAAAAAAAAAAAAAAAAAAAAGGATTTATTTTCGACAGAAAGACTTGCTGATTCCATGCAGATTCTGATTCTCTTGCCTGTATCTACAAAAGATAATGGCGCATACGATGATGTGTGGTTCATAAATTTTTACTTTGTTCAACGTAAATCTTAAACTTTTAACTTAAAGAAGCACGTCGTGCGAATTGAAAATTCAAGAGTCGCGTCACACGTGGAGCCAAACCTCGTCAGTCGTCACCATTTGCCTGGGCACAGAGATCCCGACCAAGAAGACGAAAGAGGCCGTCCCGACCAGATCAGCGCTGGCGCAGTCCCGCCATGGATTCTGCATCATCCGCTGCCGTCGTCCTTTAGTTTTTTAACTCGCCGATACCGTCCCGCGCCCTCCTTAAAAGCCGGTCCGCATCCGCAGCAGAGCTCCACAGACACACACACTCTCGCGCTCCATCTCGTCCTTTCCTTCGAACGGGCGGGCCCCCACTTCCAAGCTTCCCCTCCTCTCCCCCGACCCTCGATCCGAAATCCCGTCATGGGCCTCGACGGCAGCCTCGATCAAGAGTCGGCCGCGCCGGCGCCGGGGAGGTCCCTGTTCCGGTACAACTCGCCCCTGACCCAGGTCAGCCTCATCGGGCTGGTCTGCTTCTGCTGCCCCGGCATGTTCAACGCCCTCTCCGGCATGGGCGCCGGCGGGCAGGTCGACCCCACCGCCGCCAACAACGCCAACACCGCTCTCTACACCACCTTCGCCGTCTTCGGCGTCCTCGGCGGCGGGATCTACAACCTCCTCGGCCCCCGCCTCACCCTCGCCGCCGGCTGCAGCACCTACGTCCTCTACGCCGGATCCTTCCTCTACTACAACCACTACCAACACCAGGCCTTCGCCATCGTCGCCGGCGCCATCCTCGGCGTCGGCGCGGGCCTCCTCTGGGCCGGCCAGGGCGCCATCATGACCTCGTACCCGCCGCGCGACCGGAAGGGCACTTACATCTCCCTGTTCTGGAGCATTTTCAACATGGGAGGCGTCATTGGTGGGTTGATTCCATTCGCGTTGAATTACAATAGGAACGAGGCTGCTTCCGTGAATGACGGGACCTATATTGGGTTCATGTCTTTCATGACCGTCGGTGCGCTCCTTTCCTTCGCGATCTTGCCGCCGAGCAAGGTGATTCGCGACGACGGGACTACTTGCACTAACGTTAAGTACTCCAGCGTCTCGACCGAGGCGGCCGAGATTCTCAAGCTGTTCCTCAACTGGAAGATGCTCTTGATCGTGCCAGCCGCCTGGGCTAGCAACTTCTTTTACAGCTACCAGTTTACTAATGTGAACGGGGTCTTGTTCAATTTGAGGACTAGAGGGCTCAACAACGTGTTCTACTGGGGGGCGCAGATGTTGGGGTCGGTCGGAATCGGCTATGTGTTGGATTTCAGCTTTTCGAGTCGGAAGGTGAGGGGATATGTCGGAATTTTGCTTGTAGCTTTGCTCGGGACTGCGGTTTGGGGGGGTGGCCTTGCTAATCAGCTGAAGTACACTCGCGACAAAGTGCCCGAGAAGCTGGACTTCAAGAACTCACACTCCGATTATGCCGGGCCATTCGTGCTGTATTTCAGCTACGGATTGCTGGATGCAATGTTCCAGAGCTTGGTTTACTGGGTCATTGGATCTTTAGCTGATGATTCCGAAACTCTCAGCAGGTAGGGAATAATTTTCTCGACAATGAGTAACAAGAGATTCTATTTTGGCATGTAGGCCTGTGGAAATAGAGATAATATTCTTGATTAACACCATTTTTGGGTAATTGAAACTGATATCTAGTTTTCTTCTATGTCCTGCAGGTACAGTGGGTTCTATAAAGGAGTGCAGAGTGCAGGAGCGGCAGTCGCATGGCAAATCGACCAGCACAAAGTCTCGTTCCTGGGGGAGCTCATCATCAACTGGTCGCTCATGACGGTCGGCTATCCCTTGCTGCTGGTTCTTGTCAAGTTGGCCGTGAAGGACGATGTGAAGGGTGAAGAGGGAGATAAAAAGGAAGTTGTTCCTTCTTTTGCTCATTAGTTGATAGTCCACAATGTCATTTAATCTTATGAAGCTTCTTTGTTAGTGTCGGGCTTAGCAAGACAGCAAGCTGAAAAAGATGAATTCTTTTGAATAGCTTTCTCTCCTCCTCCTCCTATGGGTTTTCCTATCCTGTCTACAGTGGAGTTGTAATCTGTGACTGTTGACACAACAGTTGTAAATGAGACATTGTTACCTTTCCCGTGTATTTCTCTCCCACTAAAGAACTGCGAAGATAGGTGTGGCTTATGAGTAAATCACGGCTGTCATAGTTATCGTCCTACGCATGGGGAACACTAAATTGTCAAGTATCACATGGAGCATTAAGTCACGGCAGGCAATCCATTATTTTATAGCTATGATCTGCTTGCTTGCATATTTTAATGTAGTCTTCCTTTCAAAATGCGTAGGAACTTTCTGAGAAGCTGACTCTGCACGGCGTATTTTCCTTTTAGCTTTCAGACATGTGAACTGAGACAAATAGAATAAAACTCCGGGGTCGCTCCTCATCATAGTCGACCATTTCTCTAGAGTAAATTCCAATGTCAGGAAATACTGTGGATTTAAATACTCTCCTCCTATAATAACAAAAGGGTAAACATTTATCTATATGTCTGGTCCTCTTGTTGTTTGTTTGGGCTAAAAAATATAGCATTTCTGCATCCAGCTGGAAAAAGATCAGGCTCGCAATTTCATGCTTTGGCTTCTTTCAAGTGTGACCTCTGCATTTCCAAGGATAGAGAGCTTGTATTGGTCAAGATGTAAAGCCTCTCAAGACCGACTGAATAACATCCTGAAGAAACAGATTTTCAGGCATCGAGCTTTCAAGAACACTATGAAACAAACGCGTGGCTCTTCTGCCTCTATACGAAGAAAGCGAAGCTGCGAGGTCAGTGTGATATTGTGGAACTCCACGTCACCATGAAGTCAAGTTTGAGCGGATTGTCAAGAGCCTTAATAGGAGATAGGAATGATGAATTAGAGGAAATACCCTGTGCACCAGATAAGAGTGATGTGAGAGGACTATGAGAGCACTCAGCACATGAAACCAGAGAGAATCAACTCCCATAATCCCATTGCTAAGGAAGCTTTGCCAGACTGGAGACAGCACGATTGACGCTGTACATGTTCTTGTTCTTGCCCGTATTATCTGGACCACATGGATGACTCGCGGGCTCGCTTGCGCACGGAATGTAGCTGCTTCTACTCGAGACTACTCGGTATATGACCATTTAAACGTGAAACACAACTTCAATTATTAAAACGAATATATTTGAAATCCATCTTCGCACTGAATCGAATTTGACAAAATAGCTTCATTCTGACTCCAAAAGTGGTCTCGACGTGGCCCGTGGAAGCACATTCAACCCAATTGCATGCATGAGAAGAATAAAGTTGCAGGAATTGGATGAGCAAAAACCTAAAGATGAACACCAGTTACTTGCACTGCAGAACGTGAGCTTTATTGACCAAAATGAGGTCATGCATCACAGTTAATGGGAAAATGATTTCAATTTCTTCATTAAAGTCCATCTCAACGGATAGAAGAGCAACTTGTAGAACAAAATCCACCACCTCCAAAAGGAAATGTGCATGTCGGTCGTCTGAAGAAGATCCTAATTTCCCAAAAGCCAATGTAACCTTCTTTGCAAAGTACAGTTCAAAACTGGTTTTGACTTGCTGTGAGGAAATGAGAAACCAGAAACAGGGGAACATCAGCCGCAACAGTTTTGCAGGAAAAACTATGTTCTCTTTTCGAATTGTCCTGTGCGATTACTTCTACTCTCCTTCAGAGGACTTTGAAGCGAAAATGTTGGCTCACGCTGTTCCATACTATCTCTTCTAGAAATCACGGGAATCTCGTCCACAGCCTTTCCCGAGGAAGAAGTGTTGTCATCTGAGCTTTCAGTCAACTGAGATGAAGAGCCTCCTCCACTTGGAGCATTCCCTGGGGCCTTGCCAATTAGGCTTTTGTACATTGTCAAAGCCTGTGCCATCATGTTAGCTGGATTGGCAGTGGAGCTAGGAAGCAACAATGTTGTGCCCTGATGTAAATAGTAGTTATAATGAGAATACATCAGAATCATAACCTGTGCAATACTAAGCTATTTGCAGTAAATATATAATCAAACAAAAACTCCAAATCATTTACCTCTTTGGCAATGTTTCCAAAGGCCTGGATATATTGTTCAGCAATCCTCAAACTAGCCGCCTGCATTCAAAGTAGAGGTGTACACCAAAGGTGGGAAGTCAAACAGGTAATTTGATAAGCGTCATCCTCTCAATAAAAAGGCGAAGAACATACATTCCATTATTTCACAGAAAGGATAATGACAATGCCTACAAAGATCCAAAGAAAGGCCCAATCTTAAGGGAGAAACGTCTCACAATATGATCCATTCCATCAGACTATGCAAGTTACACATTTCATTTTCTTTTAAAAATAACTTTCTACTTATTTTCTTCAACCCCAATGTTCTTCCCACCTTTTTGGCTAATTGCAAATCTTTCCTCATCATGACTTTTCAAGACCATCTGCCTGCCGCACTAGTTTTTTCCTCTTGAAAGTTGATAGTACACAGCATAGATAAGCACAAGACTACAACAGTTTGTAAGAAGAACCTTCCACGTTTAAAATCCTCATAGAATGGAGAAAACACTTGCCACTAAGTATGTGAGAGTTATCATTACGTGTAGTATCATTGCTAATTGATGGAATGTCTACATCAACAACACTGGGAATCCTGTAATTTAAGAGAAAAGCTTACTTCAACACCTCCAGTCTCCTTAAGAGCATCGGATACCAGAACAATTCCTTTTGCTGTTGCTTGTGCCCTAGCAAGGATAGCTTCTGCCTCTCCTGTTGAGATGAAAAGGAGCAAACGGTAATAGGGAGAACCACTTAAGATGCCTGTGCAATTGAGTATATAACTACACCCCACAATAACGCTGATATAGGCATGATGCAAGGTATTTCCTACCAATCAGCTAAATAAGAGCTTATAAAATGGCACTACTGATATTATGTCCTCTGCCTATAACAATTTCAGGCAAAAGATACATCAATTTCACAACTAGAAAGCCAAAGCTTACAACGAGATAAAAAAGGCCCTTAACAGACAATTTCATCAGTTCCTGCAAGTAAATTTCTCCTCTGAACAGAATATAAGTTTCTCTACTTGAAGCAGCCTTCAAATGAAGCATTGCATCCAGCAAACCGCAGATTATAGAAAAATTCTAACAAGATTATGAACATATTTCAACAGACCGTGTGCTCTATTAACTTGATCCATCTTTGCCGCTTCTGACTCTAGGATTACAGCACTCTTTTTACCATCCGCAATATTGATGTTCGACTGTCTTTCTCCTGTTAAACATTAAAAGTATCAGTTAACCAATATGAGGATCTGCTCAGATTTTCCATGCTACAAGGGAAAAGCATATACCGAAAACAGGATGGTCAGAATATGGAGCCGACCCAAAGTGGAAGTGTCATGGTAAATAATCGCAGTTGGCAATGAAGTAAGGATGCTAGTAATTACCAACCAAGAATGTGAATCAACTAAAGTGACCACAGACTCAGTAACAATGAGAAAGAAAACAACTTTAATAGCTCATCATCACATGTCTAGTAAATATAAGCACTCAGAATACATGACTACATCACCTTCAGACTCCAGGATTTGAGCTCGTTTCTTACGCTCAGCTTCTGCTTGCATCTCCATAGCTTGCCTCACACCACGAGGAGGATTTATGTCCCCTAAAAAAGAAAGCACAAGGAAGCACATTTAAGAGATCCTCTAAAGTGTTAAGTGACCATTATAACAATTTTGGACAGGCTGCAACTTACGTATTTCATAACGAAGACATTTCAAACCCCAGTCTAAGGCAGCCACGTTAATGGACTCCTGTGAAAATAGTCAACCCATAAAGCACCAGCCTTCATTCTTGTTCTCATCGCTGTACCATCTAAGTATATAATCATGTAATTTCAAATTTGGGATTCAATCTGTCATGACTATTCATCTCTAATACTCCATGGACATCATCCAATCGATGAGAAGAAAAACATACTACCAACCACAGCAGAGACAGACACAAAAATAGAGAAGAACAGACAGATGCAGATAGGACTCCATCAATGGAAAACACGAAGACGAATGGAGCTGTTCAGAAAAGGCTTTAACTCAGCCAGAATCAAAGAAACTGAGGTACTCTATGCTATCTACAACTTAGCTTAGAAGGACCATGCACTGGTAGCGTCCACAGGAGCAGAACTCACCACTATCTTTTCATTAAGCGTGTCCCGCTCCTCAAATGTCTTGTCAAGCGTTATTTTCCCAAGCTCACTACGCATCGTCGTCTGAGCTAGCTGAATAACTGCATATATAGGATTTTCAACGCCATAAGAAGCGTTGTAAGGATCCACAATCTGCGAAAACCCTATCATTTCAGCTCATTTATATGTAGATATACCAAAAAAATGAAGCATTCCGTGAGAAAACACCAAACGCCAGCATGATTATACCTTGACGTAAAGCACTCCGTCGATCAAAATGCTGACATTGTCTTTGGTAATAGCAGACTGGTCCGGTATAGGAATGGCCTCTTCCTTGAGCGAATGCACGTAAGCTATTCGATCGACGAAAGGAATCAAGAAATGGATTCCCGAAGTTAGGGTTTTCACATACTTGCCGAACCGCTCGATCACAAAAGCCCTCTGCTGCGGCACGATCCGTATCCCCCAATTCACCGGGGGCGTTATCTCATATCTGCAAACCCCAAGTTCACATTTTCACAAAGCAAACACCAGCAGAAACCGAACGATTCCAACATTCGAATGCACAAAACACAAAGCAGCATCACATCCGCTAATCCACACGCCAAAGGCACAACTTTCACAATCGCGAGCCGGTTTCCGAAATCCACCGAATCCAGCATTCGAAAATGCCACGAGCCCGCGATTTCCCACGGCGCTAACGGCACCGCATTACCGGACTACGCCTACCCTGACCTAGGATTTCATCGAGGAGGAGGAGCGGAGGCGCAAATTACCCGGTGCTGGGGTCGCGGCCGACGCGGAGGTGCCGGACGGAGGTGGCGGCGAACGGCGGCGAGGGAGGGAGGAGAGGGGAAAGCGAGCGGTGGCGCGGCGGGAGGAACGAAGGGGCGGTCGAGAGGGCACGGGCAGAGGCGGCGGCGGCGGCGGCGGCGGGGGAGGAGGCGGAGTCGCGGAGGAGGTGGTGGGGGAGAGATCTCAGGGCGGGCCCGAGAGAACCGGAGCTCCTCCTGAGCATGTGATTCATCGCGCTGCTCCGTGCTCTGATCTGGTGGATGGCGAATTGGGGATGACTGTTGTTGTCGGAATTTAAGGAAGAAGAGCTAAGAAGAGGGTGTCGAAGCCACGCTGGTTTCGTGGGAAGAAGGGGGATTTCTCATGTAAAGCCCTAGTAAAACCTCCTTCCTTCTGCTTCTTCCTTCGTCCTCCTCGTCGTTTTCCTTCTTCTTCCCCAAGCAAAGCCGAAGAGATGGGGTCAAAGTCAGAGCATTTCTCCTCCAAAGTAAAACCACCTCATGTAGCATTTATGGAACAGTCTCTTCTTCGAAATAACACCACCTAATGTAGCACTATGGAAAAAGAAAAAATTGCAGTGTTGCTGATTACATGCAATCTCTCGTTCAGATTTAACAGTGTAGCATTATGAAACGCATGGATCGGGCCAGTACGTGTGATTTCCTATCGAACAATTCAGGATTTGAAAAGCATGGATCGAACCAACATGTATGATTTCCTGTAGCGAATGAAAAATCAAAAAGATGATAATTGTATTAAAAATTTTAAAATTTGTTATGAATGTGCCGGACTTATTCAATCGCATAATTTGGGCTCTTAGAATATGACGTCCTTGGGACTTTCTATTTAATTGTATCGAAAGGCCTAATTCATTGGGATTTCCCTATTGGGCAGGTCATTTCGAGGCAAGCAAATCATTTATGATGAAAAGAAGGGCTTTAAGAAAATGATTCGGAGTTCTTGCAGAGTGGAACCATACAGTACTGGACACGAGATAGATATTTCAAAGAACAAGGCTTTTTTCAAATAGGCCAATTCATTTGGGACCCTACAAATCCACTCTTTTTCTTATTCAAAGATCCCCTTGTCCCTGTGTTTTCACATTGATAATTCTTTGCAAATGAAGAGATGTCAAAGGGGCTTCTTTAAATTCCAAAATTTTCAAAAAAAAGAGATAAAAAGTCGTGAAATTTGTCACGAAAGTCAATTGAGTCTTGAGACTCATCAAATTTGTCAATCAAGTTTTTCCATTGCGTGCAATTTTTTAAAAATTTTATGACTCGATTGCATTTTCACTTTTTATCGCACTTTTTGAAAATTTTGTTATTTGATTATACTTTTGTGATAAATTTCTTGACTTAATCCCACTTTTTAAAAATTTAAAAATTCGATTGCATTTTGATGATAAGTTTTAGAATTTGATTGTGGTTTTTAAAAATTTTAAGATTTAATTGTACTTTCGTAATAAATTTTAGGTCTTCCAATTCCAATGCATTTATCCAAAAAATAATTTAAACTCCCAATATTGAGTTTTTGTATCATAAGATCTCTTTGATAAAAATAGGAATCTTATCTTTCGAGAGTGGAAATTTTCCTACGAAGAAAAAGACCTAATCACTCTGAAAGATTCGAACCAGCAGTCGTATATACAATTAGTAAGGTCCGGTTGATTTACTTCCCCATTACGCATTCCTTCCCAGGTCAATTCCAACGAGAAAGATTACACAGAAATCTGAATCGTAGAAAATGCATACTAGAAGCCACATCCAAAAGAACTTTGAGCTTGAATTAGATAAACAAACCTACTGATTGTGTCTAAATTCACAATAAACCCGCCGCTAGTTCTATCGATCCCGCCGTACCCGGCTGAGCAATGTCGGAACATACATTTGCTTCCCCATTACGTGGAAAGATTACTTGATTTGAAAATGATACCAAAAATGAAGAATCCCGATCCAGAACCGCTCCCCGGCACATCCAAAACAGGTTTTGCAACTTAATATATAACCGAATAAAAACACCAAATTGTAGGCAGAAAAACTAACACCAAATTGTAGGCAGAAAAACTCCCATAGCACAAAATTGTAAATCTCATCCTCAACAAGATCACCAGAGTCTGCTAAATCATCCTTCAAAAGGAAATCCAACGGAAAAAAAGACATAATGTAAAACTTGACACCGAATGCTGCTAATACTTCGCTTCTCATTCTTCTTCGAAGATGGTTCCCTTCTCGCTGACATAAATACCATCAAGGAACTTCCTGATGTCCTTGTTCTTCACATGGCATTTCTGTTTCAAGACACGCAGAAATTCAATCTCAGCGAGAGCTTTTCATCACGTGCAGGGGTTGTATGTAAGGAAAATGACGAGTAGCACGTACCTGGTTTATGAGGGCGCAAGACCGGGAAACAAGCTCAATATCATTCCCATCCACAACCAGTTCATCCTTCACCTTCTCGGAACGAACCACAGATACTCCTTCAAGCATTTCTACCTTCCTCACCTGAGTAAAACGAGCAAGGAAAAAGATTATTTTTAGTTTCATCTAGACCCACAAGATAAGTAAAGTGAAAAAAACAATAAAGGTGGGCAAAATCATCAAATGATTTGATTTTGAGAAAACTTGTTATCAGAATATAAGTCCAAACTGGAAAGCCAAAGTATCAGGCCGGCAGCCTCCATTCGGTATACACGTATAGCACAGTGCTATACTGATTCGTTACAAACTCATTCATCACATCAGTCCAGAAACAGCAGAAGCTAATAGACAAAAGGAAACCTTCTGACCTCAATCGATTGAAAGCACAATAAACTACACACTTTCTGCATAAACAATCATCAAGAGGACGAACAGAACAGAACAGCCCACAAGCTATTTCTACGTCTCCTAACTACGTGAGGCTGTTCATATGCAGAACTTCACTACAGAAAAAAGACTTTTTCACTTCGAATTTCCATCATGCATTCGAACAGACACCGCAAGACTCCAACTTTTAAACTAGATTCTAACGACAGACAGAAATCTCAGTACCCGGCGAGAATAAACAATTCAATCCACAGACTATCGAAATCCGATACGAGAAAGCTATCTAGGTGCTGTCAGATTCACTGAAATTTCACAATCAACCCTACCATTCACTCCGTGACTAACTCTTCGCTTTCAAATAAATTATTAAAAAATTGAAAAAGGGGCATTTCTCACCTTCTTCTCGCCCAAGAAGTTGCGGATCTCGATGGACTTGTTCGAGTTCTGGATGCTGGCGTTGATGGGGAAGTGAGCGTACACGAAACGCATCTTGTACCTGTAACCCTTGGTGACGCCGGTGATGAGATTCTCGACGTGGCTGAGGGCGGTCCGGATGGCGGCGGAGGTCTTCCGGGTGCCGAACCAGGCCTCGATCCTGAGCTTCCTCTTGCCGGTCTCCTCGTCCTTGATCAGCTGGAAGTCGAGGTTGAGGTGCTTGAAGTTGCGGGTGAGCTTGCCGCGGGGGCCCTCCACCTCGATCACCTTCGCGTTCACCTTGATGGTGACGCCGTCGGGGATGTCCATGGTCTCCGACGAGAGGATCGTCTTCATCTTCGCTTCGGGCGGCGGCGGCGGCGGCGGGTGGCTCTGCGAAAACCGCGGCTGAGAGAGAGACTAGGTTGTTGGTTCGCCTCGAAACCCTAGTAAGCGCGAGAGCGACTGGTTTTTATACCTGCGTGGAGAGAGAAAGTCTCCAGATCAAAATTGGGCCGGACGGCGGGTACGGCCCGGAACGCCAGGCCCGAAGGCTTTTCGTGCCGGGCCGGCCCCGGCCCATGAACAGGTCCCGGGCCTGCACATGCCCAGTTGCCATCTTTCTCAAAGAGCGTGTGAAGCCCGAAATGAGATGGGCCTGTTCGGGTTTTTCGGTCCGGAATATCGTTGGGCCCATTATGGAGCCAGGGATTAAGGGTTGGGCTTGGGCAATTCAATAATTTGGGCCTGATTGGAATTGAAATGCGTTTGGTTGGAAAGTCATTAGGAAAATGCAAATGACTTAAGGTTGAAGAGGCTTTTCAGAATGCAAATTATGTTTGTTAAATTATAAGCTGAAAGTCCATTATAAAGTACATTTGAGCAAATTAGTGTTTGAAGAGATTATATTTACAAAGACTTTTATGATAAAAAAAAATTATCAAAAGAAAAATAAAAAAAAAATTGACTGGCATGGGTAACGGCCGTAGGCGATTGAAATCTATTGTCAGTGGCCGACATCTGACTTAGGTAGCCCTAGAGACGACTGAGGAGGGCTGCTTGGGGTCAAGCGACCTCCGGTGACCCCACCGCCACCCAGATTGCACGGCGGTCGCACCACCCCTGCGGCGACTAGATGGGTCACGCGGCCCCGGCAACCTCCACACGGAGGTCGCGGTGCGACAGGCGCGATGGTCGCCAACGACTGACTGCCCTTCGGCGGCAACCGCTCACGAAGAAGAAGAAGAAGATGAATAATGAGGGCAAAACCAGAAAAACGAAAAACCAACGAGGATAATTTATGATGAAATTTTTTTTATTTATCCCCTCAGCTCAGCATGCCGAGAAGGCTAAAAGCCCAAGGCAACTCCCAATTTGCCTTGGGCTTTCAGCCTTGTGAAGGCTGGCATTTTTCAAATGGGGTTTGAAATTTTTTTACCAAACATCCCTAAATTGGCCCAAGGATCTTTGGGGGTTCAAAGTGGCTTCTCAAAGCCACTCCCAAACGCACCCTAAGTCCAATGGTGCAATTACACGCTACACAAAAAAGTTACTAGAGCGGTCAATAAATATTGATAAGGTATGAGAGTACGAATTGAACGGCACAAGAAACTCGAACCTAGCACTACACAACACGACTCGCTCGAAACCAACATGATTGCCGACTTCACACGTTGTCACCTATTTCTCGTACAAACGAATTGTTGGCACTATGAATCAAATATACGATATTTTGGCAACAACAGGAAGATACGGCAAGGTTCACCAACACGAATAGACACTACGCGAGTTCGTTTTCATTTTAAGTTATGATAAGCAAAGCGATTTTTTTATTAGGTGTCCAAATGCCAACTTTCAAAAGTCATAAGATAATGTCAGGTGCTCTTAAGCTGACATGGGGGTACTATTTATTCTCCAATACAAACTACTATTTTTCTTGTATTTGACTTCTAATGGTATCAAATACCCCAAAAAAGAAAAGAAAAAAAGAAGACAAAAAGGTCATTTTCATAGCTTGAAGCGTGATTTAGCAGCCTGAAAATAAGCACTTTCAATTAAGCCGCATGCCGTCGCACTCTTCTAGCTCATGCGTTGATTAATTACTTCAAACTCCTAATTAGAACTCAATTGGCATGCGTGAGCAGATCACGCTTGAAGAAATTAAAAAGATGATGTGGAAGTGGTCAGGTATACCCTACCACCATCTAATCATATCTAATCTACCAAATTATAATTCATGGATAGATAAGTACATTAGGAAAAACGAAGCCACATAGCTTCACAGGAATATCTGACCTGGTCACGGATTAAATATCTCCATGCCTACCTGGCAAATCTAGAAGGACCTGACATAGGAACATCGCACGTTCAAAACGATGATATTTGCTGTCGTCATGGATTGATATCATTCGGACATGCACCTCCTGATTTTTGTGTTTTCTTTTTTTCCTTCTTTCGTGGCTTTCTTCAAGGGATTTCGCTTTCGGTAGTTGAATTTGAGGCATAAGTGCATTAGCTGGACTGTCTATAAAAGCCAAAGGAGTCATTGACCTTTTATCTATGTTAGAAACGGATTGGTTGAGGCAAAAAAGTAATAAATTGCTAGGATAAAATGTCAGTACACGACGATCCCACCGCCCCCGTGACATAATATGATACAGGGACGAACTAATTGTAATTTGACGAAGCATTAGTATTGTTTATATCCGGATTCAAATTTTAATTGATAAATCTAGTCTCATATATTCTCAATGAGGCGCAATATAACCTTTTCTATATCAATATCAATATACAACGGCCATGTCTTTTCTAAAAGTTGTTTGTAGCGTTGACACGTGGTTATTGTAATTTACAAGGAATCATACGTCCTTTTTTTTTGCAAGGACCACTTGTTTTACGCTCTCTACTCATTTTAAGGATAATTATTAAAAAAAAAATCATAAATCTATTGTATGAATGTCAATTTAGTCAAAAGCTCTTTAGTTTAATCAATTTTTTTTGGTTGAAAGTAAATATTTTATTCGTATATCAAGAACTCAAGATAATACATGAAAGGTTCAAAACAAAGCAAATCCCAAACAAAAAAGCATAAAATGTCTTAATAAGCACACTCTCATCTTACAAGAATAGATATGTCTCGACCTAAAAGCATAATGAACAACGCCTGATTACCGAATCTCATATCATCATAAGTGATAGGTGCACCTCGTAATCTCTTGCTCCAAAAGCTACAATTTGCCCAATGAGCGGTGCACGCTTAAATTCAACGTTTTCAACACCATCACCATCTAGAGACACAAAAAACAAGTTGAACGGGCTCCAAAATCTATATATGGAGAGATTGAATGAGCACATAAATGCCTCTAAGTAACTTCTCCCAAATCTAGATCTAGCATATGAGAGCTTCCAAAACTCAAAGGAGTCTTATAACCGCTTCCAAGAAATTATGAACTCACCATATTCCTCCTCAATTTGATTGGACTTCTTGATTTGGAGCATACTTTTCGCTTGCATTACTGGGAAAAGTCGCTAACGTGGATGTCGGGTATCTTACATGACATGACCAACACATGAGAAGGCCGACACTAACATAGACAATTTTTTGTAAATAAAAAAAAAAAAGTGATTTTTTTTTCTCATTATGGCTAGTGACAATCATTGAGCCTACAAGCCCTCATTGGATCTATGCAAAGGCTTGTAGGCCCTTGCCAAGTGGCCAACGAGGCCTTGTCGACCCTCGATAGTCTCGATGGAAAAAAATAAATAACATAGAATCACATAAAAATATAAAATTATAAAATTTCACAATTTTTGTTTTTAAATTTATAACATCCACGTCAGATCGGTTATGTCATGTGTGACGATCGGTGTCTATGTTAACGATTTCTTTTGTCAAAATGGTTGAAAGGGCTATATTGACAAATTGTCAAAAAGTTTAGAATTAAATTGGTCAAATTGAAATGTTTGAGACTAAGTTGGCATTTATACAATAAATTTATAATTTTTTTTTTTGTAATTTTCCTATCATTTTACTACCTATTTATTACCCTTGCCCCTTGCTCTTCATTATCTCTCTCTTTTCTAATTGTAACCCCTTATTATTAAAGAAGTTTTTTTTATGTACCGACATTACAATTTACATTGTATACAAATGCAGCTACTACAATACGAACACATAAATTACGTGGAGTTGAGGCATAGTGCAGAACAAACGAAACATAACAAGTGAAAACATCACGTTAGCTTTCTGATTTCTAAAAAGTTGCTCAAAATGATGGATATCGTATTGATATTACTCTTGTAACATCAGCCAAACCCAATTTTTTTTTTTTTTTTTTATCACAAAAATGTTGTGGAGACAAGAGTTGAACCCATGACTTCAAGGTTATGTTATGTCAATTTGAAGCCTTTTTTATGCTCAAATGCTTATATATATATATATAATCCATGCAAAGTGCGAGTTATGCAAAATTGAAGATATTTCTGAGCCATAGTGGCGTAGATTTTCAATTTTTGCTTTGGGCTCAATTTAGAAGGATGATACTTCCAAGGTCTTAGGTTGTAGGTTCCTTATCACTTCACTTTTTGACGAGACCATTATGAGAAATGTAATTCTTCCATAACCCCTTTTTTCGGAAGGTGTATGGTTCTAGGTTCTTGGCAAGGGTCACCTACCCAAGCTCTTGTCCACTATGGGCGAGGATGGCCTCACCCAGGGTGAGGGTGTAGGAAGAAAATCGACGGAAGACGATTTACATATTTCGGATTCACAATGAACAATTTACCTCAGAACGATCATTGAATTGCGGATGAATGACGAACAATATTACTTCATGTTGGTCTGAATGTAGTCATGGGAAAACATCCAATTTTCACAACGTAAATGCCAATTGTTTTCGTAAAGGAGAAATGAAACATTTTTTTTTTTTTTTTTATGGAAAGGGGACAAGAAAATGAGAACAATTTCTTTTTGAGCGTACGTTTTGCCAACTGTACCAATGGTTATTTTCAGAAGATTTTTATACGACTCCCTCGTACCCTTTCAAATGGTGTCGTTCCATCATAACATATCAGGTCGAAATGATGCGTTCTAATTGCACCCCATCATGGACATATTAATTAAGTACAACAGAGGGTAGGAGTGTGCATGGTCCGGCAGGCAATTCCCGACCTAGAATCGGGAACTGCTCGCTAAGAACCGGTTCCGAAAAATTAAAATCGGGATCCACCCGTTTGTTGCATGAATCCACCCGGGAATCGGACCACTGGTCCGGTCCAGTTTCCGGGTGGATCCATGGAACCGCTCTCAAAGCTGGCATTTTCCTAAAAATAGACTCGTTCCCCCATCAACCAATCCATCCGAATCAACACAACCACATTGCCAACGCGCGATGCCAAGGCAGATCGTTCGATTCTGCCCTCTAAACCGAACCAAGGAACGAAACTCCACACAAGCGAAGCCACGACTTATCGATTTCGACCACGGATTTCATAGCCGCGAAGAGGGAGAGGAAACCCCTCTCCCCCCGCAACGCCGAGAAAGACCTTGAGCCGGCAAACAGCCACGCGGCCTTCATTTGCCTGTTGATCATACGCGCTGCATAGTGCGGTATCTTTGCGTGTTTGCCCCTCTTCTTCTCTGACCTCATGCACCCATCGACGAACATCAAGCAGTCCATCAAGCTCTCTCTACTCAACCCTTTCATATCATAAGCCTGCGATCTTCTCCACAAGCTCTTGCAGTGATTGTTCGCCGAACTCGACAAGCAGAGAGCTCTTGTTGTGTCTCTAATGGCAGAATCGAGGGTTTGTTAATTAGTAATTTTAATTTTTTTTAATATTAAAAATTAATCGATTTGGTCCGGGTGGGCGGGTGGATGGATCCACCCATGGAATCGGGAACTAGACCGGTACCCACCAGTTCCCATAAATTAAAACGGGGAACCGAACCAGTTCCCTCAAGAACCACCGGTTCTAGGTGGTTCCGATCCGGTTCCAGGCAGTCGGGCGGATCCCGATTCCTTTGCACACCCCTAACAGAGGGTGCCCTGCCCTTTACGAGCATCATCGGTGAGTGGTGGTCAGCCAATGGTGAAGAGGAAAGGGATAACTAGAAAAAAAGAAAGAAAAAAGGAAAAAAAAAAGTAAAAAAAAAGTAAAAAAAAAAATGATGAAAATGCCGTGAGTAATTGGAAAGTCGGGTCCTTCTTTGAAATTGACATAGTCACTTTAGACTTTTATTTGAGAAAGTCATGGAATTTCAAGCTCTTATATGGAACAAGATTCACTTTGGATCTTTATTTGGAATTTTCCCAATGCTTACATAGAAATTCTTATTTATACAACAATTGACGCAAAGTACGAGTTATGCCAAATTGAAGATATTTCCGAGCCATTGTTGCGTAGGTTCCCAATTTTTGCTTTGGGCTCAATTTAGAAGGAAGATACTTCCAAGGTCTTAGGTTGTAGGTTCCTCCATCATCACGTCGCTTTTTCACGAGATCATTATGAGAAATGTAATTCTTTCATAACCCTTTTTTCGGAAGGTGTAAGGTTCTAGGTTCTTGGCGAGGGTCACCTAGCCCAGGCCCTCGTCCATTGTGGGCGAGGATGGCATCACCCAGGGCGAGGGTGCCTTGCCCTCTTCGAGCATCATCGGTAGCTGGTGGTTAGCCAAGCCAACGGTGAAAATGAAAGGGATAACTAAAAAAAGATAAAGAAAAAGGAAAAAAAAAACTCAAAAAAAGATAAAGGACGAAAATACCCTAAGTAATTGGAAAGCCGGGTCCTTCTTTGAAATTGACATAGTCAATTCAGACTTTTATTTGAGAAAGTCATAATATTTCAAGATTTTATATGGAACATGATTCTCTTCGGGTCTTTATTGGAATTTTCCCAATGCTTACACATAAATTCTTATTTATTCAACAATTGACGCAAAGTGCGAATTACGCCAAATTGAAGAAATTTCTAAGCCATTGCGGCATAGGTTCCCAATTTTTGCTTTGGGCTCAATTTAGAAGGAAGATACTTCCAAGGCGTTAGGCTGTAGGTTCCTCCATCATCACTTCGTTTTTGCGCAAGACCCTTCTGATAATTTAATGCTTCTCCAACCCCTTTTTTTCATTTCAAGGCAACTTTACGTTGTCATTGTCATAGTTTGGCCCCGCTTTATACTCCCTTCGATCGTTAAGGAAAAGTTGTTTCCGAGCAATCTCCACGTTCACTTCCCTCGTCGCCAAGGTCTTTCTGAGAATTGGTACTTCCATTGCCCCTTTCTCGTTCGATGAAATTCAGGTACAATTGCGTTGTTATACTCGGTTTACGGCGTCTTGGTGCAACGTCCGCGTCTTTTCTCTTTTTGGGGATTCGGACGTGAATCTTCCGGCGAGGTCGCGTGGAGCTGCGAGTGCTTTGAACCGTGGACTTGAACGCGCAGACCGGCCAACGAAGGAAAGGTGAAACGCGGGCACCTCGGTTTCGACGTTCGTTGGATGCTTGAATGCCCGCTGTTCTCCAACTTGGAAAGAATTATTAAAAAAAGTCCCATATTTATTATAACCGCGTCAATTCAATTCTATTTCTTTTTATATTTATGTTAATTCAGTTTATCTAACCAATGATAATATGACACTACAACCTTGACTTGGGATTTTTAAAATAATATTTTAATAATTATTTTCTTTTTTTTCATTATTTTTTTTTTTTTAGTTTTTTTCCCTCCACTTAAGGCGAGTATGGCCTTGCTTGTCACGGCCCTCGCCGGATTTGGGTGAGGGGCCGCGCATACTCACCTTGGTTAGTTAGGGTGTCCCGGGCCTTGCCTATGCCAGCATTCGGTCATTGGGAGGCCTTGAGTGGAAGATAAAATTTAAAAAGAAAAATAAAAAATAATTATAAAATTCAAAAAATTATTAAAAAAAAGTTCACGTCAACGTTGGTCAACAAAAATTAATCGAATGAACTAAATCGATATTAATGCAAAATATTTAAGATTAAATTAATACAATTATAATATGTTTATAACTTTTTTGTTAATCTTCCCCTTGAGCTCATGGATTAAAACTCGTTTTGTTTCCAGTCTCGGACTCAATATTATCGAAGAAAAGGAGAAAATCTAGGCTTTAATTTTATCGGCAAAAAGAACAGAATATCCGATTTGTTTTAATAAAATACAATGAAAATTCGCTTTTTTTTTTTTTGGGCCGGGGGGTTGGGTTGGGTCTTTTTGATTTCCATTTTCGAGATAATTTCAAGGCACGTGTTCCTAAGACGCCGCCTCCACCTTATCCGCCAATCCTTTCATTCTTTTTTGGGCCTTTCTGCCAAAGTGGAGGTACGGCCAATGTGAAAACGAAGTGTTTCAACTTTTGTAATTATTTGCCCAAAAAAAGTAATTAAAGAACTTGATAAGCACTTCTTCACCTTGGCATTATTACGGCATCTTCTCCACTAATCTAAAAAAATATATTATTTTCAAATGAATAGTAAATAGTTTCGAGTCTCAATATATCTAATGTGGCTTGTTTTAAATAGATGCTAGAATCAACATGCAAATGAATTTGAATACTTTTTTTCTTTTTTGGAGTAACTGGTAGTTTTCTCTTTTTGGCACTTTTACAATTTTAACTATAATTCTTTTAATGAGAAGAATAAATTAAAGTAGAGAAATAAAATGAGTGAATTCCTTTGAAAGACGGCGAGTAATGTAAGGATAAAATTCAGAAAGTCAAAAAGGGAGACAAACCTCATTTTAGACTTCAACAAATCATTGATTATCTTGCAGAGTGATATAAAATTCATGGGTATCAATCACTAGATTACCCACCTCAAACTATCTCTCCTTTTTCTTTGTTATGATTGAGAAAACTCTTTTAAAAAGGGTTTTGTTTCACTCAAATTGAAGATGAGGGCATTCCGTGGCGGGTCACCTGCACAAACCAAATACCTAAACCCGAATTACGAGATTTGTATAAAATTTCATGGATTTTCGAGAAATCGAGTCTCCACCACCCGTTCGCCTAAATTACGCCAAAAAAGGGGGAAAGTGGGTGGGCAATTTAGACCTTGAAGTGCCGTTTCTTCCTCTCCATGAATGAATGGAGAAAACCTTCTTTATTCGATTCTTCCTTCTCTCTACCACGGCTCTTTTCGATATTCAAGTACATCCTTATTCCTCATTCCTTTCCTCCCTCGCATTTCCCTTTATCCCCCGTTTATTCTTTTTATGTTTTGCACTTGTCGTCCTCTTGATTTTCCGACCAGAAAATCGGTGGGCGTAAAATCATTTAAATCTCGACCGCAATGCCTTCACGTTGTCACGCTCCATCCGCCCATAAAGCAAAGTTTCTAATCGAAGATTCGAACCCTCGCCAACCCTCCCACGTTCTCTTTCTCTTTTATCAAATCGACGGCCCATGTTGATTCTCTCCTTTATTCGAACGAAAACTTAAAAAAAAGGGATTCGACAAACCAACTGGCGACGGAGGATGTGGTTGAATTTGACAAAAAATGAAACATCTTATCAGAGTTCGACAAATTGACATGCCACTAAATCTGAATCCTCTTCGTGAGGTCATAAGAGCATATGTCTCTCCTCTTTTCCATCATTTTCCCAAGTCATATCTTGAGGCCGAGAATTCTCAAGATTATACCCAACTATTTTCGGCCCAGAAAGATTAAAAATGGGAAAAAGATAAATCGTTCGGTCAGGGACATATATTCCCTCAGAAATTATATATAAAAAAAAGAATTAGAAGAAAGAAAAAGAAAAAAACGAGCCCACAAGTTCTTGGCACGAAAGTTGAGATGTGGCTGGCGTTGGTCGCAAGCCGAAGGAACGGAGGCGCGTCCCGTCAATTACGTCCACAGAGCCGAAAGCGGTATATGCCGCTGGTTTCTTCTTATGCCGATCCGCGCTCGCTCGCTCGCTCGTGCAGGCACCCACCGACCGCCGTCAATTCCTCCCGTCCTCATCGAAGAATTCCCTGCTCGAACGACGTTAGGCGCACTCAAAACCGATCCCCGAATCTAGTTCGAAACCAATCCTTCCGGTCCGGTCTGGTCCGGTCGCCGGTCAAACGTCTTTCGCCCCCGTCAAAACAGCATTTCTTCTTTCATCTCCGGCTCGTTTGACGGCAATCTTTTCTGGAAGCGAGTGCGCTCTTTAGTTTACTCGACACGGGCGTGCTCTGTCCCCATCTTGTCTCGTTTTTGTTCAGTTGTTTTATTTCCCACACCAATATTAATTTCCTCGACCCTTTGCCGGCCCTCTGAAGATGGGGCCGTGCTTGAGTGTGTCATGTCGTCGGGGAACCGGCGAGCCGGGACCGTCCGTCCTTCGCACGCCAACCCACCGTCCGATGTGCCTTTTCCAACTCTTCTTTTAATAAGGGAGCCAAAGAAGATAATAGAGCTAAAAACAATCGATGATGTTCTTTTGCTTTTCATAAATTAAGGAAATTTTGTTTTTCATTTTGAAAATAATCACTTGGGTAATTACTTGCTTAGACGTGTTTTAATTAAGATTGAAATGTATTCTCAAGAAGATGTCAAGTTTAATTCTTTGAGATATTAATATACCTTGTCATAAATTATAGCGTTTCTATTCAAGCATCTTATTCTGTGTGTGACAATTCCTCAATATCTAATCGTCATTAGTAATTTGTCTTTCTCTCTTTTTTTTAACCCAAACTCCAATAGGATCAATTCATTCAATATAATACCTAGAATATTTTGGAACTTTTATGTTCTTAAAATTGAACGGTGTGATTTCGATGAGATTATCAATTGATGATAAATCGAACATGATTGAGAAATGATTTGGTGATAGTCCTTGATCTATTGTTAGAATAACAATTTGTTTTGAATAATAAAAAATTAAATAAAAAAATTATAAATTATTATGGAGTCCATCCCTTCAATAATTTGTGATTTACATAATAGCAAAAAACCTGAAATGTTAATAAAGTTCAATACAAAAATATGGATTGAAGGATGTAATAAGTCACAAAGCAATACAAGGGCCAAGATGAATCCACTTAAATGCCTCATTGTTATAAAAAAGATCACTCAATAAAGGAAAATTCAAAATAAAAGCCTAAAAAATCATCATTTTCTTAAATAAGGGCCTAAAGTAATAATGTCAATCTTAGATAATGGTACTTTCAAATAAAGGTCTTATCTCACGAGTTATTGGCTAGCTAAATATTCCGGTCAATCAATTACGTCTTTGTCTAGATACAATTTTAATTTTAAGTTATTTTATATTCTTTTCTCTCTTTTCTCTCTCTCTCTTTTTTTTTTTCTTTTCGGTGAGGTCAACATCGCCCAAATTTGGTGTTGGCAACCTCACCTTGGGTTTCGACCAAAAAAAAAAAACTCACCTTGGGTGAGGAAGGCCCTCACTAGATTGGGCAAGGCATTGGTGGTCTAGTCACCAGCAAATAAGAAAGGAAAAACCCAAAAAAGGAAAAAAATGAAAAAAAATGAAAAAAATTAGAAAAAGTTAGAGGATGAAAACACTCTTAATCAGCTAGAAAGTCGAGCCCTTATTTGAAATATATATATTCTTTTAACTTTATTTAAGAAAATTATTGTATTTCAGGACTTTATTTAAAACAATATTCACTTTAGGTCTTTATTTAAAAAAAGTGAATGCATTTCAAATTCTTATTTTGGAATTTTTCCTTAATATATGATGAAGAAATGATAGGACGGCTACTAATAGGAAAGAATAAATCACGCAATACGACCTCTTAAAATGGCCAATCCAATCCAACGTATCACACAATTTTCTAAAAATTGAATTACTCCAAGGCAGATCCTGCAACCGAAGATAGACGAAATAAAGATACGATAAATCGAATATATCCAATGTATTCGTTTCCCGAAAAGAAAAGACCCAATTTTTTTTTTGTACGGCTTCGGCGGTGGAAGATTCACCGCGCATTCTAGCGACGTCGTCACCACCACACTCGGCCCCCGCGCTCTTCCCCGCGGCGGAAAAATAAAATAAAAAATTGAAGAAATCATTTTGGTGCTCAAAGCAGAGCAAAATAGGAGCGTGAAAAGGGAGAGGAGAACCGCCGGTACCGGTACAATTCCGTTATTTCCCCCTTTCGCCCCACCATCGCCTTCCCTCCCCGCCCCTCGACCGAATCGAAAAAGTTAAAACCCGGCCGGTCACCGGCTATGGCCCGTTCCCCGTTGCCGCCACCCCCGCCCGTCGTCGACGTCGCCACCACCACCTCCTCCTCGCCTCTATAAAGAAGGGAGAGCACGACACCGAACCTTCTGCTCCTTCGTAACCACCGACCGACCGACCGACCGACCGACCGACCGCAACCTCGCCTTCGGAAGCGTCTCATCGGGCCTGTCGGATTCCCGCATTGCCCCGGAGCGAATCGTTCGGGCGCCGCCTGTTTTTGTCGTTTTCGCGATTTTTTCTTTGGTTTCGGTGGTTGGTGTGCGTGCGTGTACTTGTCCCGAGGACTCGGTTTTTGTCGAATCGGTTTGACATGAGGAAGGAGAGGAAGAGAAGCAAGATGGAGGGGCGGGTGTCCCGGATCGGGAGCTACGCGATCGCCTCGTCGGTCGGCGATCGCCAGCACCCTTGCATTACCTGCACGACCTTCAACATTCTCGCCCCTATCTACAAGCGCTCGAACCGTCAGGTCCGCCTCGCTTGTCCGAAATCACCCACCCCCACCCCTCTCTCTCTCGCGCGCGCTCGATGTCGGGATTCGAATTCTAACGTCGTCCGCGTCGTTTTTCTCCCGTTCGATTTGGTTTAAGTTCGTACTTTTCGACGCGGGCTTGCTCGGGATTCGAATTTTTGTTGCTAATTCTGGCTGAGTTCTGGAGTGACGCTTTGCTTTTTGTGCTTTTTCTCCCGATGCTGGGGACGCAGGATCCGAGTTGTCGTGAAAGTGATTGCAGAGCTAATTGGCTCGCCAGGAATCATCGGATATTGGATTGGTTGTTGAATGAAAGGTCATCGATTATCTGCCTTCAGGTTGTATTTCTCGTCCATTGCTCTGTTGTCGATTGGATTGAATCCGGATTGTGGAAGGCCGTGACGATTCTATGCGGGCGATGATGCGTTAGAATGACTTTATTTTTTGTGGTTCTTTATTGGGAACGTCTGCAGGAGTTCTGGGTTGGCAATGAAGAGCTCGTCAACATGTACGAGAAGAGGCTGGGCGATGCTGGTTACATCAGTTTCAAGCTTGCCCGGACCAACAACCGTGGAGATGGTATGTTCAATTTACAAGTTGGAACTTCTCTTGATTCCTTTTGGCGCAAGTTTTCATTGGACTCTCGATTGGATCATGTACATAACCAGCAGACCGTCCCTTGATTGAGCTTTAAGCACTTTTTTGATGCAGTACCACAATGCGTTGATTAAAGATTCAGTTTGAAGAAGTACTTAAGGGTCCGTATTGACTGTGTAGTTTCATAGAGGGGACTTGAATTTCTAAAAAGCATATAAGGAACATTACTGCTTTCCTACTCTTGTTGATGTTTGATAACAACCTTGATTCTTCAGTGCTGGAAAAGTAAATTTTGTCAAGCTTATATTAACGAAAAAATTTAATTTCAATGATTTAAGGAAAACAAAAGGTTAGTCTGAGTCTGGCGGTTGTGGAATATGCAGGAAGGGACAGATTAGGATTTTGTTAAGGAATCACTAGCTTTCTACACATAATCAGATATCTTTCTCAAGTTCATTGTTGGAAAACAAAAGGATTTGGATGAAATTTCGAGTCTTGGTAGTGGCTAAATATGCAGAAGGGATGCATATTATTTGGGAGATTTTCATATGTTTGGGTAGTTTGGTGGTCGGCCCTACCAACTCTCATCTGTTCCCTGAGTAATAATTCTATTGTTGAATTAATCAATCTTGGATCAAAAGTGGCCAACAATTTCATTGATCCTTAATCGTAATAAAGATTGGATGGTTAAAGTTTGCAAAGTGGCTGCTCTGCAATGGTTAAATTTTGGTGAACAATGCTGGGAAATATAGTCAGGACTGTTCGTTCATCTGGCATTTTCTTATTTGCTTTTGACTTATGATACAATTACTGGAGTCTGCAGGATTGCTGATTGCTGTTCGCAAAGACTATTTTAGAGTTATAAAATATAAGGAGCTACTTTTCTATGATTGTGGAGATCGGGTTGCTCAGTTATTACATGTTGAACTAGTTGCACCCTTCCCAGAGTGCCACAGCAATGATGTTCGGCAAGAAATCCTCATTGTCAACACCCACTTATTATTTCCTCATAACTCTAGTTTTTGTATAGTACGACTTCATCAGGTAAATATTTTCCTCTTCTGCTAATCTAGTCACCAGCTATAATTTCATTGGTTTTCTACCAATCCCATTAGCAATCATGCCTCAGCTCAAGATTCCTTTACTATCTCGGGTAACAGGGGTACAAGATCTTGCAATCTGTGGAATCATATCAGAAAGAAAACAACCTGAATTCCTTGCCAATAATACTCTGCGGGTAAATTAGTTCATGGTTTCACTTCCAGAGAGTTAAACATCTTTCTTGGAAATTGTCTTGATCTTTGTATCCTTTATCTTGTGCCCACTTCTCACAGCGACTGGAATGGAAGTAAACGTGGCCATGTTTATAAGTTCCTTAGGTCTCAGGGGTTTGTTTCTTCCTATGATACTGCTCATCAGTACACTGATGCAGATGCCCAGAAGGTTCTTTAGACCCAAATTCAGCTCTTAACTTTTGTATACTTAGTTATTTTAGCGCTTTTTCTATGCTTATTGATTCATGTTTTTTATTTTTTTGTTGTTCAGTGGGTTAGCCACAGGAATCATCGAGGAAATATCTGTGGTGTAGATTTTATATGGCTCCTCAATCCTAATAGCTACAGAAAATTACTAAAGACTAGTTGGATTGAGACGGTGTTTGGCATGTTCAAGGTAAGTTTCCAGTTTTAACCTATATACTCCTATGAATCATTCACAATTACTTGCATATATTTGGTGCTTATTGTGTGTTTTTCATAAATAGTTTGAGATGTTTGATTTTATACATATCCTGTGGTATCTCCTACTGAACTGAACTGAATTGCCACTGTCCTTACAGCAATTCAATGCATGTCGAAGGCGTCTTTCCTCAACATGCGAGAATATATTGCTTGGCATTGACAATTATAATTTGATAGCATTTCCACCATAAGAGACAGGATTTTAACAATAGGCACATGGAGATTTTTGTTTTTTGAGGATCTGTGCATCTTCTTTGTTACTAATGCTGCACATATCCTCATCTGATTCCAATCTTAGAATGGTTTATGACTTTGATTTTGTGTCTTGTTGACTTGACCTAACTATTTTTATTTTTATTTTTTACCGATTGTGATCATGCAGATGCATTTTTGAAATTATGACAAAAGTATTTAATCACATAATCTATCGTGAATATTCTTTTGTTAACTTAGCACACCTATGATTGGTCTAAAGACAAACAGTGCCTTGTGATTGCAGAGGGATTTAATTTTAGAGGTTGAGGCATTTTTTTTATTTATTTTTAATATTCAAGACTATTTATACAGTTCTTAGCCAACTGAACACCATCTATTTATATTCAACAACTCTGATATATCAACTGATCAAGTAAAAGTAAGTTTTCTTAGGTTTAGAATCTTCACTATCAAAGTAGCTATTACTTGTTAATGTAGATTGATCTTCCTTTTCAGATATTAACCATCGTGAATTAAATCTAATCCCTTTACCTTTGTGTCACTGACCGCTAGCTTTCTTTTGTCTCAGTGTTTACTGAGGGAAGCTTTGCTGACAGAAAATGGTGCTTTTGCGATTCTCAAGGCTGATAATGCTGATGATTATATCACCTACTCGGGTTTCTGTGAAGCACTTAAACAGGTAGGGCATGTTATTTCTAATAGAACTGGTGTTTAGTACTTTTAGACTGATTCACCGGCATGTCAATGATATCCTTAATATGGAGAATAGTAGTCTAATAGTCGGCTACTTTTCTGGTAGTTCAATTTGACAGGCCACAGCCAAGGGCTTAGTGCTGAAGAGATAAAGGACTTATGGGTCCAAGTAGATATCGATGGCGATGGTGTTGTCAATTTTGAAGAATTTCAGGTAAATTAGATTCCCATTAGCTTGTGGAATTAGTAACATCCATGCTTCTTCAAATCCACATATTCGGCATATTCCTTCTTGAAGAAACAAGCCTCTGGGTTTGTTCTCATTTCCAAATTCCACATATTCCTTTCTTCTTCAATTTGGTGTTCGCAGGAGCCACTGTTTTGTGTCATATTCTGTTCTGTGCTTTATTCTTCATTCCCCCCTCTCAAAACAGAATTAATGGAACTTGCTTTTATCTCACTATTTTACACAATTGTTGCCCACTTGTGAGAATAATTGAAAAAGCATTTGCAGCTTATGCTTTCAAGAGTGTTTGCTTGATAACGAGACCTGATCAACAGATGGGTGTCCCGTGGGCCTGCCCCTAAAATTGGCTTGGCTGATTTTAGGTCTGTGGGGCTAGATGGTGGACCAGGTCTCTGCAAGTGCCGTGAGGTGCACCCCGCCGATGTGCTGGTTAACAGAGATTTACGTTTTACTAATTACTTTACTGTTTAAAAAGTTTAAATACTAATATCATAGAGATAAATAGTAAAAAACTCGAGAAAAACTAAATCCCTAAGATTTTCTTCATTTTTTTTTTCCATTTCTATCAATTCTTGTTAACCACAACATTTAAAAATAAGACGAAGAATTGTGGTCCAATCGGCTGGCCTGGCCTGCCCATGTTTTCCCAGGTCTGGCTGAGCTCACCCAATGAGCAGATCTCTTAATGACTATGCTTGGTGAATTTAACGCTCAAGAACTATGTCCTATCTAAATGAATATACACCTGGCTTGTTTTCCAATGCATTGTTTATGATAAATGTGGTGATGCAGCAACAAATCTGGAACCCTTCTTGGTCTGAGCAAAGGACTGAAGAGAAAAGCAAGTTTCAAGATGGAAAAGGGTGTCAGGAGCAAACAATTGGTTTCAGTGTGAAAAATGCAGTTCTGTTTCCACCTGAAGTGGAGAAGGGAAGGTGGCCTGAAAACTATTCTCTCTCCGATCATGCTCGACTTACTGTGGTGTTCTCACCTATAAAAATGCCTTGCTCACAGTTAATATCCTGACACTTGTCTGGTGCATCTGGCTCCTTGGATTTAGGGTCCAATGCAAGGAATAAGATATGATCTCGAGTGCCAGTGAGAGTGGAAAGATCTTGGTCTAGCTCACTACTTGGAGTTGGCATATCATTACATTCTCCCAATGCCAAGGTATAATTATGACATGATCACGGTATTCTTTGCCATCCATGAGCATCTCAGACCCAAGCCTTTAGTGGGCTAAGGGACCCAGTGAGAAGCTCATTTCAGTTTTATCATTTCCCTCACCCATTTTTCAGATATCTTCACCATCTTTATCAGTCCTCGTGTGTTGTCACATTTCTGCTCCATGACTTCCTATACCCACTTATTATTCGAGAGTAGTTATTATACTGGAGATCTTGAAGCCTTCGGGGTTTTGCTCCCATGGGTCTTGATGCAATTTTGGGAAAGCCAATAGAAGCGGCGAAATAAGGAAGGAGAGAGAGATACATGAATAATTCAGAGAAGTAGATACCTGTACATTCCACAGGTGATACGTAGTCTGTACATGAGAGATTTAGGGGATTTTTTTTTCTTTTTTATTTTTTCTATGTTGCGAGAGAGTTTTGTTTTGTTCTGGCTGACTACTGCAGATTGTAATTGTACAGAAACAAGCCATGATATGCTCAATATACAGAGGGTTTCTGGGGGGATTATTGAATACATGGATTCGGATGTATGGAGCTACGCCTCTTTTCATAGTAAATTCAATCGTTTGTGTCTTCATGGACAGATACAAAATGTTCACGAGAATTTTACGAAGCACAATTCCTCATTCCTATTTCATTCACCAGGCGTTTGTGACTTCAAGTAGACGCCACTGACAGTTTCATGGCTCGATGCAGTATAAAACGCCCACAAGCGACGTTATCTTTTTTAATGGATGTTAGGATAAGGATGGTTTGACAAAGCTTTACAAGCCCTGAAAGCCAAGATGACTTGAAGTTAGGCTAGTTTGTGTAAGGCGCTCCTTAGTTTCAAAAGTCGAGCACTCTTTTTGAATTTGCTACGTAAGCTTGACTCGCCTCTTTTAAGTTCTAGAATCTTTGTCTCACTCACTTTCCGCAATATTTATTTCGAGAAATGAGGGCAATCTAATGAAGGAAAAAGTCTTTTGTTTCTTTGGAGTTGATGTGTGCATGGACGAGTGATTCCAAAATTAGGGGGGGGGTGGTATTTTTGGTGAAGTGTATGGGAATGGTGTGTGGGGAGATAGTTGTCGATGGGTAAATAAAAATGTAGGATAGAATGCGATTACCACCGAGGTAAAAAGACGTGCCACCAACTAATTAAGAAAATCGGGATGAATGAAGTTTACCACCAAGGCTTAAAAGGACAAGCCACCTGTCAAGGATAAATGATTTAAAGATAGGAGAAGATCACCACCAATACTTAAAGGAAAATCATCAACCGAGAATAAAGTATTTTTTAGCTCACTACCAAGGAGTAATATACTCTCCATGGATAATGAAACCGATATAGGAGCTATTCACTTTCCAAAGATATTCGCTCCCACAAAGGAAAATCTCATATATTTTCATTCATCAAAATCGTATATTTTATAATTAAGAACTCTCCTCAATTTATAAGATGACTATGACATAGGAAATAGACAAACAATTAAGTAGACATTGGAACTACCCAAACATTAAAGGATACGGATACTAGAAAGCATAATAAAGACCTAGGAACTTAGTGCTTTGACTCTTGAAACTTACATAAATATAATAATTACTCCTAGGAACTTAGAGATGCAATTAAGGACATGGGAACTTGCTTTCTCGATTCTTGCGCCTCCTATCGTCAAAATTTGTCCACCAACCTAGACCAAAAATAATCACCTTAAGAGTTCATCAAATATCTATGGACATTGTCTAAAATAGCCTCCTATCGATGTGGTTGTTGTTCGGCTTTGATATTGACAAGGAATTTGATGAATCGACAACTTTTTAATTAGTTTTATTATATATAGTTTTCTGCATTGATATTTTCATTCCTAGATTAATTTCAAACAAAAAAGTAGAACAAAAAAGCATAAAATGTCTTAATAAGTACACTCTCATCTAACAATAATAGATCTGTCTCAACATAAAAGCATAATGAACAACGCCCGATTATTGAATCTCGTATTATCATAAGTGATAGGTGCACTTCATAATCTCCCGCTCCAAAAGCTACAATTTGCCCAATGAGTGATGCATGCTTAAATTCAATGTTTTCAATACCATCATCATCTAGACAAACAATTAAGTAGACATTGGAACTACCCAAACATTAAAGGATACGGATACTAGAAAGCATAATAAAGACCTAGGAACTTAGCGCTTTGACTCTTGAAACTTACATAAATATAATAATTACTCCTAGGAACTTAGAGATGCAATTAAGGACATGGGGGAACTTGCTTTCTTGATTCTTGCGCCTCCTATCGTCAAAATTTGTCCACCAACCTAGACCAAAACATAATCACCTTAAGAGTTCATCAAATATCTACGGACATTGTCTAAAATAACCTCCTATTGATGTGGTTGTTGTTCGGCTTTGATATTGACAAGGAATTTGGTGAATCGACAACTTTTTAATTTGTTTTATGATAGATAGTTTTCTGCATTGATATTTTCATTCCTAGATTAATTGAATCACGTTGTGCCCAAATTCAGCCTGGGCTTGAATCATTATCGATGGTGCCGAGTTTGTCGATGGAGCTAAGTTGGATGCTCTAGCATTAGGAGTTATGTTTCCTCGCCCGGTGGACAAAACTTGAAATGTAGGTAGGTATGTCAAGATGGATCAAAAATCAATTTCTTAATTTATATTTAATGGGTTGAGCTGTTATGTAATTTAACATATTCAATAAATGAGTCATAAATGATTTAGAATGGTAAAACCCAAAATAATATGAGTATTAAATGGGTCCATAATTTACCTAGACCTAACCCACATAATTAATATAGGTCTAATTAGACCATTAGCATAATTAAGGGCAAGTTGGTAATGCTCATGTTTCTCTCTCTCTCTCTCTCTCTCTCTCTTGTTTGGGTTTGGATTAATACTCTAAAAATCCCAAACCTGGTACATATGTGACAAATTTACTAAAAATTATTATTTTTTTCACCAAAAACTCTAAACTGGTACACTTTTGACAAATTTACTTAAAATTGGTGCACTTGTGATAAATTTATCTTATATTAGTTTCTGTTAAATTTTACTATCAAATTACTAAATTGAATGACGTGACGATTAATTGGTATATCAATTTGAGATTTTACTCTCCGTTTGTTACAGTTATATAATTTTTGTTATTTTTTGTAGTATTAATCTAATTTAATAGAATGTATATTTATCACAAATGTACCAGTTTAGAGTTTTTGGCGGTTGAATAAATTAGTTTTGGGTAAATTTGTCACAAGTATACAAGTTTTGAGTTTTTTATGGTCAGTTAGAGTAAATTTGTCACATGTAAACCGGTTTGAGATTTTTCATAGTCAAAAAATTAGTTTGTAATAAAATTGTCACACGTGTACCGGTTTGAGATTTTTTTAGGGTATTAACCTTTTTTTTTTCTAGAGTAGAAATCCGTTTGTGTACTTTTTTGTTCTTGCGAACAAATTTGTTCACAGGAATAGATGTGGAATAGAATTAAGAAGTAAAAAAAAAGACTTCTTTGTTACCGGGAACAACTTAAAATCAAACACAAACTATTTTTTATTTTATTTTATTTTATTTTCTTTCCTTTTATCTTTCTCCTCTTCTTCTTTTAGCTAGTCGTTGGCTTCGGCAATGGCCAATGACTAGCGATGGGCAACCTCGCTGGCGACTAGAGAAAAGAAGAAAAAAAGGAAAAAAAAAAAAAAAAAAAGAGAAAAATGTAATAAAATTATTAAAAAGTATTTTAAAAAATTCTAAATCATAAGAAAAATTGAGGTTGTGCCAAATGCATTTCTATTCTAGGAATAAAAATTTTGTGCAATTACTGTTATTTTTCTTAGAAATTTGTCTAGGGAACATAAATTGAAAAAATTGTTTCTAAGTATAAATTATTCTCGAGAACAAAAATATTACCATACGCACCCTAAGTATATGAATCTAGTTAATCTCTAGTTGCATAGGAAGTGCGACAAAATTCTTGTATCTCACTCGGTTAGGCTAGTGACGACTCTTGTTAGAGGCTAAATCGAAACTTTAAATGATTACAATATTGCATGAGAGAAGGGTTTGGGAGAGCTTGCACTTGATTGAGGGCCATTAGCCCATCTTTGGGCATTACCTCTAAACCTTTCTTCCCTTTCCAACATCGAAGTAAACATTTGGGAGCTCGTTCACTCTGCACTCTCATCTCGATTTATGTATGACTTTTCTTAAATAGGAATAAATATGAAATTATTTTAACAATATAAATTAAATTGAGTATGATTCGGGTTTAGATTTGGTTTGACTATGGATTACTAAATTTGCATTATGTAGAAATTGGTCAATTTGGATTGGACTATTTTACTGCCCGACCTTGGGTCTGGATGCAGGTGAGCCGGAGAGGATTTTCTATAAAAAGTAGCCAATTAACGCGAGTGAAAAAATAAAAACAAGTATGGGGTGAGAGAGGCTCGAACTCTCGACCTCAGGATAACTCTTTAAGCTATGAGACCTACGCGCTAGCCAACTGCGCCACCACCCCTTTGCTGGACCATCACGGTCTTCAAATTATTTAATCATTAAAATCTTGTGCGCCCACCACTTCTCACTCCCCGTCTCACTCTGTTGACTGTCTGACTTCGAAGCATCGAGCTTGAATCGGGCAATCGGGCAATGGCTCGCCAGCCGAGGAGCCACGCTCTCCTCGCCCTCCTCTTCCTCGCCGCTTCCCTCCTCGCCGTCCGCTGCGGTTGCGCCGCCGCCCACGGCCGCTACGATCGGGCTTACGCCGACGAGCTCCTGGGCTCCGCCAAGCGGGACCTGCCGTGGCTCACGGCCGTCCGGAGGCGAATCCACGAGTACCCGGAGCTCCGGTTCGAGGAGCACAACACCAGCGCGCTCGTCCGGGCCGAGCTCGACCGGCTCGGCATCCCCTACTCCTACCCCCTCGCCGGCACCGGCTTCGTCGCCGTCGTCGGGTCCGGGTCGCGCCCCGTCGTCGCTCTCCGGGCCGACATGGACGCCTTGCCTTTGCAGGTAAAAACAAAAAAAAAAAAGCCCCGCTGGTGTCCCGACACGATCGATCGTGGTAGGACTGTACTTGGTTCTTTTGCCCGTCCAGAAATATGCTTGATGTGTACTTTCTTATTCAAATATGGTATCGGAGATCTGGTCAACGCCGAAAAGCTGAGATCTTGATAACTTGGTTTGTGGTATGTCCCTCATTGTTGTTCTTGTGGTGGTCCCCTGCTTTGGCTGTCTCGAGCATTACGTGGATGATACCTTTGAAAGTATGTCAAGAAATGTGTGCGGTATGAATTATATGGGTGCCCGCATGTTGACTATCCGCAAGTGTTTGACGAGTTCATTAGATCTTGTTCTGCGTTGTTTCTTTCAAATGTTTTACATTTTTGCTGCTCTATTTTTGTGTTATCTGTGGATTTGCTTAAAGGTTTGGGTCAATTGTGGGAGTGTAGGAACTTGTTGAGTGGGAGCACAAGAGCAAAATTGATGGCAAAATGCATGCTTGCGGGCACGATGCCCATACAACCATGCTTCTTGGTGCTGCGAAATTACTGAATCAACGGAAAGATGAACTTAAGGTCAGTGTTTACTTGCAGTCAATCAAATGACAGTTTTTCATGACGTCTCAGTAGAGTTGGTGAGAGTCTGTGACGGTAGTGTGCACTGAAATTTTGTGGCATATAATGGCATTACTTGTCATTTTTCCTATTTTGCCATTTAGACTATAGAAGTAAAAGAACTTGTTCGCTTCTCTAGGTTTGGAGCCTTTATTACTTTGTTAGTGTCCCTTTCACTGTATAACCAAACCTTAATTTTCAGAAATTGAAGTCCAAATATTGAGTCCCTGCCTCTGCATTGGGTAAGATTTCTGTGTGGGGAGCCAACAACAGGGTACTTGGCTATTTGCTCTGTGCACTATACTTCTTTAAGTAGACAACTTAAGAGTACTCTACTTAGAGGCCAGGGGACTATCTTGAGATTGCCATCCTTCAATTACTGTCAGCTGGTTTGCAGTTGAAAACTTTGAAAATGTCAATTCGACCTATAAGACTCTACTGAGTTACAAGTGTTAGGCTTAGAGCTAGTGTGGCACTGACTTAGATCTGGTGAAACCAATTGCCTAATACCCAAATGACGACGCTAGCTAGGACTCCTTTTTCCAGGTTCAGCTCATCTCTATCTTCTGTCTTGATGGGTTTAGTCTTATGGACTTCAGGAACTCTGATAAACCTGGAAGTAACATTCTTAATTGTGCAAATTTTTCAGCACAATGACGTGATCTATAACTATAAGGATGTTCCCAGCAGCCAGATTTTGTTATGGACAGTGATTGCATTACAATTACTCTCATATCGATGATGATGCAAATGTATAAGTTTGTCAGCGACAGAATTGTTTTTCTTTATTTATCTCATCTTTTCAAATCTTGTCATCTATGTTGAAATTTCTTAACTACTTATGTAAGAAGGACATAGAAATTTGAATTCTTCACCTTGGTCAGGGGACTGTAAGGCTTATTTTCCAGCCCGCTGAAGAGGGTGGAGCTGGTGCTTCCCACATGATCAAAGAGGGTGCGCTGGGTGATGCTGAAGCAATATTTGCTATGCATAATGATTATACAACGCCCACAGGAACCATTTCTTCACTTTCTGGCCCGAACTTAGCTGCTGTTTGCATGTTCAAAGTTAAAATAGAAGGAAAAGGCGGGCATGCTGCAGCGCCTCATAATAGTGTGGATCCGGTACTCGCTGCATCATTTGCCATCTTGGCACTTCAACAACTTGTCTCAAGAGAAGCTGATCCGCTTCTCAGTCAAGTATGTATCTTTGAGACTCTGTTATGTAAAAATTTGGCTTACTCCACTGCACGCTGCATCATGACATTGTAAAGAATCTTGCAGTATTTGACTAGCTAAAATGAATTTGCTCAGAGCCTCTGCATCATGACACTATAGAGAATTTTGCAGTAGTTGATTAGCTAAAATGGGTTTGCTCAGAGCCTCATCAGCTGGGTTTTGCACCTTCTCCAAAAATGGTGCCATAAGAGCGCATGAAGTATGTTTCCTTTACAAGTTTCTCTGTTCTACACTGTTGATGAATCTTATCTCATATGCATCTTTATCTTATCCACTCGTCATTCCACATCAATGTGGCCTCACAAGAGCTTTACAGACATGAACTTTGTGTACTAGCTACATTTTCAATGCATTTTCATCTTAAAACCACTCTGCTATTATGAGTTAGTAAGTTATAGCTCATGCATCAGCTTCATTCATAGAGTACCTTTCAGTCACCAGCTTTATTTTACATAGTCACGTATCCCATAGCTTTGGGTTTGTGGACAGATCGCATTTTGTTTGAGGCAGCCATGGAGCTACTATTTCTGTGACTCAGTATGCCGTTCTTGGTCAAAGTATGTTTCAGGGGATTTAATGCAATCGTTTTCTTTTGTTTGAAGGTGCTCTCTGTTACTTATGTTAGAGGTGGGAGTGGATTGAATATAATTCCTCCAGTTGTCGAATTTGGTGGCACGCTCAGGAGTCTAACCACTGAAGGCCTGCAACAACTCCAGAGGAGATTGATTGAGGTATGCATCATAATATGTACATTTTTCACTTTCATTACTTCAGATGCAAAGGCAGTCTTTATTCGAACACTCTTCTTCAAAATTGCATCACTCAGTAGATGCAACCAGAAACCTCTCAACTTGTTATCTCCTTCATTCTTTTTTAAGTGCTTATGGTGAATACATAACCTCACCACAAAACCTCCAACTCCAAGAAAAGCAATGCTATGTAAATAATTGCACAAAGCTAGCTGATTCATGTTGACATTATTAGGCATTCCCTCCATTTAAAAAGAACTTTTGCAGGTCATTGAAGGTCAGGCTGCTGTACACAGATGTAAAGCCTATGTTGACATGAAAGATGATGAATATCCAGCGTATCCAGCTGTTGTGAATGACGAAGCCCTAACACTGCATGTCGAGAGGGTCGGGAGGCTTCTGTTGGGTCCCGAAAATGTCTGGGTGGGTAAGAAGGTCATGGCAGGAGAAGATTTCTCCTTCTATCAAGAACGGATTCCTGGATTCATGCTTAGCATTGGGATTGGAAATGAGGACGTGGGGTCGGTTCATTCCCCGCATTCCCCTTATTTTTTTCTCGATGAGGGCGTGCTCCCGATAGGAGCAGCAGTACATGCCGCTTTGGCAGAAGTATATTTGTCTGAGCACCAGCATTCATCTGTACAGTGAAGAAATTTGTTGAATGACGTGAGTAGGCAAAGATGGAGTTTACTGTACTTGTAACCCTTAATCCTGTAATGTACTTATAAAATAAAGGCTCAAACGGAATATCGTGGGGTAATGTTTGTTCTGTCGTTGATTTGGAGACTTGCCATTGATGTCGCCTTTTGATCGTATCACCTGCATTCAACGAAAGGATTGATATGCGGTCAATCCTCTTGTAAGACGCCTCGGCCATGATTGAGAAGTTAGTCCTGCTGCAGAATATAATTCGCAAAGAAACATTGAACGCAGGACATCCTCATTCCTCATGGAATTAGGTTGATCACCTGAGTCTGCTTGGTCCTGTATTTGGCACCTGAACGTGTATCCTCTCTTCCTAGAGGGGTTTTCTTGTGACCTTAATTCTAGCAAACCGATCCTCAAACTAACTATACCTACCAGCCACTCGCATAGTTGCCCAATAATTTCAAGGGTGATTTGGTACCAGGGGGAGTATTGTCTATGGGAATTTTGACTGTAGTTGCCTCCTGCCATCACTTTCGAAAGAAAAGCATGTGGTTTAATGTCTTAAGTGGCTAAGCAACCATCTAGCTTCCACAGACCGCCCATGCCAAACCAGAGAGGCGAATATGCACCTTCCTTGGAATCTCTTGATTTAATTAAGAAAACGAGAGGTTGGCAAAGAAATAATTAGGAAAAAGTGAGGATCCATCACTGGAGGGTCAACCTTTTTCTGTGGCTGTTCTTTGGAGACTTTTTGCATCAGATTAGCTGGAAGATTTCTTCACGAGATCTAGAGATTTTTTTTTGTTATTCCTACTCTATTCCTACTTTAACTCATTCCATGTCTCGCTCTGCCTCCTGTGGAGTCAAAATCCACTCCTGAAACTAATTTGTCCCCACCCCAACCCCCGGAAGGTGGGGATTCGAACTCCCCACCTCCCCTTCCAAATTGGAAGGATGGCCACTGGGCAAACCCCAGTGGTTCACGAGATCTGGAGATTGAGCAGCCTAAGTTGGTGTGTTTTATTGACATCCCATGCTGAGTCATTTACACGTCTTTTTGTCCTTGACATTTGTAAGCCGGCCTTCTCTTTCCTGTATTGGCCCTAAACGTCCATTTTCTTTGCTCTTGCAATTTTTCCTTTAAAAAGAAAGGAGAGAATTTGGGAGGAGGATGAACTTTAGATTTTCCTTAAAAGGGGTTTGTCAATAGACATTAGCGGTAACAAGGACTCGATTACACCGTAGATTAACAAAGTCATTGTGTCAAATTCTTCTTGAATGCATCACTATGTCCACTTAACCAAATACTTCGGTTTGAATTTACCACGCTATCTTATTGGTCGTATCTGTCAAACTGAGTTCGGTATGCCTAAAATCACCCATCGGTTTAATTGAAGGAAATTTGTGCCCCAAATCAAAATCAATCTATTTCGTGGGTTAATGCAGTCGGGTAAGTGGTGAAAATCAATTCGGATGGAGAAAGTGGGTAGAGACTAACAAAGCCAATGCTATGCTTTCGGATGACCTAAAAGTGCAGACGAAGAAAGAACTGAAAAGGGGAAAAAGGGGTTAAAAATGCTTACTTAATTGACATAAGTTTTCTTTTGTTAAGGAAACATGTGGTATCAACTTTCAATGCACAGTCATTCACACGCCAGACTTTCTTGGCTTTTCCCGACCTCCACGCTTCAACAATCCCAGCTCAAGCTACCAAACGAGAAAGCTTTACGTATGTGATGGTGACATTTTAATTTCTTTTGAGTAAGTTGGCAAACGTAGTAGTAATGATAATGATTTACTCTTCCATATGACGTGTCTGTATATGTACTTCTATCATTTTAGGAGCCACAAAGTAAGAGCACGAGAAGTTAAAATTTGTCATTTCTCAACTCAACGCTTAATCAAAGCTGGGGCCCTGTTATATAGCTCGAGAGGCAGACACATCAACAAAACCATACAACGCCCTTTGGCCAAAGACGAATCATACCAGACATTGAAGTCACCTAAAAAGCTATCGAATCATTTGTCTCTAAACACTAGCTACCTAATCACTTTGTTGATACTTGCTACATAGAAAAAGAAAAAGAAGAGAGAGGAAAAGGACGATTTATTATATCGTGTAATCGACAGGACCCATTTGATAACATTTGTGTAAAACGGTATGATTGTACCTAATCAAACTCTATTTGGAATTCACATTTTGCACCTATTAGTCTTGAAATTTCGGATCGTGCACCATCCACCAAGCATGAATTCAACTCTTGCACCTTCCATATCCCATGTTAACTTGGCACAAGGGGATACTTTCATGCCAAGTTTTTGGCACTTGAGGTATCCGGCACTCCCATGTTGTGTGACCTAAACCATAAGCTTTTTTTGGCCAAGGGACAGACTAATTGTATTGCTTAAGACTTAAGAATATGTTTCTATTCTTTTGGCTAGGAAAGACTGATTAGGTTTAGCTTTTCTTGCCATTGTCCAAACATGACCCACACATGTGCGTGACCCCTCACCACCTTTTCATGAAAGATCTACCGATCGGTGAAGATGAATTGAGAAAACTCTCTCTCTCTGCCTATAAATTGCAAACCATGCCTTCACTAACTCCTCCCTCCACTTCTACCTCCTTCAGCCTTTGAGGAGATGAAGAGAATCCCAAAAGAATTATTAAGCTAAGGAGGATCGATATTCTTTGCACATTCTTGCTAGTGGCATTCCATGTGCCTTGGAATCCAGATAAGCCTGTCTTTTGCAAGTTGCGTTGTATCAACCGAAAGTCTAAACTATATCTAGGTTACTCTCTCTAGGTATTTATACTACTTACTTCAAGCAAGAGGTGGTTCATCATTCAGAGAGGAGATATGGGTGAAGAGGCCAAACAGGTGATGGGATGATGATTTTGGGTTTTGATTTTCTTTGCATGCTTTTGCTTTTGATGAAGCATAGTGTCATTCTTTGTCTAATAGAACTCTTTTTAAGAACATTGCTTTCTGTTGATTAGCAAATCCAAATAACCAAAAAGGTTTGGGTTCAATTTGTCATGGTCATTGAAATGAATATAGATTCGTTTCATTGCTCGTATGGATTCTTAATCGTCTTTTTTTTTCACCTATCTTCAACTCATGTACGTTGAATTATGGACACATCCCTTGATTATGAAGCTTAATTAATATTCTATTTGCGCCTATGTTTTTCCCGCACGTAGTAGTCTTGAATTTTTAAGTCGGAAAATCGTTTTGACAAGTTCATTTTCCAATGTATTTAATTATCGGTGAAATACTTCATCAGGAAGAAGCAAAGGTAGAGGCTAAGCCAGAGGAGAAGGCCTCAGAAAAGGAGGAAGCGAAAGTGGAAGAGAAAAAGGAGGAGAAACAAGAAGAGAAGGAGGAAGAGCCAAAGCCACCTTCTCCCCTCATTTTGTCGGTGGAATTACACTGTGCTGGATGTGCCAAAAAAATCCAAAGGTCCATCATGAAAATTCGAGGTAAAAATCCTGAAATTAGACTATTATTATTTCCGTAGTCCAAATTTCAAAATTCTGGAATTAATGATTCAGCAATAAAATGAGTTTATTCGCGGTATATCAGTTTTTTTATGGTCTAGTAATGATTTTTAATACTCACATTGTCTTCTTTCTTATCTATTTCCTTTTTTTTCCCCTTAATTTCAGGAGTAGAGAGAGTTGAAATTGATATGGGCAAAAACCAAGTGACTGTAAAAGGAGCGGTGGAACCTCAAGCAGTGTGCAATAGAATCACTAGAAAGACCAAGCGAAGAGTCGACGTGATTTCTCCGCAGCCTGCAGCAGAGGGCGAACCACTTCCCCAAATTGTCACTTCACAGGTCTCATTGGATTTGATAGTTAATCACCGAAAATTACCACAGGATTAATCCATACTGACGGTGAAAAGATAAAGTTAATTACCCAAATTAGATTATGCAAACTAAAAGGGAAAAAGGGTCGTGATTTCTCTTTGTAATTAACGCTTTTTGTTTTTTTTTTTTTTTCCAGGTTAATGGATCAGTGACTGTAGAGCTAAGCGTCTACATGCACTGTGAAGGCTGTGCTGAGCAACTCAAGAAGAAGATACTCAAAATGAGAGGTATGATCTAGCATATGCGTATAGATATCATTATAATATGATCAGATTAGATAAAAAAAAAGAAGAAGAAGAAGAAGTGAGACTTAGGTAAATCTGAAACATTTGTTCATATTGGATTTCCCAAAAATTTGTTTGTCATCCTTAAATAACGCGATGCAAATTATACACTTTTTGTGGGCAAGCTATCGTATTATAAATTTATATCTTTTTACTTATTTGATGTGTTCGCTTGCTCTTTATTAATCAACAGGGGTTCAAACGGCAGCAACAGAGTTTAGCTCGGGAAAGGTCATGGTGACAGGGACTATGGACCCCGACAAGCTTGTCGACTATGTCTATAGACGGACCAAAAAGCAAGCCAAAATAGTCCCCCCACTGGAGCCGGAAAAGCTAGAGGAGAAAAAGGAGGGAGGCGAACCGCCGGAAGAAGTGAAGCCGGAGGAGAAGAAGGGCGAAAACAACGGGGGAGAGAAAAAGGAGGAGGAGAAACCGCAGCAAGAAAAGAAAGAGGGAGAGGGAAATGACAAGCCCGAGGAAGGGAAAGGAGAGGAAGTGGAAAATGTGCTTTCTTATGACGATGAGATTACGAGGAGGCTGGTGTATTATCACCAGCCGCTTTACATTATCGAGAGTCTTCCGCCACCTCCTCAGCTCTTCAGCGACGAGAACCCGAACGCATGCTGCATCTCTTGACGACGATTATTATTTCAAATGAGCTGCAACATGTGTTGAGGTTGAGTTGAAAGTATATGATTGTTGATTTTCTTTATGGTTGGGTGTGTAGGGAAGAGGAATAATCGAGTTCCAAATAATGGTTATGGCACGCAATCCTTTTTTGTATTTGTGTGCACTTGACAGTTGTAAAGATGGTGTGAATTATGATATTGTTATTGGGTATAGATGTTCAAATATACACTATTTTCCTATTGGTTTTGTACTTTTCGTTGGGGGTCGTCCAATTAAAAAGCAAGGTGTGATTTCCTAGGAAGAGAAAACCATAATCATATATCAACAAGGCACCCAGACCACACAATTTCATACAATCTTCCTTCATCCCCCATGGAGATGGGATAAAATTAACAAACAAATGCCTCTCTTTGATATGCGACAAACATCTTAATTTGCAGTACGCAAAATAATGTTACATGGCACATGTCGAGGACACAAAAGGAATATATATATATATATATATATATATGTATGTATGTATGTATTTGTCTATCCGATTTGAGTAACAATTACTCAATCCATCGTGTTAATGAGACATTTCATTGATTTCCAATTCATTAATTCATAGTAAGAATGCTTAAAAAAAGCCGACTACATGTATTTCCCTCTAATAAAATTATTCACTTGCAATAAGAAGGGTACCCATATCTTATTTAGCAATATTAAGTATGTTGAACGTTTTATGAAGTAACAAGCTTTGAATAAGGTGTCTTAGTTCTTGTTAGTTAAATACTCATATTTTGATAAAGAATATAGGTAGATATGCTATTCTTTCTACAACTTTCGCCTCTCACATATTGCTGAATTTATGGAAAATGCTCTTTTTTTTATATATATAACATATTGTGAATGTATATAGCACATGACCTATTATACTAACATAAAAAGAATATTTCAACTTCCTACTTATTTTCTATATTCTCACTGATCAAATGATGTGTCCAGTCAATCATCAAATAAATACCAAAGACATGATTATGTCTTGCCACATTCAACAAAACAAATGTGTATCCTTCTGAGTTATCATTAGATATCACAAAATAAAAATGAAATTCAATTGTCGGATGCCATGATTTGATCGACAAATTACAGTAATTTTTTATTATGTAAATTTTGCTCCCCTAAGTTCAAATAAAATAATGTAAAATCATGAAACATTATTTTTAGAATTTATTGTTACAATGACAAATTTATTTTACATACTTAGGAAAACTTATATGTCCTTTCAAATCACATGCCATGTAATTTGAATTTCCATCCCGAATAAAATTAAAGGAGGTCCTGATTTAAAGAGATCCGTGCAATCTAATTTTCATTTTTTTAGTTGATAGGCAGCCTTTTTTATTTTCCAGGGCCCAATCGTGGACGGCCACGTGGTGGGCACCCACTTTTTTTTTTTTTTTTTTTTTTTGTGGGTCGGAGAGTCAGTTTCGTGATGGGGCCGAAAAGGACATAATTCCACGTCACGCGACAGAAGAAAGCTCGGGCGGGGCCCAGATCCGACGTGGGAGGAGGTGGACGTGTTTGCGATTGACAAAGGACACGCCACCGCTCGATGCCCATTTGTCTTCTTTTGTCTGTTTGCTCAAAAGCGGGAACAAGTCGTCGTGCCTAAGAGGCCGAAAGTCTTTCGGTGCGGTTCAATGAGTGGTAGACAACATTTGCGAGGAATAATTCTCGAATTACTCGAAGAAGGATTTTGGTGAAAGATGTTTGATAGAATCGATAGCGATTATTAGCAGGGAAAAAGTATTAAAAAGGTTCTTAATATATTATATTTGTACTAATTCATCTTTAAAGTTTTAAATTAATAATTTAATCATAAATCTATCAAATGATTCATCTGGTCAAATCGACCTATGATCACCGATATCGATCTTATGTGATATAATCAACGTTGACGTTGACAAATTTCATAATTTTTTTCTGAATTATTATTTTTATTTTTAAATGTAGTTTTTCATTGTGGCTGGCCTGATGAGGTCACAATGAAAAAACAATAAAAATAATAATAAAATTGATAAAAAATTCAGAAGAAAATTAAAAAAATTATAAAAATTCATCTACGTTAACATTGATTATATCACGTACAACCAACACCGACGTGGATAAATATTACAATTTTTTCTGATTTTTATTATTATTTTCAAATATATTTTTTCATTGTGGCTGTCAGTGGCTTGGTGAGGTCACAATGAAAAAAATAATAAAAATAAGAAGAAGAAAAATCAATAAAAAATTGGAAGAAAATTAAGAAATTATAACATTTGTCTACATGTTAGCATCAGGTCGTGTCCATATACACCGGACCGACGTGGACAAATTTTACATTTTTTTATTTTTAAATATATTTTTTTCATTGCATTTGATGGTGGCCTGGTGAGGTCACAATGAAAAAAGTGGTAAATATCAAAAGAAAAAAACTAATAAAAAATTCAAAAGAAAATTATAAAATTATAAAATTATAAAATTTGTCTACGTTAATATCAATTTTGCCACGTAGGACGCTTAATGTTCAAGTTAGCAATTATTGACTAAAATTGGTTGAACAAACTAAAATGGCACAAATGTAATAATTCTAGGGCTAAATTGATACAATTAAAATATTTAAAACTGAATTGATCAACATAATTGGTTTAGCATGCCATTTGATATGAGCCCCCCTAAAGAGAAATTGCATGTCTAAAGGGGCCATGAATCAAAATCAAGATTTTTCTAGGTCTTTCTTGAATAGTTATCAATTTATTAAGGGCCATAGAATGGAGTTTACGCCCATCATTTTGTTAATTATTCTTTCGTCCACCACCCGGCGAATAGGGATTCGGGTCGAAATCGCTTTTCCGAATCATGTGTATCCAGCTTTCTATGGAATGGCTCTGACCATTGGTTAGTGCTCTTAATCTGGATAACGGCATCGCCAACCTCGAACTTCATCTCACCGGCATTAACTTTTCTCAGATTTGAAGCGAGCATTGAGGATCTGATAAGTATTAACGAGAGATGGCAATTTAGAATATGAATTTTATCCAAATTTGCCGGCCTACATATCGTAGAATCACCCTTTTTTTTATTTGTCTCCACTATCTATGCTTTTCACGAATGAGCACGAATCATTCCATACTATAGTCTATAGCCAAATTCCTCAAACGGTTCTCCTTTCGTGGAATCTCATACAAAGCCAATTGCCAAGACCATCCTGAGGGTATGTTTTTCTTGGGGGAAAATTTTCTGTCAGACAATATTTTCTTCGTTTTCCGACATTTGAATTGCTTAAAAACATAAATCAGACGTTTGAATTGCTTAAAAACATAAATCAATGAAAAGCTTACACCTAAATTTAGAAAAATGATTTCATCTTTTAAGAATCAAAAATCATTTTTTATAATGAGACTACACAATAGCATTTTGAAAAGAGTCCTTGGCACTTAGGCACTGAAAACCTGATGCCTATACTTGGGTCCACACAGACCAGGCTTGGGACCTTGGTTCTTGTGCTCGAGTTGTCGTCGGCTATGCTTGAGACCCTAGTGCTCATCCTTGAATCCTTGATAGCCATCAAGCCCATGATTACTTCCTTGGTGATCAGGCAAGCCTAAGTTCACAAAAGATGGGCCTAGGTACCTTGAGGTCAAGTTGAAGACCTCGGCTCCCATGCCTGTGTCTCGTCTCCAACGCCTAACTCACTAGTGTTGGGGACTGGGTCCACGGAGGCAAGGCTCGAAAATCAGGAGTTAAGTGCTTAGGTCCTTGATGACCATGGTCGAGACCTGGCTCCTGCGCCCAAGTCACTAGCTCTTGGGCTTGGGTCTTTCAAGGTTAACCCAAGTCAACAAAAGTCGGCCGTTGGACTATAGTGCTCGTGGCAAGATAGTTGATGGCCTTGCTTGGTACTTAGCTTCTATGCACAAGTCACGTGTGGCCAAGCCCAAATCTATCGAGACTAGGCTTAAATCTATAGAGGTTGGGCTCAAGACCTCAATGCGCGCGCCCAGGTCCCTAATGGAAATGCACTAGTGCCTAGCTCTCATGCCTAAGGGTGCGTTTGGGAAGACTTTTGGGGAAAGTCCTTGAGGGAATGTAAAGGCCCATGAGGTAAAGAGGTTTTTCATAATGCAAAGTGTGTTTGGTAAATCGTATATGTGAAAGTCCTTTGTAAAGTATATTTGAGCAAAATACCGTTTGGATAAATTAAATTTGCAAAAGACTTTTGTTATTTAAAAAAAAAAAGGGAAAAAATGAGAGTTAGTCGCCAAGGGTTTCGTCAGTTACCGCTGGCAACTTTGCTAGCGAAGGGTAGGCGGTTTGGCGAGGGGGAGGTGGCGCGGCGAAGGGTAGCGTTCGGCTAGGGTCACCGTGTGGAGGTCACAGCGCGGCTAGATCGAGCGGCACCGGCGACCTCCGCACGGAGGTCGCGGCGTAGTGGGTTGTGCGATTGTCCGGCGAGGGTCACAACGACCCAGATCGTGACAAATTATCTTAATTAATTAAGCAAAAGGTCATCTTAATTAATTAACCACGAAAAGGAATTATATGCGCGAAGCACCGTGGACTCCCTTGGTGGGTTGGGAGCTAGCCAAAATAATAAGAAATCATGGAAAATAATTGAGGTGGAAAATAATAAGAAATTAAAAAGAAAATAAACGAGGTGGAAAATAATAAGAAATTAAAAAGGCTGGGAGCTAGCCAAAATAATAACAAATTATCTTAATTAATTAAGCAAAAGGTCATCTTAATTAATTAACCACGAAAAGGAATTATATGCGCGAAGCACCGTGTGGACTTCCTCGTGGGTTTGGGAGCTAGCCAAAATAATAAGAAATCATCTTAATTAATTGACCACCAGGGTTCGAGGTGGAAAATAATAAGACTAAAAATAAAATAATCGAGGTGGAAAATAATAAGAAATTGTGGAAAATAATAGTCCACGGTGGGTTTGGAAGTTAGCCAAAATAATAAGAAATCATCTTAATTAATTAACCACCAGGGTTCGAGGCGGCGAAAAATAATCGGGGTGGAAAATAATAAAAAATTAAAAAGAAAATAATCTAGGTGGAAAATAATAAGAAATTAAAAAGGTGGAGGTTGGGAATTGGGTGGAGAGTCGCACAATCCAAATGTAGCATACGGCTGCTCTTGCAAGACGACAGGACGGAGTCATCTGGCACATGTTTCAAGGCCTCACTCTCCATACCGCTACCCTCCCACAGCCCACCACCTTAATGCTCCCACTTGGGTCACAAGCCCATGTTACTAAGCCGAGCAACTTGTAGTTATTGCCGGTGGAGACAAAACATAAAGTCTCGGGTTGCACACTTTGTGGGCGATGTTGGATTGCTAGTGTGAGAAAAGGCGAGAGCTTAGAGGGAAAAAAAAATGGTTCGGTGCTAGAGGGACTGTTGCGGCTAAATGCAAAAGATGGGTCGCATTAGCTCCACACGAACTGCTCTAATCTTGGGAACTAATACGTAGAAACTTATGAATTGCTATTTGTAGGTTTTGTCGTGATGATAGCCCTAGTTCTTCTTGCCACATAAAAAATTTCAATTGCAACACACACGTAAGAAGATACCCACAAAATCAAAAGGGAAGAATTAAACTTTTCAAAAGAAATCATCGACTAGCAATGAGAAAATCGAATGGCTTGAGGGAAAATCGGAAAATCAGAAAGTCGATATGAAAGGTTGAACCTTCGACGCGGGCATCCAAAGTGGAAGCGTGGTTTTTAAGCCCGCAATTGCAATAATATTCACTTTCGTCTTGAATTGGTTGACACGATCTTGAGTCGCTTTTCCTTTGCTTTGTCCTTAAGATTGCTAGTGATTATGTGGGGAAAGTTTGACTCTAAGGGTGCGTTTGGGAAGACTTTTGGAAAAGTCCTTGAGGAAATGTAAAGGCCCTTGAGGTAAAGAGGTTTTTCAAAATGCAAAATATGTTTGGTAAATCGTATATGTCAAAGTCCTTTGTGAAGTATATTCGAGCAAAATACCGTTTGGATAAATTAAATTTGCAAAAGACTTTTGTTATTTAAAAAAAAAAAGGAAAAAAATGAGAGTTAGCTAGCCAAGGGTTTCGCCGGTTACCGCCGGCAACTTTACTGGCGAAGGGTAGGCGGTCCGGCGAGGGGGAAGCGGCACGGCGAAGGGTAGCGTTCGGCTAGGGTCACCGTGCGGAGGTCACGGCGTGGCAAGGGTCGCGGTGACCCTTGCCGCGCCATCGTGCGACCCATTGTGCCGTGGAGGTCGCCGACACCCACGATTTGGTCGCCGTGACCGAGATCCACGTGACCAGATCTGCGCGCGATCTGGGTTGCCAACGTTCTTCGCACGGTGACCCTCGTCGAAGGGTTGTGGGACCCTAGTCGAACCACCTGTCCTTCGCTTCGCTGCACTGCCTGCCTTTCGCCGGACCACCTACACTTCGCCGGCGACCGCACATAGATGCTGGTCATGCAGATTTGTAGAGAGAAGCGGAAGATGAAGATGATGAACAATTGTCGGGGTAAAGCCAGAAAAACGAAAAATTAACGAGGACAATTTCGGAAGAAAATTTTTATTAACCCTCCAAGTCAGCATGCCAAAAAAGCCCAAGGCAGCCCCAACTTGCTTTGGGCTTTCAGCTTTGAGAAGGTTGGCCTTTCGCAAAGGCAAGTAAAAAAACCCTTGCCAGGCTCAAAGGCCTTTAACCCCCCAAAGATATTTGGAAAGTGGTTCCCAACCACAGCCTAAGTCCCTAGTGCTCAAGCTTAGGTCCATAGAGGTTGTGCACAAGACTTTGGTACCCATGATTAGGTCCTTGATGGCTGTGCCTTGGTACTTGGCTTTAACGTCCAAGACACTAGTGTTTAAGCTTAGACCCCTAATCTAACGCTTAAGCCCAAGTCCATAGAGGCCGTGTTGAGGATCTAGTGCCCATGCTTGAGTCTTATGGTGCGTTGGTTTAGCATTTGAAATAATTTTCAATGAAAGTTAGCATTCGAAAGGTTGAAAACCCAATGCTAGTAGGGACTAGCTTTGAACTTTCAGCATTTGGCCAAATGCGTAAACTTATTTTTTTCTTCTAAAACTATCTTCACTTATTTTTCAAATTTTTGATTTTGCCATTGTTATTATTTTTTTAAATGCCAAAAAAATGCTAAAAAAATCAAATATATATAAATACTAAAAAAATTAAATATATTTTTTTCTTTTTTAAAAGATTATTTATATATTTGACTTTTTAGCATTATTGTCAAAATTTATATTTAAAAAGTTGCATACATTATTTTTTTCAATTTAAAAATATAAAAATTAAAAAAATTCTGACGAAGGGTTTGGTCTTTTTTTTTTAAAAAATTATATATATGTATTTGATTTTTTTAGCATTATTTTCAAATTTATATTTAAAAAAGTTGCACACATTATTTTTTTTTAATTTTAAACAAATAAAAATTAAAATATTTTGACGAAGGATTTGGTCTTTTTTTTTTTTAATTATATATATGTATTTGATTTTTTTTTCGCATTATTGTCAAATTTTATATTTAAAAAGTTGCATAAATAATTTTTTTTTTCAATTTTAAGGAAATAAAAATTTAAAAATTCTAATGAAGGGTTTGCTCTTTTTTTTTTTTTTTTATGTATTTGATTTTTTTAGTATTATTGTCAAAATTTATATTTAAAAGTTGTATATATTATTTTTTTCAATTTTTAAAAAATAAAATTAAAAAAATAATATTAATCACCCATAGAGCTTTTCAAATGTGTTTTCTACCAAACGATATTTTTCTTAAAATAGCTTCTTAAAGCATAGTTTACTAAACGGCCTTTGCATTTGCCTAAAGTCTTTTAGACTAAACTGCTTATGGGCTTTCAAAATGCTGAATCAAACGCATCTTTAACGACTTAGGTGCTTGAAGGTTATGCATGAGACCTTAACACCTGTGACTGGCTAGTTGGTGACTAGGCCCTAGTACCTAGCTTTCATGACCTTAGGTCCCTAGTTAGACACTTGGGCTTGGGTCCATAGAAGTCATGCTTGAGACCCTAATGCCCATGCTTGAGTCCTAATAGTCATGCTTGGGTGGTCAACTCTTGTGCCAACGTCAACGATGCTTGGACTTTGGTCCACTTAAGCTTAGCCCGATATCTAGTGTCAGTGACATGGTCTTTAACTGCCATGCTTGAGTATTTGGCTCAAACACCTAAGTCGCTGGCGCCTAAGACTAGGACTCGGTCGAGTGCTCGAGCCAAGTCCACAAAGGCCAAGCTCAAGACTTGGTGCTCGTACCTAGGTCTCAGACGACATATGCTTGGGTATTTGGCTCTCATATCCAAGTCACTAGTACTTGATCCCGAGTTCACTAAGGCTAGGCCCAAAATCTCAATATTGCGGTAAGATCCTTGATAGTTGTGCCTGAGTACCCTATTCCTATACCATGGCCCAAGGCTAGCTTTACAGAGGTACCTAGTGCCCGTGCCAAAGTCCTTGGCAACCATGCCTAGGTCCCCGTAGCCGTTCCTAGGTCATTAGTTCTTGCACTCATGTTACTAGCTCTCGGACTCAATTCGTTAGTGGTCGTGCTCGAGCCCACAAAGGCTAAGCCCCGGTTTCTTGAGGTTAGACCTAAGATCCTAGTACCTATGCTTGGCTCCTAGTGCTAGTGCTTAGGTTTCTAATGGCTAGGCTCAAGAAACCCTAGGTCTTGCAATCGGGATTTTGATGGTTAGGTATTCCTTATATCATACGAGTAGTAGACGTGTCTTTAGGAAAATAAAATTGACTTTTCTTTTCAATATGAGAGAATTTCAATTTAATTTTTAACTTTAACAAAACACCGACAAATCTGATTTTTTTTTTTTTTTGAAAAATGACTTCTTAAAAATATTTTTAGAAATATTAAATTTCCCATGAAATTAAGGAAACCTAAAGAGCCTTCGGATTCTCATGATGGCGCCTCTGTTTCGAGAGTCATGTTCCACGTTTCATTGGAAAATGATCAACCCAAGAGCCACGAATGATGTTGTCCCCGAACTTTGCTTTCGAGTGACGTCATAATTATCCTCCCTAGGCTGAGACAAATCATTGCGCTCGTGATTGGGCCCATGATATTGGGCCGAAACTACAGCTGTACGGCTTCGATTGTAGCCACGGCTTGAGCATTCATTGCTTCGGCTCATTGGGCCCGCAAAAGATCAAAGCTCTGGACCGACGATGACGTCACGCGTCCGTTCCCCGAAAGGTCCAAAAGCGTCCACCGCTGCTTAACTGCTTGCGTGGACACGATGAATTCCTTCTTGGGGCTGCTCACCGGGCATTTTTGAGTCTCGTCCCGGCTACGGACATACATGTGCATCGCATGGACGAGTTTTCCAAGAACATTCGAGTAATCTTACTTACCTTTTTCTTAATGGCTCCTCCTTTCGAAAATCGCCTCTTCATATAGGCGGCTGTCCATGGATAAATGGGAATTGGCCGTGTATCGACCTTTTCCACCCGCCTTGGGGTGAATGGTCTAGGTGGGGAGGGTCCAATCGATTGAAGCACTTTCCTTGAGTTTCAAGATATGGAGATAAGCAGAGGCACCGATTCAAATGAAAGAATAAGTTCAACTTAGTGTTGTTATTCCATCAATCATAATAGACGGGGTCAACAAGAAGATAAGAGCAAGGGACGTTGAAAAAGAGATCGATTAGCGAAAATGACCTTCTAGAGATACGAGACTTTAATCAAATTGACCCATTTTACTTACGAGACCATCATGGCTAGGATGTTTGGTGAAGAGAAGGGGTGATTGATTCCGGGGTGGGTAGATTCCAGAGTTAGAACCCTCTGGAAGCTATCCTATTTGTCTGAACTGAATCTAAAACCTATCCTATTTTTTCGGTCCGATCCTAGGGTCTACCTAACAACTTGTTTTCTTTTTTTGTTCATTTGGTCATTTTTTATAGCAAAATCATATGAACTTATAAGTAATAAATCGATTCAAAGTAAAAGATTAAAAACATAAATCCCTATCTACCAAAAACAATAATTTATAAGATGAATATGTAGTCATGTTCAATTATAAATGATAAAAAGTCCAAACACATAATATAAAACATAATTTATAAAACTCCATTCCCCATTCATCCAAAAAAATTTAGGGAAAGAGGAAAGACTGGTGAGGAGTTTTAAGCATAAATGAAGAACAAATGAGTGCTGAGATTAGAATTAAGGAGAAAAAGAAATTCAATTTTGGTTTTTTAGTTTATAAAACTGGTTCCGAAACTGGTTTCAAAATTGAATGGTCGATCTAGTTCCTGGGTGGGTATACACTCGAAATGTACACCCGGATTGGTTCCAAAAGGAACTAGTTCCTAGACCTGTTTTTTCGGGCAGTCTAGTCTTGTTCTCGAATATAACCAATTTGGTTACACACTTCTAGTGAAGAGAAAGCCGATTTTGCATACCATGATATCCAATAGATAACTCAACGTGCTGAATGTCCCACATCAATTATATATGACTAGCTTGCTCAATCATTTTGGTCCCAGAAAGTACTTCTAATTTTTTTTTCCTCCTCTATTTTTCTAGAATCATATGGTCCTCATGCTGCCTAATTTCCCAAATTTATATAAATATTTTATTGGTTAGGCAAGATGGGCAAAAAGAGGAACTTCTCTCCCACCGCATTGACCCCTCAAATGCGAGTAATGCCAACGGGTAAGCTCAACAAATTGTAGCCATAGAGACTCGTAAAAAGCAATTGGCCATGTTCAGATAATCATGGCTATATTGGGCCTACATTTCATGCATAAATGTCTTTAGCCAACGGATGACATAAAGCAAGGTGCGTGATGGATGTTAGGTATGCTCGAAAGGCATGTGACTTGTGGTCCGATTGATGGTTCTTGCGCCTCTTATTAAATGAAGCTAGGTGAATGAATTACGCTTATATACATTTTGTGTGCGTGCATAAATTAGATAATCAATAGTCACGGCAAGTTCGGCATCACTATTTTACTGAACTCAACTTCATTCGATGCATCTAATGTTCCTTTTTGTTATGTGATGTATGGCATTAAAAACATTTGATACGGGCATGGATGTGTATGTATTATTTGCATTGGTTGTAGAAAGTGGGGTAAAAATTGGTGTATCGTAATACGATTTATAAATGATGACGTCTGAAGTTATCTTAAATTATTTTTTAACGTAGATAAATTATGAGACTAAGTAACTTATATAAACTTCTAAAAAATGTTGGCACCTTGCAATTGAAATTTCTTACCGTTTACTTAGTTTGATAAGAGAACGAAGATATTTTAGAAAACATGAATCTGAGGTAATATAATAAGTACTTGAGATATATGTGAAGGATGACTGAATAATAGGACAAGAGAAATGATTACTAATCAAAGTACTTTTGACTGAGTAAAATAAGGTCGGCAGTTTCTATTTGTTTAAATTCGTTGTACTTTAAAAAAAAAAAAGAAAAAAAGAGAGCGTGTTTTATAAAAAATGGCGCACATAGCAATAAAAATAGTTCACTAATAATTGATTGTTATTTCACAACCAGCAAAAATTTAGGTCATAATTTTCTCCTCAAAAGAAAATTAACGTTCATGTAATAATTCCTAATCAGGGTTGACAATTTGTGTTAATATGTCATAATCGTGTTTGTAATTTGTGCCAATTGGCATCAACCTAAAACATCTTAGTATTGATTGAATTCTACGTGCCAAGTAATTAAATCATAATTAAATATGTCAAATTTATCTCAATAATTTAAATTAAATTAGCGCATCATATCATGTCATATTCTGATTTTCTCTTTGTAATTTGTGTTTCATGTTACATCATTTTTGTGTTGCTCCACTTGTAGGTGATAAGGACCAACTGTGGACTTTGTCCCACCTAAGAAGATATAGACAGAAACACTTGCAAGTGCTCAAATAGCAGATCACATGTTGTCTCCTTTCTATTTTTATTTCTTCCAATTTTCTTATTAGGGTCAATTAATTAATGGATTTCATATTTTACTCTTTGGTTCTTATAATTTATTACGCCGCATTATTCTTCGACCCGCTCCGACAAAGCCAAAACATCCGCCCAAGGAAAATGCGCGTGCTTCCTTCCTTAGCCTCCTCGGCCTTAGCCGCTCCTCCTGGTCGTCCTCACTCCATCCCCACCGAGACAGCCAATCGGCCGACGCCACGTCAGCCAGGATGGCGTCCTTCCAAGTCGGATCGAAGAAAAACCATGTGATTCCATGAAGCTTTAATGATGATAGTTAGCGCGTAAGCTAAATAAGCACAAGCACACCTTATAACAAAAGCTATACATCGCATAATTCATGACCATATATTATATCATCCGAAACCGAAGTACCCCACACGTAAAGTGAGAGAGAGAGAGAGAGGGTGTTCTTCGTTTCCTTATAAAAATGGCTGCATCTATGTCATCCACATTATACTAACGTTCAAACTTTTCCGAGATACGGCAGCGACCAACCGAGAGAGAGAGGATGATGACGGTGGTGATTGTGGCGGAGCTGCTGGGGGAGTATGCCTTGGCAGTGGCGAGGCTGGCGGAGCAGCTGTTGCCGCTGGGGAGGGCCAGCCATCTTGGCGGTGGCAGTGCAGCCAGGAGATCCCTTCCAGATGCTTCGGGATCTTCCTTCCTTGTTTATTTTTGAGTGATGTTGTGCTTCTTTGAAGAAGTTTTTCTGGGTGAGGGGGCATTCGTTTGTTCTTTCATTGCCGTCGCCGGTGTGTGAGGAAGGAGCAGGCGATGCAGTGAGTAGGGGACAATCCAAATGTACAGTGAATCGATCAGTTTGTGACCTTTATGATGCAACTTATTTGCTGGGATTCATGCTTTGTGTTCTGCTCTTTCCATAACAATATACTTACAGTCATTTTCATTTGTTCTCTTCTGGGTTCATGTCGATGTTTTCGCTCTTTTCTGCTGCACAATTTGCGTGTATACGCAGGAGTGATCTTTAAGGGAAGGGTACCAAGAAATGGTCGGTTCAGGAGGCTGCTGTCATACTCTAAGTGAAGCAGCAAAACCCATGGAAAAAATTCGTTTTGCTTTGGTTGTTGGATCACGCGATAGTTCTAGTTCAGATTAGCTTTTGCTTTGCCTGATGTGTTGACTTGCTGTTATTGCGTTACGAAACATTCTACTGGTCAGGTTAAAGGCTGACTCCGTACATTGGCATCGAGAGATTATTCCAGAAAGCTAATTTAGCGGGTCCTAAACCTAAGTCGCTTCGATAATCTTAATACATTGGGATTAAAAGGTCTACCAAGTGACGCTGCAAATGAAGCAAACGCGATCAATAAAGACAGCCTGCAATGGGTGAATCGAGTAGGGTCGGATTTTATCATTAAATGCCATTGTCTAGGACGATCCGAATTTGACTTTAAGCCCATTTGGTGGGGGCACGTCTAAGGTTAGACGGACCGTCAAGTGTATAATCAGATTGGAGAGTAGGTTTCTACAAACACTCTTAACAAGAGTGATAATATTAGCTGCTGAGTTGATTGTTTTCTTGCCAAAGTAGTATCAATTTGCAAAATCAATCGATTGTCAATGCGATATTGAGTTCAACTCGTATAACCTGAAATCAATCAATCTAATTCATGTCATTGAAGATTTTCAGTACAATTCTATTACAAGACAATCATTGTGCGTTCATATCATAACACTCATATTTCCAAGTTTATGTCAAGAAGGCATAGGATATTCCCCTAAATAGCAGGTTATTAATTATTATCATAAAAGAATGATATTTTTTTTTCCACTTTTGCATGTTACTATTTTCCATTTTAAGAAAATGATATCCGAAAATTTTACAGAAACAAAGTTATTTCAATATTCATAAAATATTTTTGTAGCAAAAAAGAAATAATATGATTAATTTTGGAAAAAGACCTCGATGATATGATTTTGCCAAATGTAAGAAAGAAGTAACTGCTGATAAATCAAATGTATTACTTCATCAATTTATGAGTTGTAAACAAGCAGCCTTTGTTGAAGGGAGGACCTTATGTGATAATGCTAATCTGGCTCATGAATTGACAGGAACTTGCCTAGGGCTATTGTATCCAAAAGAGAAATTACCAAAGCTGATCTCATGAAGGCATTTGAATCTGTCAGCTGGAAATCTGTCCTTGCAGTTAGGAAATCTAGCAGTTTCCTAATCAATTTTGGAACAGATAAAAGCTTGTATTCCCAGGCCTCATTTCTCCATCTCCCTAAATGGACATCTTCAAGGCTTCTTTAAAGGCGAAAAGGGTTTGGAGACAATGCCTCTTTGTTATTGTCATGGGGTATACTTTCTCGAATGGCAGATGCTGCAGTTGAATAAAGTAAAGTCAAGTTTCATCCTCTTTACTCACACATCAAGCTCTCTCAGTTGGATTTTGCGGATGATTTGGTGATCACTGTTAAGGGCGGCAAGGATTCACTGAACGAGAAGCATCTATTCTAGAGATTCAAGCAAATGTCCGGCCTCAGGGCTTAATCCACAAAAACGTTGAGTTGCATTTGGCAGGTCATGAAGGTCAACAGGCAGAAGAGGTGGCGGCGGCTTTGAGTGGATTCCAAAATGGCCATTTACCAGTGAAATATCTTGGTCTTCCCTTGATTTCTGGAAAAATTTAAGTGATAAAGATTGCAAACCACTTGTGGTTAATGTCACCTCTCGAATGAATTCGTTGACCATGCGACGTCTATCTTATGCCGGGAGGAAAGCCGCGATACGCAGCTCGATGAAAATTGGGGGCATCGGGTCTCTCCGGATGTAGCAGATCGAACTTTTTCGACAGGATTGGAGATGGAGTTCTGCTGTGTTTTGACTCGAACATGTGGTTGGACTGGTGTTATGACGTTCTGTGCTGCATTTGCTCCTGGCACATGGAGTTGGATTGGAGATGTGACTTATGGTAGGGCATGTCCACGAGATAAGTCCACCCATCACGGTCTTGGTTTTAGGGGTAATAAAGTAACTTACTTACCCAAAAACAATTATGAATATGGATACAAAGATGATTTTTGTTTACTGTTATTTTTTTTCAGGAATATTATTAATATGCGATTATTTTCATTCTCATATACATTTAAAATAACTCCAAATTGGTACATCTAAAACAAGTATACCCTAAACTAAACCGCAAATTGACACGTTTGTAATAAATTTACAATTTGTTAATTTTTGTTAAATTTTATCATCAAACTATTGAATTAGATGATACGCGACATTTTTTTTTTGGTATTAATTCAATTTAACGGAAATTAATAGAAGATAAATTTGTTATAAACGTATCGGTTTTGAAATTTTGATAGTGAAAAAAAATTAATTTAAGAAAAATTATTACAGTTACTCATTTGAGGTTTTTCTTTGGTATTAATCCAAAAAAGAATTATATGGATATAAAGGTGATATATATATATTTTTGTTTATTGCCATTTATTTTCAAGATTATTACGAATAAACGGTCATTTCTCAAGCTGACGTCGATCTAAAAACAATAAACTAGTTCGCGTTCACCAAGGCAGGGAAGCGTGCCAAAAATTCTGCGGCACGACCTGGCGCCAAGTGTTCGATCAGCCACAGAGGGCCATTTTCGTAATTCCCGCGGCGCCCTCGGTGATGCTGGTGATCCTACACTACACGGCACGAGCGGAGGAGGAGGAGGAAGAGGAAGAGGAAGAGGGCGTTTTCGTTCTGCAGTGGAGACGACGCAAGCTCTTTTGCTTCTCCTTCGCAGCTTCCGCCCGCCATCGGAGCTCTCCATCTCGCCTCTCTCCGGTATTTTTCATCCCTTCGCCTCCCTTTCCATGGTCTCTTTTTAGCTAGTAATTCGGCCGGAGAATCGGGACTTACTTCGCGCGCTATGGTGTCGATGTGGCGTCGCGTCGCGTTCGTCGCTTGAATGAATGGTTGTTCGTTTTGTTTTCTCCGTTGGTCGTGAAAAGATCGTTCCTTTGGCGCAGATTTCTTGTGGGTTTTGATCGGTTGCCCCCCTCCCCCCTCCCTGATCGTCTGTTCCCGGAAACGATGAGTAATTGGCCTGGAAATGGAGGGTCGTGCTCGTCGACGTCGAACTTGTCGGCGTTTGCGCAGCCTTTCGCGATCCCCCAGCTGGACCCGTATCCCAATTCGATGCCGCCGTTTTATGTGGATTCTGTTCAGCCGCCGTTCGGTCAGGGGCCCGCGGATTCTTTGCCCGGCGCCTGGGCGAATCCATGCCCTCCTAACGCAAGAACTGATTGGTTTCCCGCGTCGAACCCGGAGTTCGATGTTGGGACTTATGGTTACTCGGGTTTGGAGACTGTTAATGGAGAAAGTACCCCTTTACTTTCATGGAACCCTGTCGATGTTGGAGGGGATGAAAAGTTCGGCCGACATTCTGATGGCTCGAGAAGTGCCGTCACGGAAAGCGATGCATGTTACTCCTTTTATGTGTCGTCCGGGGTAGCTCAGGGTGATCCCTCGGGGCTGGCTACTCAGTGCGACTATGGCAGAATATCTTCTCCTTTTGATGCGAATTTGGATAAGTTGCCTCGTGATGATCAAAGCAAAAGTGTGAGTATGGGAGGTACAGCTGAATCAAGTGGCCTTTGGAATGAGCAGGCACTTAGATATCATGGTAAAATTGAGGAAATAGGTGGGAGTTACTGCTTGAAGGGGCCTATTGCGGCTCCATTAATGACTGAAACTTGTACAAACGGAGGTATGCTCATGCTCATTCTTTTCTTCTTTTTCTGAAAATAATGTTATAATGTTGTTACACACGGTTCTTCATGTGCTGATCTCTTTCGTGCATGCTGTTCATATGCTGATACATTTAAAGTTTAATAGTGTTTTTCCTGTTCTCTGGTTTGAATTGAATTAGTTATGAGAACAGACTATGATTACTAATGGAAGCTCAAATGAAGTTAAGAAAGCAGAGAGATCTGATTATCTGTTCTTTCCTCCTTGTGTTCTTGAGGACTTCATCATACATCTAATGGTTTGAGTACACATGCAGGAGCTTCTCATAGTGATGATCTTTTGAGTTGGGAAAAGCATGGTGGATTTATAAGTGGAAAACATGTGGATGGTAAGTGATTTCTTGCTTGCCAAACCAAGATTATGCTTACTCAGTCTCTGACGTCATCCTTATATGTTTTTTTTTCATCCAGCATCATCAAGCTTGGATTTGCCTAGAGTTTTTCATGAAACATATCCTCAGGCAGCAATGCCAGAGTTATCTCCGAATCTTGGGAAGAAACAGTGGCCATACGCTCATATAGATGAAAATGTCCTATCAAATCATGTTTCAAGTGCGAATGGTGGGAATATGATTTCGGAATCTTTTGCTGCACCCCAGATGGGACCTCCAGCTGATGGATTTGTCCCGGGAACTGGTGAAGTTTCATTAGGAGTTCATAAGAAGGGTATACACGGTGTTAATGAGTACTATGCTGGCGTTATGCTATCCGGTGTAAATGAGCCTCAGTCCCTGTTAGCTTCTGGTAGTGAATTACTGCTTGATGGCACTGATCTTGGGAAAGGTGTGCTGCAGCGTGGTTCATTTGTGAATGGTGGTAACTCTGTAGTGAAATCTATGTCTGCACCTACAATGGGATATCCAATTGACGGTTTTAGGTCTCAAACTGGTGAAGCCTCTATAGGAGATCACGGAAATGGTAGAGATTGTGCTAATGAGCTCTATGCTGGCATTCTACTGTCTAATGTGAATAAGCCTTGGTCTGTGCAAGCTTTTGGAAGCAAGCCACAGCTTAATCGCACCAGCCTTGGGGAAGGTGTGCTACAGCATGGTTCTAGCATGAATTATGGGGACTCTGTTGCCAAATTGTTGCCTCCAACCATAATAGGATTCCCAAATGATGGTTTTAGCCCTCGAACTGCTGAAGTTTCTATCAGAGATCACAAGAATAGTGCTAACGAGCTCTATGCTCGCAGTATTTTGTCTAATGTAAATGAGCCTCAGTCCGTGCAAGCTTTGGGAAGCAAGCCATGGCTTGATGGTACCACTCTTGGGAAAAGGGTGTCACAGCATGATTCTAGCGGGAGTGATGGGAATTGTGCTGTGAAACCTTTGCTTGCACACACCATGGTATCCCCAGTTGATGGCTTTAGCTCTCGAGCTGGTGAAGTTTCTACAGGAGATCACAAGGATGGTAGAGACTGTGCTAATGAGCGCTATGCTAGCATTCCGCTATCTAGTGTAAACAAGCTTCCATTCGTGCGAGCTTGTGGAAGTGAATCACAGTTTGATAGTGCAGATGTAGGGGTCCAGCTAGGAAGAAGTGATTTTACCTTTGAGGAACCATACCATCTCGAAGATGAAGACCCATCGAATAGCCAATCTAAATATGCATTTCATCATTTAGCTGGGGCAGATTTGGGATGTAAAGATCCTTTGACATCGGATCGATTCTATTTAGCACTGGAGCATAATCGTACTCTGCAATGTGCTGAAAAGCACATTGGTGCCAAATCTGGATCCAGAAATCCTCATGTAACATTAGACAGGTTTAATTTGCCATCTAAGGGTAATCATGCCTTGAATTCTGCTGAGAGCCCCTCTGTGGGTTTATATCAGTTTGAACACGCTGTGGACTCTCCTTGCTGGAAAAAAGCAATTGCATGCTCAAAGCACAGGAAGGAACCTGAACTAAGTGGTATTAATCTGCTACAGGACCTTCGAATATTTGGCAATACCTTATATCCTCCTAAGGTCTCCTCTGATAAACCAAGTGCAGGAAAATTACTCTACAGAGGTGGGTGTAGTAACAGAGGTTCGGTGTCACCCTCAGTGCTGCATGCCTTTGTTAATCCATCAGGCAGAGAGGGAAGATCCAATGATAGTGAGGATATTTGCTCGAGTGATTCAAGACATGCTCTGTTCTCTAATGAAGTTGAGGAATCTACTGGACATTGCATTACGCGCCAAGAATCAATTGGTGATTCTAGCGCTAAACCTTCGCATCCCGCACAGCAGAGTTCAGGAGAAGGTGATGTGACTTCTGACAAGCGGCACATGCCCACCCATCATGTCTCTGATGTGGGTTCAAATGGAAATGATTCTTTGAAAATGGATCCACCGGAAGGGTTGCTCCTTTCTATGAAGCATGTGTTGGAATCAACCGATGCGGTAGATAATTCTCCTGGGCTTGCCAAATGGGATAGGGGACCAGTAATCCCAAATATAGATGGACAGATGCTTGTTTCAACTTTGGACAATCTGTCAGAGTTACTTCTCTATTCATGTTTAAGTGGTGCATGCGACTTAAAGGAAAGAGACACTGATGTCATTCAAAAGGTGATCAATAATCTTTGTGCATGTTCATCAAAGAATGTTGAGCAGATGACCACACAGCCCAAAATACATAATTCTGAGGAAGACACGTACAAAGGTTTAGGAGCATCACCTGATCTTGACATGGTAATTTTGTTTATCTCACTGCTTCTTTTTCAGTTTCCTACCTAACATTAGTTGATGCTAAAATTGCCAGAGCATGAAAAGCCACTCTTTTAATGGCAAAATGTGGATGGTGATAATCTCAAATTGGATGATAACTAACATGCCAATGAGGATAATTTAGCCTTTTGAACTTTAGGTGATAATCTTCTCATGAATCTAGAATTATATCTTGAAGCATTTGATATCCCCTTGCTAGTTCCTTTTCATGTTTTCATGTGATGAAGGTGATGATCTTTTGGCTTTCAGACAGCAGGTAATAGTCATTGAGGCAATTGAAGGACTTCTGAATAATTGGGACTTGGGAAATTCGAATGCATGTTTTCACTCACCCATCGTGCTGCACCATATTCTATAAGGGCCTTTAACTATGAAGAGATTTGCGGCACAGGCCTATTTACTACCTTAGTAACCTTTTCTGATTAATTAAGCATATTGTCAAGATAGATCTATCACGACAAATATACTTCGAGTATTATTCAAGGATCGGATAGACAATAAAACAGGAAGACGATGACATGGTGAAGAGATGGCTTTATCTGTAGGGTATGAGTACCATCTCCTTTTTCTACCTGCTAGATGAAACAACACTGTAATAACTAAAAAGTTGTGGCAGTTAAATACGCATGCTGTGATGTTAGAAGTGAACAGCACCTACATGTTGATTCTTAATACGAATTGAAGCTACCTTTGGCAGGATATCATCTACAATTGCTAGTCCTTTTTTAACATGTTTCTTTGATCTGGCTTATTGATCTATTTTTTTCTTCTGCCTATTCGTGAATATCTAGTTTTGAGTTATAGCATTCTAGGTAGGTTGTTTTCTGCAGAAAAAGGATAACTGGGTTCTTTTCCCACAGAGTGCTAGTGTAAATATGCCTCCTCGCGCCAGTGCATTTTCTGTAAATATTAAGGGTCAGCTTGACAATCACCGTGCCTTCGACAATAAGAGGCAAGATGCTGGGTTTGATAGTGAGGTTGAAAGTTCTTCCGAACTTTCCTCCTCTAGGGGTAATGCGCTGATAAACAAAGACGATGCCATGACCAAGGTACTTCTTTTAATACTGTGTAACCCCCTGCCATGGAAAGGTTGGAACTATAAGCTAATGGATCAATAGAAACTGAGTAAATTTGTTGTGGATAACCTTGCAGGCTATCAAGAAGATTCTCAGTGAGAATTTTCAGGTTGAGGATGATTCGCAGCCACAAATACGCTTATTTAAGAATTTGTGGCTTGAGGCAGAGGCTACTCTATGTTCCATGAATTACAAGGCTCGCTTCAATCGTATGAGGATCGAGATGGATAATTCCAGGTCCAATGAAGTGAAAGGTTGGGACTTCAGTTGCTTAACATATCTATCTTGCATGGCCAAGCAGATTATTTTATCAGAGAAAAAACTCTTAACATTCTCATAATTAATGGTTTTTTGTTGCAGATTCTCTTGAAAATAATTTGGATGCGGAGAACTCATCAGATATTGGAGTCTCTGTTCAATCAAATGAAGATGATAAATTGTTGGCTGGGACAAGGAGCTATGAAAAGCCTGAGAAGCTGAATGCCTCTGTTCAGAGTCTGACTGTGGTCAGCACGATCAATCCTACCACTGACCTTTTAGCTCCAAGTTGCTGGCCTCATAACTCAAGTACTAAAAGTACTCCAAATGTGGAGGAACAAGGGCCTCTGAAAGTTTCTCCTGATCTCAGCTGGACTGCAGAATTGACAGCCGGATCATCCAAAGAGAACAGTAGCCTTGCACCTGAAATCTCTCTCAATTCTCCTGTAACAGGTGCGATCTGGTGCACTGATGACGTAGAGGCTTCTGTTATGGCCAGATTGAAAATCCCGAAACGATGGGATGAGAGCTTACTTTCTGAAAATCAGACACTGATTCCCCCAGGTTCAGTTGATATCGGGGTCGCACTTAAAGAAGAAAGCTTTCCAGTTGTTAGAGAAAGAGTGATAGAGGAAAGCACCGACCTTTCTGGTGGCAAGTTGAAAATGGAGTCTCGGGCTGGTGCTGAAGATAGTCAAATACTCCATTTTCGAGCAAAAGATTCGCTCAATAACCCACTCTCTGCAGGCTGGCAGGACTGCTCATTAGACTGGGAGTATTTGCTGAAAGAGGAGATTCCGGGCAGAGATTTTGAATCTTGACTTCAGGAGTAAGTGTTCCTCAGATGTGAATAATCACCCATGATTTACTAAGTCTATATCGCTTCTCTCTATGTTATGTAGAACACTCTGTGTCAAACCCCATGAATTGCTCTTGTGGAAATCTTTGATCTCCAAACTTGTAAATAGCTTTTAAACGCTCTGTCGGTGTTACAGCTAAATGAAGACAAGTCGTGCTTGCATGTGTTTTGCTTCTTATAGAGCTCAAATAAGACAAGTTGCATTTGTATGCATTATGCACATCAAATAAGCTCAGCTTTCAACTAAGATTCACTAGGCATGCTCAAGCGTCGTGTGTACTCAGCAGCATATTTAATTTGTGCGAGAGCGAGCTTGGCTCAATTACAGCTAAAGAAGGTCGAAGACACAGAAATCAGAACTACTTGCGTTGGGGGTCAACGGCCAAAGACGCTTTTAAGGCTACTATTTGTTATTTTTCCACATCTTCGCAAGTTTGATAAGCACGGTTTTTCATCCATTAGTCACTCGATAAGGTAGGAGAAACCCATACATTGTCATTTATATTTGTCTCATCTGAACGTGGAGAATGACAAGAAAGAGCTCTGGAATTGCCTATCGAAGCGAGAATCAAGTCCTGTGATCAGTACTTTGACCTTGACTATTCTCGCGTAAATTCAGTCCAAAGCGAAGGAGCAACCCATAGTGCAAACGATACCCAAGCCGTTCAATGTGATTCGTTAGACCAATTACAATATCATAGCATTCATACTCAGAACCCTCTTTGGTTTCAGTTTTGAGTTCGGTTTGAATCGCCTATAGCGATGACGTAATCACCTCTCATGCTACTTGCGACTGAAAAGTGAGCCATGCGTGATCAACGGTTACTCAGTAACATAGACTGGTCACTTTATGACTTTCAGAGAACTTAAAAGAAGCTGAAAAAGGCATAAGGTCCGGCCATGTTATACGAGTGGATTGTCGACAAAACGCCCTTGTTTTAATTTCTCTTCTACAAGTTCAAGAATAAAAGAGCCGATAGAGAAAGTGAATAAATGCTGCAAATAATCCCAACTCAGATAACCTAGACAGTTCTCAAAGCTCATCACCAAAAAAGGTCAGGCAGCAAACCGCGATGGAGCATGTTTAGGTAGTAAGCTCCATGATAGCACCAACAATGTCCCCATTGTGCGTCTTGAGAGCCTTCACGGCCTTGTTCCTCGAAACTCCAGCCTGGGTCATCACCAAGTCAATGTCGCGAGGCTCAACCCCAGTCTCATCGATCTCTTCCTCTTCTTCATCAGCCTGTGCTGCTGAGGCTGCGGCTGAAGTGTCTGTCCTGCCCATCACAGATCCCATGTCGGGCATCCTGAACTGCTGGGCAGCTTGTGTCTGCAGTTGTGAGCTCAAGTCTTCCATCTTCGCCTCCCCAAATATGATATAAGTCTCAGAGTGAGGGCTCTTGAAGACATCGGGATTTGAGATGAAGAATAGGATCTGAAACACCAGGAATTTCTCAATAACATGCCATTGTTTATATATACAAATCAATTTCAACTATAATGAACTAAGACACTCCACTTTTTCAGGTCAGCTATAAATGGATCTTCCAAAGCCACTAGACACCATTTAGTTTTCTATAATCAATGAGACCCACACAATTCAGAGTTGCTCTAGTTTTTTGCTAAATTATATAAAGGATGAGGTATATCAAATGCATGATAGAGATTTGAAAAGAAAAAGCACTCACATTCTTGGTTCTTTTGATGGTGACCCTGCTTACACCGCTTACAGGTTTCATGCCAAGCTTCAACATAGCCTTGCGGCTCTTCTTCTCGCTTCTGCTCTGCTTTGAACCCCCATTTGCACCTGCCCATTCATGTTGTTTGAGTTCTTAAATCCAAAAGCAGCAGCTGACAAAATCAAATAGAAATATACTTTTGTTGGAATTTTCGAGAAGCTTCAGTAAAAAATCCTGCACAGCTCAAGCAGACTGCGAGTATATGCATCTCAGAGATAAAAATTGCACCAACAAACCTGAGCCAAAACATAAAATCCAATGATACTCCACACAAACAACTTCCTCATTCACATACTAAACCCAAAGGAACCAGCCTCCTGCCAACCCAAAAGGAATTTAAGACTTGTGATTGTATGTTTGCATACAGTGAACTAACCAAACCAATCCAAAAGCAAAAGTTTCAGATCATTGAAATCCATCTGTGGTTTACTGAGTTGATTTCTAACTAAAACAGAAACCTCTCTATCAACGTGATTACACACTAAAACTACAAAATATCAAATGAAACAGACCATCGCCACACGCGCTCTTTCCCACAACTTAAAGTAGTAAACATCCGCATCTTCAGTTAAACAGATAAACGTAGCATCGCATTCATTGCTATCTGTTGAAAATGCAAAATTTGAATCAACATACGCATCAGCGACACCCTTTTGGAGATGAAAGAATGACCTGGATTATCCTACACCGAAAATGATTTCTGTGGACATAGCACTTGCATTACTCCACCTAAACTAGAGTAGACCATTGGGATTCAAGAACTTCATCTCAAAAATCAATTCCGCAACACGACCTCAACGAAAACTAAACACACTCCAAAGGTCACACCTCGTAATTCCCCCGTACCATCCCATTTGCCCATAAACAATCCCTCCTGATTCAAAATAATCCTCCCAACGAAAAACAGCGAATGCCCATATACAAATCAGCAAACTTTCACACAACTACAAAAATCAAAACCGGGCGAAATCACACAATCAGCTTCCAAAAAGTAAAGCGAAATGAATAAAAAAAAGAAGAAGAAGAGAAAGACCCACCTTGAGCCCCATCTTCCTTATCGTCGTCGTCGTCGTCGTCGTCATCCTCGTCGTCGTCCTCCTCGTCCCTGTCGTCGTCCTTCACATCCTCCACAATGGGTTCGTCGTCCTGCAACAAAAAGAAACGAACTTTGAATGAACCGAACCCACCCCCACCAACCCCCGAACTTTCGCACACACCCAGTAGACGGACGGAACTCAAGAACAACCCGGAAGCACCTGAGGCCTCTTCTCGGGCTCGGGGACCCGCTCGGTCTCGGGCTCGGCGGGTTCCACGACCGGAGCGGGCGACATCTAGCGAGCGAGAGACCGGACAGCGCTGAAAGCGAAGCGATAGGGTTTTGCTGTCGCGAGAGAGATTACTTGCTCGGGAGTTGTCCTGCTCGTGCGCGCGGTCCCGGATAAGGGTTTTCCTCCGACCGGGTCGGGTCGGGTCGGCCCTTTTCCAACCACTCCGGCCCACTCAGTTCTGCAAGGTTCCGATTTTCCATTGATATAACGTGCCACATGACCTAAAAGACGGTCTTGTACTATGAGTGTGCTTATTTAATCAAAACCATAGGCTTGGTCGGTTGTTACTAAATTGCTTTATTCAGTTTCATCTTTTCCCCCACTCTTTTTGTGATGACATGGGATCGCACTCTACATAGAATAAATTACGGTTTCCTGAGCTTGAGCTCATGTCGATCTTGTGTATTTAGCGTCACATGAGCCCATGCTCGATGGACGGCCATATATTATATTGCTCAGTTAATATTGTGCAGAATGAGACTTGTGTTGCCCGCCAAATTCAAATGTATAACAATTCCTCTTTTATCGATGGATTCATTTCTCATAATTGATTTGGTATAATAAATATGTGTTCATTAATTGTTTGTCTAGTAATGCAAGATGTGTTGTGATACACACACCACAATTTGTTTTTTAAGTTTGTTCTCCATCTCGAATTTCACCATATCTTGTTATATTCTATTCATTGAATTTGCACTTTTGTAGTAGCCCTCGTGAGCAACTTTCGTGCATTTGACTTTCAGGATGGGTAAGACGAAATTTTTCCCTCAAATGTTGCCCATTCTTCAAAAAATGTAAATAAGCCATAAAAAAGCAGAAAAGTGAAAATCAACTAATATGTTTAATTTTCGTATGGTAAAGTCTTTTTTTAACCTCAACGATAAGGATGTGCTCGTGCTTTAGTTTTTTCCTATTCTAAAGGGAGGAAAGTGATTTTTCTTCCTAAACCGAGTCCAATTTTCTCCGGACCACTCATAATAATTAGACCTGCTAAATTGGTGGGTTGGGTCGAAAATGATCAAATCCAAATTGATCCATTTAATATGTTTTAACCCATTTTTATGCATGTGGCACCCCAAACCTATAGGGTCGTCACAAAGGTTATTTGATCCTTATCTTGAAGGATTATAAGTCCTGAGAGTTTATTATTTACTTTTTTTTTTGTCCCGGCACAAATTAGAAAGTAGGGCGGAAGCGACTTCACACCTCCCCAAACGATTCATATCGAAATAATGCATACATACTAAATATTTTTATAGGATAAATCAAGCACTTTTATTGATATAACTTGATGGGCAACATGAGTTGGAACTACAGAAGGCCAAGGCTATTTAAAACTCGGCTATAACCAAAAGTGTCTAACTCCATACATGATCATCGCTTAAACCCACGCTAGTGTCTCAAAAAAAGCTTCACTAGCTACCCATCGCCCGGGTCGATCACACCCGCCGGTCCATCGGCCGGGCGGGCGGCGGCATCCCCATCATGATCCCGTCGCGGCGAACGTACGGATCAATGTAGGAAACCCGCATCATTATACACGAACAAATTGAAATGTGCTCAAACGAGCACTATGGACGAGAAGGTGCCACGAGAGATGGGTAGCAAAGGCATCTTAATCTGAAATGTTAGTCCCCAAACGGAGAGAGAGAGAAAGATTCAACAAGCTATATTAAGCATAACTTATTTTTTTTATACCGGTCATAAAAATCGTGGGTAATAGGCATTAATGATATGGAAATTTTCAATATTAGACAATTGCAATCTCATAAAAATCATTTTATAATTTATTTAGCCTTTGAAAATTTTCCCTAGAATTCATTTATGACGTCAATTCGTATTACCTTGGCAATTGTTAGAACCTATAAGCCACCAAGGCCACCGGAGCATATCGCGCCCAGGCATTTCGTACCCCACCCATCATGAGGATAAATGGGCTCACCATGAAAATGGTTGCTCGGCCATCCGGTTTATATACAATATGATCCCGAAGCTCCCTGGGCACCCTTGAATTCATCCACAAATCGACTTACCTTTGTATGCCACTCTGAGCCTGAGGCAGTTGGCCTGTTTTGGACTATTTTTTCCTCTTTTTCTTTCCAGAGAGCACATCATTACTCTAAAACCGAAAAGCTAAACAAGTGCATAATCACACTAGAATAGCAAATGCAAGAATTGTTATCGCCAATCACTGAAGGCTCAAAGTGAAACCACATAAGTACTTTCAAGAGAATTAGTAACATCGGTTCAGATTGTTAAGCCGAATCGAACCAAACCATTTTCATTAAAAATGGTTCAAAAGCTGAACCAGAACTGGACTCATGTTGTGGCTTAGACTGCAAAACTGCATTGTATATAGCCTTTTGATTTTTCTTGTCATTTATAGATGAAATAGCTCTTTTTTCTTTTTTTTTTAAGAAGAAGATTTGCTATTCATTGTGAATTTATGAATTGTTGTGAGTGTATACTTTGGTTTACTTCATGAAATGAATGCATCGTCTAGACTATTCAGTGAGTTTAAGCTCATGAAACTACTACTACCACCCCAAAAAAAAAAAAAAAAAAAAAAAGAGAGAGAAAAAGATGAAAGAAGAATGGACGGTTTAGTTCGGCTTCAGATCGAATGAAATCGCAAATGAGAAACTATTCATCACATTTTGGTCTGGTTTTGATTTTTCTTTTCTCAAATGGTATGTACGTGGTTTCATTTGGTTCACGCACCAAACCGCACCAAATATACCGCGTTCACCTGCACTCGAGAGCATATAAATTTAACACAGGCTCCGAAAGGAACAAGGAAGCAAAGAATACCTTGAGAACACAGCAGGATTTGCAGTTTGAGAGCACGAAATCAACTAGGCCATCTTGACGGAATGATATGAAATTCTCCAAGCATACAGTTTCTCAGCTCTCCCTATGGACATTTGCACTCTAGTTTTTAGGCATGGCAAATAGACAGGCCACGGACGGGCATGGCATGGGCCCGTTGGACCAAGTATAACAGCATATGAGTAGCTTTTCCAATCTCCATTTAGCTTACCCGAAGCGACTCAGCAAATTCATGAGTCAAACTCATGCATGTCCACACTTTCAAAAATCTGTAAGCAAACAATGAATTTTGACAGCGATTTTGATCCCACAAATAACGAAATTCACCTTTTGCTTTGTTATGGATCAAATGACTGTACAATCAAGTTCCCTGATTCCAAAAGCTGTCCTATACAACTATCCTATCATGAACTCCAGGAGGTTGCCAAAACCAAGCGCAAAAATGGGGACATGATAAGCTGATCAACAAGTGCAGAGCATGAATTGATCATCAATGCTTTCGACAAGTTTCACCATGAACTAGCAAGAAAACAGACAATGTGAAGAGCCCTTCACTTGCTGTTTTCTCTCTTTTTCCTCAATCTTCTCCCCCTCTTTGACTTCCACCTATTGTCGTGCTCAGTGCCATCACAATGGTTTCTCTTGAACCACTCTTTACATGGAGCAGCTGAATCGCATATATAGCAGTAACACTGCATCAAAGAGAAGGAAAAATGGACCTAGTTAGGATTGCCTCCATTGTTCAATTAAAAGTACAAATTTTGAGACTTGATAGTGAGAACAATCATCAGGTGGTGAAATTCATGTGCGGTTAGTACCAGCTCGCAGTGTCTTTCATGAGGCGTAGTTGCAAAGGGAAATTTCTGACAAAGATGCCTCGAGTGCGGGAAGTCTCTACAAGCCACCTGTCCATAATCATCAGCAGCAACCAGCAATCAAGAGCGTTTAATCATTATGACTTGAGAAAAGAATTAGTAATACGAAAACTGCTTCGAAAGATACTTGCATAGAATCCTGGGGACCAAATAATATTTACAAATAAGCTATAGTTGGAGTGAGATAAGATCATGATCATCATAACCGCATTTAGAAAATTGCGATTGCTTCCCCGACACTACAAACTTGAAGTCCAGTCTACATGATCAATTAAATCTGTTCTCGACTTCCATTAATAGGGATGACAACTACTTATAAAGATAGCACTCCATTCTCAACCATAACAAGAAGAAACGGAAGACACATACCACAATACTCTCTGATGAGTTGATCTTTTGAAATTGTCAATTATGCGCTCAAATGAAAATGGTATCCGAGTCAAGAGCTCATATAAATTTCTCAAAATCTTCTTTTAGTTTCCTCTCCCTTCTTTCTGTGCTATTGGTTTTGATTGGTCACCCGGTAATCCCCATTTCCGACCAAGTTCAACAGGCTATTACAATCCTAAGTACACCAAACAAAGCTAATGAGCACCGCCAGTTAAACTATACAGTGCATTACTCATGTCAAGTTCTACTTTACTCAAGTATTTCCATTGCTAGATCAGTATTCCAACGATTCTCCAACATACGTTATACTTCTCAGTTCTCCCCCACAAGCGAAAGAGAACAAACATGGAGACCACCTTCGTCGAAACGTGAAACCCACGAAAACATAAACAGTCTTCTGACGAAGGCATAACCAAACAGAGAAATTCACGGTTAAGTACGAAAACGAAGCAAATGAACAAAAAAGGACAAGTTCGCGCGACAAAAGTTACGAACTTGCCTGTCCTTTCTCAGCAATGACGACGACGTCCTTGGACCCATCGCCGCGATCGTCCGTCGCGCCAGCCTCCGTCATCGACAGGGAGAACCTGGAGATACGCTCGAACGGGTCGAAACCCAGGATGAAGCAGTCCTCGGTCTCTTCGAACCGCTTGACGTCCTCGTCCCGCGTCACGCAGAGGACGTGCCTGATGGGGCTCGGCTCTTCATAGCCAGGAGTCGCCGGCAACGGCGTACAGTTCGCCATGGCCGGGGGAGGTTCCTGGGACGCGAGTAGGGTTTAGAGAGGCAAGAATGTGCAAAATCGCTGATTGATCGGGAGAGAGAGAGAGAGAGAGAGAGAGAATCGATTTCGAACTTGGGGGGAGCAGATACTGTGACCGTTTGGTTCCCCCACGAGCAGTAAATTGAACTCCTCGAGATGATATATTAAAGCAGGAGAGTTGTTAAGGATAATAAGATCTATTTTAAAAAAAGGGCTAGTATCGATTTATCTTAAATTGTGAAAAATTTGAAAATTTTGAAGTAAACATTACATAAATGTATCGATTTAGAGTAAATGTGACATAGATATACCTGTTTAGAATTATTTGTGACATAAAAAATTATTTGGGGTAAATGTGGCACACATACACTAATTTGAAGTGAATGTGGTAAGGATGTACTAATTTGGGAGTCTTCTAACATAAAAATTAGTTTAGGGTAAATGTGGTATAAATGTATCGGTTTGAGATTTTTAGTAATATTAATTGTAATGAAATAACGTTAAGACATCATTAGAATGGACAACGGGTCGCCGGCCGCACGGTACAATCTGTTATGTTTAGACCTATATCGAATTAGACCTGTTATCTTTTTGCTTTCGGGCCGCTGCCCGACCCAAGCTTGACGTCTTTCCGTATAACCCTGAGGTTGTGTCTGGATCTCCTGCATGTGAAATTTAAGGGATTAGCTCCTGTAGAGTGGAGATTCACCTTGGTCTAATTCTACGCCTCATGACAATTGGACTCGGCCTTTCCACTGATCGGGCCTTTGATGCCGCAACCGTTGGTTGGCAACTGATGCTCCGGGCTCTGACCAAGATATTTAAAAAAAAAAAAAATCCTGTAAATTAGAGGCCTCTTCCCTCTCATTTTCATCTTCATTCTTCTCTTACAAATTCTCACTCTTTCAAAAAAAAATAAAAAATTCCGCACTTTCTGACAAACTCTTACTATGTATTCACGATTCCCGCACTATTTTGAATCTTACAATAGACCTCAATCACTATCCAATCCGTTTCTCATATGGCGAGTCGATACCTCCAGTAGTTGGCAATGGTACTTTGATTCTTCACCATCCCGAGACGTGGGAAACTCCCTATGTGCTCCTTCCACTAGAGAAAAAACAATAAATTCACGACTACAACAACGAGATGCAATAATAACCAGTTGATTATTAGAAAATGCAGTGTAATAGTAGGTTATCACCTGCCATGAGGCAATATTGACACCCCTCCCTTGGCGAAACCCCTACGCCTAACTCATATACCCTGAATGATGTCTTGCAGACGTTATGGCGATAAAAGTCCACTGTTTAGAAGACATTTTAAATCGAGGTCCTCCCTAATGGTAAGAATTTTAACACATTTAAAATCGAGTTCCTCCCTAAGGGTAAGAAGAATGCTGTGCGGGCGACAAATGGAAGCAATTATCCAACCAATTTAGACGTGGGATGGGCCACCTGAGAAGGCACCAAGAGAAGCATAAACACTAAAATCCTTGAGTCCTGGGGAAACTCAACTAGTGTAATGGGTTAGTATGCTAGCAAGTAGCAACCCTTTGGCTTTGCTGAAGACCTGAGATTCTTTCACTACATGTAATTTTGAAGTCTCATTGACTTCAGATCTGTGGACAAGTCAAACCACTAGGTCGGGCCAGATCGAAAGTTGCACCACCGAACTATGTCGTAGAGATTGCCACTATCACACAATCTAAAAAAATGTCATTTTGGAAAGTGGTTGGTGGCGTTAGTAGATCGGATGGTCTTTTCCTTTACTTAATAACATGTTTTCGAACAATCCCATCCCCTAGACAGTGTCTGTACTGTGCAATTATATTCTAAGATCTTATAACTTGACATGAGATGAATCTGAATTGCTTTATAAATATCAAGAGATATATGTTTGATGATTAATTAAATTAGAAAAAATGCATGTTGTACTAAAATGTTGACTAAATCATCGATGATGATTTTGTTTTGTAAGGCCTTGAATTTGTAATTTTATGAGATTCTGGGGTATAATGTAGTGTTGGGGAGTTCCTCAAGAATCAGGTTTGATTGATCGAGTTGATTAAATTTAGTACAGACCTTAGTCAAATATAAACCTTATTGTGGACATCATCATATATCACAACGTTGACGAAAAACCTATAATTATCTCATTGAATAATGTCTTAGTTGAATGTTCTGAATTTACACGGCGATAACACACATATAAACTTTTTCACCTTCCATAACTGGAAGTGACTTGTGATTAAGTCCTCAATGGTTGCCCGATCAATGTCTAGGTGCAACTCTATGAGGAAGCTATTTGAGCCTACACAAAATGTATAAGATGTGGGTACGAGCTTAAAAATCCAGGGGACCTAAGTTCTAATGGCCATTGCCAATGTTAGAGATATTACAATGCCAATTACAATTGATCAATAAGATACCCGGGATATCCAAAATATGTTGAATATCTTTAATTATTACATTATTGAATTGGTTCATGTTCATGTTCATTTCATATATCTTAGTATGCATGTCGTTGGTCATTTTGAAGTTTATACTAAGGTATTGGCATTTGCTTATATTGAAATATCCATGATAATTTAATTTATGCATGTTAGTTAGGTTTTTTTTTTACATCATTGCATCACATGGCATGCATATTTATATAAAGAAAAAGGAAAAAAAAGATATACAATACAAAACTGTTGGATGTTTGTTTGTAAACCAAAACAAATGTGTTTTGCTTGCCTTATATAGGAAAGTTGAGAGGAGATGGATCAATTTATAAGTGTGAGTCATTTTCTATTATTTTTTTAAAAAAATGTTGTGTCACATCCCGAACCTCGAGCGTGCGCACATCCCTTGGTGGTCGATAGAATTTTGCGACGTTCCCAGGACTCGTCGCCGACCCTTTTCATTTTATTGCACATGCGGAAGCGAATTCACTAATCCCCTGACAACAACATACATGGGATTGAAAAGCAGGACAACTAGTTTGTTATCAAATACACTTTCATAAACACCTCAAGCTTATACATAAGGTCTATCTTATAAAGAACTATTGAGCCACCTATGCTCCTGAGCCTTCAGCTTTAAGCTCCGGGTTCTTCATATTAGGGACCTGAAAATAGTTATACAATAACCAGTGAGATATAAATCTCAGTGAGTTCTTCCCTTAAGCCCCCGATTAGTAGGGGTGTCAGGAACCGAACCGAACCGAACCGAAAAATTCGCTTTTTTCGATTCGGTTCGGTTATCATTAAAAACCAATATTTTTTTATTGGTTCGGTTTTTATCGGTTGACCGAACCGAACCGAACCACAAACCGATAAAATCAAACCATTAAAAATTTGGTTTTATTCTCTCCTCTCCTCGTGTCTCGTCTTGGTCGGCTTGGAGGTGCAACGGCGATGGTGACGGCGATGGTGACGGCGATGGCGACGGTGACGGCGGTAGGGATGGTGACGCGACGGCGACGGCGACGGCGATCGATTGAGGGACATAGCCCCTTTCTTCTGCAAGTCTCTCCTTCGTCCCTCTTCCATGGATCGAGAAATCTCCGCAAGGGAGCCCTAGGGGGCGTTTGAAAGCTACTAGAGGAAACCTTGACGCATCACGAGGAACGTGCAATGCCGAGCTAAGCTGTTGCTCCCCGAATCTCTGCTCGCTGCTGGGCTTTCCTCTTGCATGTGTCATCCCTTCATCTCGACTTCCAATCCACTTTGGGTATTCTGCCCACCCAGTCAGTCAAAGGAGCGAGAGCGAAGAAGAAGTCATGTCGCCTTCCTACCTTGGCAGACAAATAGCGTAGTAAGGGAAAGGGATGGGTGTCAAGCGTGGCCCTGGTTTCACTCCTCTCACTCTCATAAAAATTTTAAAAATAAAATTAAAAAATAAAAGAAAGACACGCCTTTTTTTTTTTTTTTCTTTTTCATGTAGAATTCTTAGTTTTCTCCAACATTCCAAAAGGCTTTTTCATAAAGCAATGATAATAAAAAAAGGATTTTATGAAGGTTGGAAAGGTTGACATGCACCCAGTTTTCTTCGAATGCCCACAATTATTTGTCTTTTATTGTTTCCTAAAACTAAATATATTCTCTCACCTTTTTACTCGCACGCTGCAGAAAGTTACAAAAGTAATTTCCTTTTCCCTTGCCCCTTTTCTTGGATTTTGGGAATTCAGTGAATTTGAAGCCTGCCCAAAAATAGAAAAAAGCTATCCTTTCCCCCACCTCCTTCCTTCCTTGCTTGCTTTCTATCTTTCTTTTCTTGAAACCTGTAAGGTAAAGGAGGGAAACGGTGGATTCAACAGTCCACTGGTTGGTGTCTCGTCTCGAATCGAACGATTTTATTAAATGGGTAATTTGTATGAATACACTTTTTGTTTGCTAATGTATGAATTGTGCTTCAAAATTCAAAAATTGAGGAAAAAAGAATTTGAAGTTTCGGAAAATCATGAAGTATATGATCTAAATTGAAAAATCCTCTAAACTTGAAGTGCAGTAACATATTGAATTTAGATTATTTTGAGTTGAATAGAAAAAAAAAACGAAAAAAAAAACCGAAAAAAGAATTGAAAACCAAAAACCGAAAACCAAACCGAACCGAACCGAAATTTCGGTTCCGTTCGTATTCAGTTCGGGTCTCATTCGGTTCGGTTTGGAAGTTTTTTCTAATGGTTCGGTTCGGTTTGATTTTTCAAAAAAACAAATCGAACCGAACCGTTGACACCCCTACCGGTTAGTACACAAACTCAACTCGAGGTATCTCTTTAGAACTACCCCACAAACAACCAACGACCCACAACCAACAACCAACAAACAATAGTCAATTTGCATACAACCTCACATGGTATGCCATACCCTACACGTTATAACTTAGCACAATACATGCAATGCACATGGATGATGCAGTTCATCAATCACATATGAATTGCATCACAAATGATCTCACTTGGCCATTGCCACGCCCTGCACGTTATCGATTCATGCGTGCGTGTCATAAACAATATTATCCACTCAGGCATTCCAATTACTTTCGGCCACATAGGCACGATACTCGACACACAGAAATACGGCCACACAGGCACGACTTATCACGCGTTCCAATTGATTATCGCCACACAGGCATGGGTTTTTCACATAAGAGCATCGCCCACCCGAGACACAGCGGGGGACGGATTCAACTCAAAGATCACACAAGCACATTACCACATCTCTTTTTTTTTTTTTTTTTTTTTTTTTTTTTTTTTTTTTTTTTTTTTTTTTAAATCTTTGGGCACTTATCCAATGCACACACGCTTGCATATGCACTTACAAATCATTTTCTCCTAAGGGCGGTCCATTTCGGTGTCTCTCGGACAAAGCATATTTCCTTTTTTTTTGTGAAATTCACTCAATCCATGCGGATGCTCATGCATTTATACACTCAAATCACCTTATAAGATCAAAGCTCATGAAATTATACACTTTTCATTCTCGGGTGAACAGTGTCGCATGAATAGTAAATTTCCACAATTAAATCAATAATAAATTAAACTCAGAAATTAAACAAAACATTAATTAAAACAATCAAACAATTAATTAAGCAAAACAAGCTTAATTAAACACATAAGCACAATTAAGCAAATAAAGCAAGATTAAGCTAAACTAATCTAATCCATCCATCTAACCACCTATCTTAGGGCTAATACAACTTAATTAAATCACCTAAACTAGAATTAAATCTAACTAAACCAACCTTAAACAAGTTTAGGCACTAATCGAAGGATTATGAGCTAAATTCACTCGTTAAACGGGCCGGAGACACGAACGCGGTGGCAACGACGAAGTCTACGCACCGGGACCTCAACCACGACGATCCAAGGTGGTCCTGGGGCTGGAACAATAGCCACGGCCTCTACTTCCCTTTGAAACTCCCAAAAATTGGATTGTCGGAGGGGAAACAGAGTTGGGTGGCTGATCGAGCTCCGAGGGGGTGGCCGGCAACCGGTGGCACCTGGGGGTTAAGGGGGAGTGGCTGGTGGCTGGTTTGGGTGAAACTTGGGTTGGAATGGGAGAAAAGTCGAAGAAAACTCAAAATAGGCGGAGCTATGTGGAATCGGGCAATCGGCGACCTGTTCTTTCTTGTCGGCGGATGGGACGGCCGGCGGCTCCGTTCGGTGAGCGGCGGTCACCGTCCATATGGATTCTCTGTCCTAGTCATGGTGGTGGGTGGAGCGTAGGCTGATTCCCACGATAAGACCACTTTTAACTCGAGTTTTTAACGAAATGTCAACTGGAGCAGAACAGGGCCAGGCGGTCAGACTGCCATTGGCTTTTGGCCGGCCGGTGGGTCAAACGGTGGCTCCAACCGGCGAACGGCCAAGTCCTCCCGCACGGTATGGATCTCCTGAGCACAACGGTGGGTGGCACGCAAGCTGATTCGTTCGGGAAGCCAACATTCAACTCAGCTCTTTGGAGGAGGGTTTGCTAGAATAGAAGCAAGAAGGAAGGAAAATAAGGAGAGAGAGAGCTCGATCGTTTGGAACTGATGGAGGGGAGAGAGAGTGTGATGGGAGAGCTGCTATCAAGCCTCATTAAAGCCCCAAATCCCCATGCACATTGCCTCATCTTTCTCTCTCTTCCTTTGCCCTTATCCAAATGCTTTTAGGGGCAAAATGGTAATTTCTCCCTTGCACAAATTACCAATCTGACATTAGGCCGAAAATTGATATATGGGCCTAAGAAATGGGCTTGGAAATGAATAGTAACGGGCTCGGGAATTGGTTGGGCTTGATTGGGCTCAAACGGGTTAAGGTTTGGTAATGGGCTTGGAAGGAGGAATAGTTGGTTTGGGCCAATGGGCTCAATTGCTTGCTTTAGGCCCACCATGGTGGCTGTCCCACCTTGGGCCTAAGGCCCACACTGGCTTGGCCCGGCCCACTTCCTCATGGGCTCACTTCCTTGGTCCGGAAATCCCTTTTCCAAATACTCGGTTTAACTGGCACTATCGACTGACGAAGTAGCTTCATCCAAAGTCCATCCCAGACATTCCCGAACATTTGAAGTCCAATCATGGAATCTCATGCCATGTCAATTTCGCCCATATGCCATTTTGGTACAACTCAGATTGATAGACGGTTTCGAGGATTTACGCGTAATCGACTCGTGCCAAACCACGTTCAAGACATTTTGACACATGGACGTCCTTGACTACATGAATTTGTGGAGGATAGATTATTATTTCAAAATACACGATTATTAAGGATCGACCTAGGGTCGTTTGCGGGCTCAATAACAGTAAACGAAATCACCCATCGTTCCATTATGTTCTGTCCGCGAATCGACTTCTAGTCATCCTTAAAATCGGCCTGCCTATCTACAGGATCATCCTCACGCAAGTCTCACGGTCAAGTCGTTTTCCCAAGTCAAGTTCTTTAGTCGTACGAGTTCTGTCCTCATTAGCCTTTCCCCTCAAGGTCAGTATCTCAGGAGTGATCAATTCCGAGTGAGATCAACCAATAAGTGATGGTTCAAAGCTTGTTCCTCATCGCCGAGGTCACAAATTCGAATCTCCAGGTACTAGCGTCTTAAGTTGGGGGCCATGGTGGTTAGGTCATGTACTAGTCTCCCCTGAGGTATAGGGGCTCGGCCCTTCAGTGCTATCCGGGCACGAGGACCGGTGGTGGATAGTTATGCGAATGAAGTGCACAATGGACGGGTGAAAATTTCAATATATCAATTTAAAGTTACTTCTACGGGTTGAAGGTAAATTTTATTATTATAATTTTTCTAATTTTTCGGGATTCAAACGAGTTAAAAACATTAGCAATAAAAACACTTTGACCAAAAGAAAGAAAAGAAAGAAGAATGTGAAAAGGTTTGGATTCTTGGGGAAAGAGTCTCTAGCCACCTCCTATACGTCCTCGGGAGATCGGTCGCAAGAATAGAGAACTGTCAAGATGTCATATTTTCCTCGGTCAAAATTGCAAACTATTTTCAACCTTCTCGAATCCTAAAGATTCAATGTGAAATTTCCTGTGTTTGATGTACCAACTTTTATATTGTTAAATTTGGTGAGATTACTGTCAACTGTTTTATAAGTTTAATATTCAAGTAGTACCCCTCGCGAGTAGGATAGATTACAACCTAAAATTTGAAATTATACAACAATAAAGATAAATAAGGGGACAGAAAAAATTGGAATTTACGAAATTCACATTCATTCATCCCTCAGAGGGCTCGAATTTCAGGATGTCACATGTTGGGTTTGGGCTAGACCACACAATATTCGTGTGCAGATGCGTGATTATTAAACACATTTAGCACTTGGCACATTTGCGCGCCTGCAATTTAAATTAGCACTAATCCCTTAAATTTTATTTTATTTCTTACGTTTATCTTATTAACCTTTACTAGTTGAAAGATTGTTTTTTGTTTATTAAGCATTTTTGGAAATTATGAAAAATTGATATTTTATTTATTAAAAAATTATTATTATTTTTTATTTTTATTGTTTTGAATTTTTTATATGTGTCTTTTCAAGACAACTTTTTGGAAATTATACTTATTCAGTTTACAACCTTTCCCGAAGGTTATACTTGTTCAATTTGCAATCTTTTATGAAGGTTTTTTTTTTTTTTTTTTTTTTTTTTTTTTCCGTTCCTTCGTTTTTGAAGGGTTGTATTTGTTCATTTTGCAACTTCTTTCAAAGAGATACTTTTGTTCATTTTGCAATCTTTCGTGAAGAGTTGCCTATGTTCTTTGATACCGATTTCATACATACATACATACATACATACATACATATGTCAAGTTTGGCATGAATGAGAATGATATAATTTTTCAAGTCTTCTTTTCAAAACTATGCCAATCTTTTCAATTTTTTCCTAGAAAGACCTAGAGATTTACTGGAATTGCTATATAATATTCTCATTTGAGTATTTGTTGTATCTTGAAGGATATTTGCTAGTGACCATTAACAATATTATGGGGGCAAATAAATCCTTAAAGAAAGTGATATCACACCTCTAAATTTAACTTGATTGCTTTATTGATTCAAAACTATATTTTTCCAACAAAAACTATATGATTTGCATGTTAGTAAATAAGGCCTTAGTGGTTGCTCGATTGATGCCTATCGTCGCAAATCTACGATGAACCCATTTGAGCCTACACAAATTTATATTTCGTTTTATTAAAAAGACATGGGTATGAGCTTAGAAATGCCGCAGACCTAAGATGTTATTGCCATCGCGGGTCCATAGAGCCCACAATCTAGACCTTGAAAAGCTGCATAAAAAATTATTAGTAGGCAACGAGGCCCTTTGACCTTGTGCTAAGTCACTGATACAGACATGACACATGCGTGAATAAAAATAATCCGACTCAAATCAATGCATCCTATCCATTTTGACTAATCTATATGCATTTAGAAATTTAGAGACTAAAATCTAATCAAGCCTGTACCCAACCTAGACCGACTCGACCCACATTATTAAAACACATAGATAATGCTACGTACTGTCTAAAAGATAAGATTTTTAATAGTTTTATAAGGTTCCTAATAAGATTTTCAACTTGTTTGTGACCTTTTCTTTATTGCAAAATTTTCCAGTTTCATAATGAAGTGTCTGATATTTCTTAAAATCAATAAGTCAATAAATATCGATATGTAAAATCATACACTAATTTTCACGATTTTCTAGAGCTTGAAAGATCATAAAATTTGTAACTATTTTTCAAATTTAAGAAAGATGATCATAAATAGAAGACAAAACCAGAAGATAAGTTGCCCCACCTGAAAATCCCCAACCTGGACTTGCAGGCAAATGAAGAGCAAAAAAACCCCCTCCTCCCTTTTAGACCTCAAGAACACATATTTTTCCATGTTTGGACCATCTCCCATTCTTCGCTCTAAGTAGCTAAAATGATGCACTAACAAGAGGAAGCTGCTAGCTCATTAACTTGACCTCGCCAATGTGCTTGTCACAGAATATCACACCCTCTTGGAACGGATCAACGCGCAGGAAGGCGTGGTTGTAGTCCCTGAGGGAGATCTCCCTAAGGTTGAATCGCATCTCATGCTTTCACTTAGGATTGTCGTCACATTCCTTGACAATCGGAGTTTGTTTCTGTTGGTTTTGGCTGAGGTTCTTGCTGGGGTCGTCGCTGATGATGGAGGCTTGTGCGTATATGTAGGCGATGTTGGGAAAATATGGTTTCGAATTGGGTAGAACAATGAAGACGGATCTTTAGAATAATCAAATCGACTTTGAGGCGTGATATTATTTTCTTTAAGAATTTATTTGCCCCACAAAATTGCTAATGGTCACCGGAAAATATCTTTTAGGATACAACAAAGTCTCAAAATTGAGAATATTAGATAGCAATTCTAGTATTTCTCCAGGATTTCTCTAGGAAACAATTGAAAAGATGGATATAGTTTTTTAGAAAGAATGCTCGAAAAGATAAAATGATCACACACACGTTCTTCTAAAAACTGACATGTATATATATAAAACAGTCTTAAAAACGTAGGCAACTCTTCGTGAAAGGTTGCAAAGCGAACAAATGTATCATTTCGAAAATTGCCTAGATGAACAAAGGTGTCTATTCAAAAGAAGTTGAAAAAACGAACAAATGCAACCCTTCGGGAAAGGTTGAAAACTGAACGAGTATCTTTTTCAAAAGTTGTCTTGAAAAGACACAAACAAAAATTCGAATAATAATAATTTTTTTAAATAAATAAAATTTCAAATTTTTATTTTTTAATAATTTCTGAAAATTCTCATAAATAAAAACAACATTTGAATTTATTAAAGTTAATAAGATAATCGTACGAAAGAAAAAATAAAATAACAAAGGGATTAATGCTAATTAAATCACGGGTGCGCATACGCCAAATAATTGCACAATTATTCGCGCACCCGCACGCGGGTATGGTGAGGTCTAGCCCACACCCAATTATCTCCTTAGGTACACTAAAGAAACCCTACACTTGTTAATTGGCCAACTTTCTCCCACTTTTCCTACGTGGGACAAGGAAAAAATGCACTTAGTTTGTTTTTACAAACAAACTTCCAATAATCCTCCACTTTATTTGTAAAACAAAGATTTCAAAATAAAATTTTTAAAACCATACAGCCAAAATTTTAGTAAGATTAATATACATACATAAAGGTCTTTTTCGAGTTAAACCTTTACTTAGTGCAAGTATATCAAAACTCTATCAAAGTAACAAGTAGCTCGGCTTTAAACTTATACTTTTATATAATAGAATCGGACATACCGCACATACATTAACCTTTTGTTTCAATGAAAAGTTCTATATTACTCCGCACTATTATGGCATTGTGCTTGATCTTGTTTTATGAGCTTTCTAGAAAGCAACCTTCACTTTTGTAAGAAACGGCACCACTTCTAAGCTCATATAGGTGAAGTATCTACTAGTGTTTCTATTACTATCAACACATTACAAGTTTGTACTATACTTCATTAAGAATTCAATCCAACCTACAAAACGTAACAAACGATACTGACTTCTCATATCAGGGCTACGTCAGTATCAAACAATCACATTTAATAACTTGTTCTTACCCATTAAACCTTGTAACTAGTGATATTCTAGAAAAAATGTCAAGTTACCATTATTGGTGATTTCAATTAAAGGGTTGTAGCCCCATTTCTTGTGAGGTCATTATTACCATGTGTCTTGGTAAAGCCTTCGTCAAAGGATTGGCAAGATTATTACTTGACCTCACGTAGACAATTGTTATGGTATCATCTTTAATCGATTGTTTCACATATTCATATTTTGTCTAGACTTACAATTATAGGTGCTATTATAGGCTCTTGCCAAAATAGCTTGACTATCATAGTGAATAGAAATAAGAGGCATAGGATTAGGCCATTATTTGATATCCAACAACAAATTCCTAATCCATTTGGCTTTTTTCCCAGTTGCCGCTAAAGCAATAAATTCAGATTCCATTGTTGAGTGAGTTATACATGTCTATTTCTTACTTGCCTAAGATACAACATCTCCAACTAGTATGAAAATCCATCTAGAAGTGGAACGCTCATCTCCCACACTTGTAATCCAACTAGCATCGGTGTATCCTTTTAAAACAACCAGATAATTATTATAGAACAATCCTAAATTTTTAGTTCTCTTGAGATAACAAAAAATTCTGGTAATAGCTCTCCAATGTTCTGTACTTGGATTACTAGTATACCTACTCAACTTGCATTAAGAATAAGTAATATCGGGTCTAGTACAATGTATCGCATACATTAAAGACCCTATAGCACTCGCATATTCTAGTTGTGCTACCACTCTACTAGTATTATAATTTAATTTAATACTGGAATTAAATGGAGTACTTATTTCATTGAAATCAAGATGTTGAAATTTATTTAATAATTTTTCAACATAACTACATTGGCTTAAAGAATAACCCCCATTATGTTTCTTAACTTTAATATCTAAGATAGTATCTACTTTACCCAAATCTTTCATTTTAAACATGGAAGTTAGATACTTCTTAGCCTCAATAATTCCAGTCATATTCATTCCAAAGATAAGCATATCATCAACATACAAGCACACTAAGACACCATAGTCTTTAGTGAATTTAGAGTATATACACTTATCAGCACTACTGTGGATGAAACTATTTGACAATATGACCGAATTAAATTTTTCATGCCACTACTTAGGAGCTTGCTTAAGCCCATAAAGAGACTTAATCAACTTACATACTTTTCTTTCATTTCCAAGAAGAACGAAATCCTCCGGTTGTTCCATGTAAATCTCCTCATTTAAGTCTCCATTCAAGAAAGCAATCTTAACATCCATTTGATGAACACAAAGATCATAAATGGAAGTTAGAGTAAAAAGAACTCGAATAGAAGTTATACGTGCAACAGGAGCATACATATCAAAATAATCTATTCATTCTTTTCGTTTATATCTCTTGGCCACAAGTCTAGCCTTAAAAGCTTGAATAGAACCGTCAGAATGATATTTTCTTCTAAAAACCTATTTGCACCCAATAGGTTTTGATCATTTTGGTAAATCTACTAATACCCAAGTATCATTGGACATAATTGAGTCAATTTCATCATTCACAGCTTCTTTCCAAAAAGAAGCATCTCTAGAAGACATAGCATCATCAAAGCTTTTAGGATCATCTTCTAAATTTAATACTAAAGGATATTTATTTATCACGTTATTATCTCCATCTCCTTCAACAAGAAAAACACGAGTAATAAAATCAGGACCTAAGTCTTTTAGTTTCCTAACTCTAGTACTTCTCCTTGGTTCAATCATGTCTTTAGAATCATTCGTTTCTTTTCTTGAGAATCTATTTGAGCTTCCATAGATTTTGGATTATTTTCAATAATTTTAGAACCCGTGAAATATTTATTCTCAAAAAATTCAACGTCTCTCGATTCTACAATGACATTGGACTCTAAATCAAAAAGTTTATAAACTTTACTGTTTTCAGCATATCCAACAAAAACACTTTTGAAAGCTTTAAGATCGAGCTTTGTTCTCTTAGGATTTGGTACTTGGTAGTATGCCAAACACCCCCACACTTTAAGATATGACAAATTTGGCTTTCTACGTTTCCATACTTCATAAGGGGTTATGTCATTTTTCTTGGAATATATAACATGTAGTGAGTAATGCTTCTCCCCAAAGATTAATTGGTAGCTTTGAATTTGAAAGCATACAATTAAACATTTCTCCAAGAGATCGATTTTTCCTTTCAACCAAACCATTTTGTTGTGGAGTATATGGAGCCGAAACTTGATGAATAATACCATGTTCTTCACAAAATGAAGAAAATTCATTTAATAAATATTTTCCACCTCTATTTGATCGTAGAACTTTGATTTTCTTTTCTAATTGATTTTCTACTTTAGCCTTATATTTCTTAAACATGGTAAATGCTTCATCCTTCGATCTCATGAGATAAACATATAAAAACCTACTGAAATCATCCAAAAAAGTGATAAAATACCTTTTACCTCCACGTGTTAGCATACCATTGAATTCACATATATCACTATGAACCAAATCCAATAAATTCAATTTTCTTTTAACACTAGGAATGGTTTCTTAGTAAGTTTGGACTTAGCACATATTTCACATTTATCAAATTCACCATTGAAATTTATCAAGTTTAACTTCTTCATATTCTTCAAATAACGAATATTTATATGTGCCAACCTACCATGCCATAAAAAATAATATTCAACAATATAAGCAGAACTAGCAATATTATTATTGATACTCAGTTGATACATGCCATCATTAGCATAACCTTTTCCTACAAACAGCCCATTATTCGACAGGATAATATTGTCGGATTCAAACATAACCCGAAACCCCCTTTTACAAAGTATATCAATAGAAACTAGGTTCTTCCTAATTCCGGTTATAAATAACACATTAAGAAGAGTTATCTTCTTTCTAAAAGTGAAGTCTATCTCCACCGTGCCTTATCTTCTTTAACATTTGAGTCAACAATCTCCTCAAATTGCTTGAACATGTATTTGTCCTTGCACACATGGATTGTTGCTCTAGAATCTAACCACCAACCGGATTGGATAGTGGTAGAATTGATTTCATAAACCATAGCCATCGCATCATTAATTTCAGAAATTTTCATGTTCGAAAACATAGTTGAAATCATGGCCACATAATTTTCTTCAACCAAATTTGCATTTGCCTTCACTGTCGGAATGTTCTTGTCCTTTGAAATGCTCTTGTGGTGAATGCAATCATTGGTGTAGTGTCCCTATTTGCCACAAACAAAACAGCAACCATTTTTCTTCTTTTGTGTTCTCTTAAATTTATGCCTGCTTTTTACTTTGAAGTTTTGGCCGATTTTCCGTTTTCTTTCCACAACATTCACTTTGGAATTGTACAAAACAGAATTATCACGTAAACGTGACTCTTCCTCAATGCGAAGATGTTTCTGTTTTTGCTCCAAAGTAAAGTCCTTTGACTTGTGTATCAGCCTTTTTCCATAGTTTTTCCAACTTGGAGGCAATTTCGCAATAATTGCTCCAACTTGAAAAGCTTATGGAATATCAATCTTGAGGGCACGAATTTTATTCACAAGCACTTACAATTCATGGACTTGTTCCAGCAATGGTTTAGTATCAATAAACTTGAAATCAAAATACTTTGCGATTAGATATTTGTTGGTACCTTGCTCCTTCGCTTTGTACATGAATTCTAGTGCATTCCAAATTTCTCTAGCCGACTTCATTTAAGTGAATAAGTCGTATAGACGATCGGAGAGTGTATTCAGAATGTGTCCTCAACAAAGTAATTCGTCCTCCGCACGTTTCTTCTTCTCTTTATTAATCCTCTCAATGGCTTCCGCACTTGGATGTCCTTCTTCGGTAGTAGGCTTCGGATCTTTTATAGGCACCAAGTTAGGATCCGGTATGTAGGAAATCTTCAGAGCAGTGAGTAAGAACATCATCTTGTCCCTCCAGCGAGCAAAGTTGTTCCCATCGAATCGGTCCAATTTGACCATGTCTTGATTCATGACTTTGAGTGTCTCCGACTCCATTATTTAACAAAATAAATCCTTAAAATTGTTGGGAAAATATGGCTTCGAATTAGGTAGAACAATGAAGATGGATCTTTAGAGTAATCAAGTCAGACTTTAAGGCGTTATATCACTTTCTTTAAGGATTTATTTGCCCCACAAAGTTGCTAATGGTCACTGGAAAGTATCCTCAAGGATACAACAAAGTCTCAAAATTGAGAATACTAGATAGCAATTCTAGTATTTCTCTAGGATCTTTCTAGGAAACAATTATAAAGATGGCTGTAGTTTTTAAAAAAGAATGCTCGAAAAGATAAAATGATCACACACACGTTCTTCTAAAAACTGATATGTATATATATATAATAGTCTTAAAAACGTATGCAACTTTTCCTGAAAGGTTGCAAAGCGAACAAATGTATTTTTTAGAAAATTGCCCAAATGAACAAAGGTGTCCATTCAAAAGAAGTTGAAAAAAATGAACAAATGCAACCCTTCGGGAAATGTTGAAAACTGAACGAGTATCTTTTTCAAAGGTTGTCTTGAAAAGACACAAACAAAAATTTGGAATAATAATAATTTTTTAAATAAATAAAATTTCGAATTTTTATTTTTTAATAATTTTCGAAAATTCTCATAAACAAAAATAGCCTTTGAATTGATTAAAGTTAATAAGATAACCATATGAAAGAAAAAATAAAATAACAAAGGGGTTAGTGCTAATTAAACCGCGGGCGCGCATGTGCCAAATAATTGCGCACCCACACGCGGGTATGATGAGGTCTAGCCTACACCAATCATTTCCTTAGGTACACTAAAGAAACCCCACACTTATTAATTTGCCAACTTCCTCCTCCCACTTTTCCTATGTGGGATAAGGAAAAAAATGCACTTAGTTTGTTTTTACAAACAAATTTCCAACAGGCGATGGGAGATGGCAACGCGGATTGGTTGGGATCCTTAGTGGTGTTGCAATAGGTGGAGAAGAGAGGAGCGAGCCACCTTCAATAGAGATCGCAGGTAGGTTGGGCTTTAGACCATTAAAAACCCAAATTTTAGTAGACTTTGTTACTCAAATCTATATCAATCCATTTAACAAAGTTTAGCTAATTTCCTTAGATTGTCATCTAATAAAACCTATAAATAGATTCCATGTACTCTTTTCTATATAAACATAGAAATATACATGCATTGTTAAGACGCATGTTCGCACGGTAACTCTTGCTCAACAAAGAAATAGCCACGCTATTCATTTTGGTCATTGTTGACACCTAAATTTTGGTGATTTAGTCATTTATTTATTTGCATAGAAAATTAGGGGTTAATTTTATCCCTAAAATATATATATATATATATATATATATATTAATTGCAAAGCATATAGATATAGGTGCATTTATTTTTAATTTGCATTGTTTGCATTTTTAGACCGGTGACGGATGGGTTCAAAATAGTTGAACTAAGCCCACGAAGCGAGCAAGTCGGCCCAAGCCCATATTTTTAATGATCTGAAATTATCTCGTGGGAAAATAGAAATTTTGAAATTGTTCTGGGATATGAATTTTTTTTGGATAGGGTAGATGTGTGAAAAAATATTGCGGTTTATCTTTGCAAGATTTGGATTTAAAGAAAAATTCTATCATAATCTTAGATCTTATCAATATGGGATGGAATTTGTGAGGAAATATTGCGGGTGTTGATTCGAGGAAGAATTTAAAAATCTAATTCCTTTCCCTATAAAAGCTATGCGCGTATGAGAAGGTGAGGGTCTTTTGGTGGAGTGATTTCTTTCCTGTTGACTTTTGTGGGTTCTTTTTTGTGTTTAAAAGTCAACTCGGGGACTCCTTCGACGTCAGAGATCTTCATGCACGTCCGTGATGTTTTCTCGGTGATGCTATTGCGTTTGTTGAAGGACGCCTAGCATCAATTGTCGTTGTTCCAGTTGTTATACCACGCCAGGTGTCTCGTGGTGTCCGTGAGCCGCGCCCCCAACTTCACCAGCAAACGCTCGGATCTTCAAACGCCAGGTGCTGCTCCCGCTGATCTTCCACGACAGGCGCTGCTCTTGTTGCTTTGTCACGCCAGTCAAAGTGTGTGTCAAGAAGGACCGGACAACATCTTCTCCAATATTGACGTGGACTTTCAAACATCCAGCTGGCCATTCCTGCTGCCTTGCCACGCCGGTTCTTCAGCATCTCTTAGTGCAGAGGTATCCGTAGGTTCTTTAGCCTTGAATCGTACCCATCACGGCCCAGCTCAACATCGGCGAAACTTGCCAATCTCGCTGCATCGACATTGCTGCTTCCTGTTCAATTCGACGCCACGGATTTCTCGGCGTCCCGAATGATAGCCCATTGAACTTGTCGTGACTTTGTCAAACCATGCCGAGATACCGCTACAACCGTTGCCCTAAAGCCGTGCCGTGCCGTGCCACGCCCACCGTTGGTCTGTTCTATCGATTGGGTTCTTGGAAAAATTCAAATTTAGGTATAGATCTATTTTATTTTATTAGGTTTATTAGGTAGATTTATTTTATCTTGTTTTAGTTTTTGAATATTTTGTCTCTTTGTTTGATTTATTTTCCAATGCATGATTGAAATTCCATGATGTAGCATCCAATTCACAACCGCATGAATTTTTATTCTATCTATAAGGCTTTAGATGGAATAATTATTCACGCGAGAGTAAAATTGATATCTTGATCTTTAAGGTTTAAGATCAATTTATTGATTTTATTAGCGAAACAATTAAGTTTGAATTTCAATTTGAGTGGTGGATGATATTTTCAATGATCATGGATGATTTAGTGTTTATCTTTTAATTGTTCCATTTATCTCGAAAATACAAAAAAAAATTGCATTTTGTATCCCATGTAGATTAGGATTGATTGCATGATAGGTTAGTTAGTCATTTTTTTAAATGCATAATTAGATGATATCTAGGTTAGATGATATCTTTGAATTAAATTGCATATCTAGGATAGGAAATTTATCTATTTTGAATTTTCTAAAAAAAAAAATCCAAAAAAATGCATTCATTTAGGATGTTAGTTTTTTTTTTAGATTTGAATTGCATGTTTAATTATTTGGCAATTTTAATTTCGAATTTTTTATAAAAAAAAAAAAAAAAAAAAAAAAAAATCATCATGCATCTATCATGTAGAATTAGGGCATTCTTTGTACGTTATTGCATATTAGGATTGCATGTTTATTAATTATAGGTTTAAATAATTTATCTTATATAGATTGCATGTTCTTATTAAAAAAATAAAAAATCATGTGCACGTCATATAGAATTAGGTTAATGAAATGCACGTCATTTAGTGATTGTTGTTAGGTTTATTTAATTAGGAATTGCTCATCATTAGACTAGGTCATTTAATAAATGTCGCGTGACATATAACTCGCATATTAAATTGCATGTTGCATGTTATTTTAGTTGAAATAATTTTGTATGTCATTGCATGGCATTACACGTCATTAGAATTAGGTCATTTTGGTTAATTTAGATTGCATATTTCACTATTGCATGTTCATTAAGAAATCACAAAAATTTGTACTCATTCATATAGTTTAGGACATTTTGCCATGCCATATTATTTCATATTAGATTAGAAGTGTTGCATTGCATATGGACTATATTCTCGTTAAAAAGTAAAAGCAAAAATTGAGTGATTGCTTGTTAATTAGATATCATATCTAGGATTGCTGATGTGAATTCTGATCTAACAACGCAGATGCTTTCATTGCTTTGAGGTAAGTTCTGCATTATTTAATTGTTTTCTTGAGTGTTAAATTGGTGGTATGTACACCCGCATGATCGCCTCACATGTTAGGAAAGTGAATTAAAATCAATTTAAGCTGTCTACAAAACATTTTTTCGAAATAAAAAGAGAAAGGTATTGAAATGGCACTAGGATAGTCTAATGTAACCAAGTCCCCGTACTCAAAGTCTCTGGTTCGTAGGAGTAAAATGATTCTCCCATTATTTTACTTAGGTGTCTAATAGACCTATCGCAAATTGATTAGTGGCAACTCCCTTTTGCATGCTAGATATTTGAACCTAAGTCACGAGTTGGTATGGGCTTGGGAAAACCCGAGTTAAGTCTAGGCTTAGCAATCCATTAGCCTAATTTTAGGTGGTGCACCTGAAAAATTGGTCACTACAGTCATGTTACTATTCCAACAGCAAAGTTGACCATAAAAGATGCATGTTGTTAGCCTCTAATTCTCGACTTTGCACTTCTTATTTCAAGAAGCCAATGCCATCACCAAACTCGCTGTCATCGGACGATCAACATATTGAAATCTCATCATTAGCAAAAGCCTGGAGCCAACACACACACACCCCACATGTAGCCACCCCATGAATCCACCATGCCCGATGCTACGCAAGTCTGGTTTCGACCATTTCCTATGTGATTTCATGGTGATCGAAGATTTTGAGAAATTGTTGGGATTATTTTTCAAACTCAAGCTGATAATTTGTTTCGACTCACCTAGCATTTGAGGGGATATTGGAGATATTTATCTATCTTCTATAAATATTTAAGATATTTCCTCTGATTTTTCATATCTTTTTTGATTATGCATATCTAATTTGATTTTTTTAGATAGCCATCTATTAAAACTATAAACAAGCTCTAGATTCTCTTTTTATGCAGACATAGAAATATACAAAAAATTCCACAATTTCTCTTCCGTTGCATTATTCTTAACTTTAGTAATCATGATTAGTGATGGTTATTACTTTCTTAAACTTCGAATTAGTCTAATTCCCCATATCCTAATCCATAAATCAACGGTGGTTGCTGAATATATAACCAAAGAACCATGTCCCATGGATATTATCTGGCTTCGATAAACAAACAATAGACTTCTAGGAGAGAGAGAGAGAGAGAGAGAGAGAGAGAGAGAGAGATTGATTGATTGAACCTAACAGTTATAATTGCTAAGGCTTACCTCTAATTACTATCGAGTTTGGCGTCACCTGTGACGTCCAATGAACAACCCAAAATCGAGTGCGCTAGAATATTCGAATATGATAACTTAGTTTTCCACTTGTATCATTTGCTGGGTGGAAAGTAATTATCCCCCGAAGTGCTAGGTTTCTGAGGAGGGGCCCTTGACTTTACGATGTGACTGGGAATGGGGTTGGCAGGATGAGATGGTATGAAGGGCGTTGACTTCTTCATCGTCTGATCAAAGGACATTTCACTCCATCACATGCATATACACTTCAAGATTAAGTAGGCGAGGCCTTATCTCAACAGCGACTCCTAGCCTTCCAAAGGATTTGCATTCAAAAATAGTATAGAAAACTACGAATTTGACTCTTATATTTGGTTAATTTGGTGAAGCCAGGAATTCGGACCATTTTCATTTCTTTTTTCGAAGGAGGAGGGTACCAGGTTGGAGGCGAGCCGACCAATACCTTCGACGAAAAAGCTTGTTCTGAGTTTCATAAAATGTTCAGTTATGTTTTTTAAGCATTTTGTCTTTTTAGTGTGCATTTATCGAAGAGACTATAGGAGGAAAAAAGCCCCTCGGCCACCAATGATTTATGCACTTGCCAATATAGAATGAAATGGTTTCGACCTTCCAAATTACTTTATTTTTTTAAGATTAAGAATAATATATTGGGCATAACGTGAGAGTAGGTCCCGCATCACATCCGTCTCTCCCCTAGTTTGGGGATGAAAGTGTAAACACCAAATGCACATTACTTTACATATATAAATAATTAAAAAAAATGTGGCCATATATATATAACGTGGAATATCATAAATGGCTGCATTTATTAAACTCTGGTGCCTAACCACCCCTAATTCCACCACCTACTTAAAAAGCTGAGATTCTCCTCCTGCCTTCATCTCTATTTAACCTTCCTCAACTCTCCAAAATTTCAAAACGCCTCTATTCTATCAAGACATCGTCTCAAAAAAGAGGAAAAAAAGAGGTCAGGAGATCAAGATGAGTTCGATTCCGAGCGAGACACCGGTGGCTCCGACCCAAGTCCCCGACGAGCACGAAACCATGTTATATGCCATGCAACTCGCTAGCGTGGCCGAGCTGCCCATGGTCCTCAAGACGGCTCTTGAGCTCGATGTCCTCGAGATCATGGCCAAGGCCGGGCCCGGCGCGTGCCTCTCTCCCCATGAGATCGCGTCTCAACTCCCGACCAAGAACCCAGATGCGCCCATGATGCTCGATCGGATCTTGCGCCTCCTTGCAACCCACTCCGTTGTCACGTGCAGCATGCACAAGCTCCCCGACGGCCGAGCCGAGAGGCTCTACGGGATCGCTCCAGTTTGCAAGTTCTTGACCAAGAACGAGGATGGTGTTTCGGTCGCCTCTTTGTGTCTCATGAACCACGATAAAGTCCTCATGGAAAGCTGGTTAGTGATTAGATACACAGATATACACCTGCATCATATTCTTCCTCATTTTTGCACTACTAATCATATGGCACCCGCACCCAACGCGTTAGACTCAATCAATCACGATATTGAAAGCACACGCGCAACACATAATCTTCTGCTAAACTATTCTTTTGATGATCTTTTCTTTTGTTAGTCGTTTTGTTTGATTGGCGGAGACAACAAATTGAACGGAAAAACCTCGCAGGATTGTTCATCAATAAATGTGACTAGTCGTTGTCATTAGACTTTATTAGCGTTAGGCGACGCTAAATTAACTCTCTATAATCAGTTAGTAGCGTTGACTTCATTTGGTAGGTCGAAATAATTTCAAGATAATAATGCAGTACGTCACCTAAGAAATGCATGATCATGGAAGAAGGTAAATTGACTCGGTATTAAGGGTGAGCATATCGGATCAATAGGACCGCGAATCGCTTGAACCATACCGGACTGGTTGGTTTGGTCCGGTTCCCAAAAGTGTCGATTTGAGTCCCAATTTCATAAAAATGGAACCGTTGATATTCAGTTTGGTTCCTGGTTCTGGGGTAGAACCAAATCGGACTAGACCAGCTTTTTTTTAAATATATTTTTTAATTTATTAAAAATAGCAATAAACCCCAAAATTGTAATAAATATGGTATTTTTTTTTTAAATTTTTTAAATTTTTTTGCTAAGTGGCTGGTTCCATTGAACAGGACCAGACCAGTCGGTAAGGTCCGATCCCTAGTCCCAAAAAAGAGAATCGGGAATCAATCACCCCTACTTGGTATTGTAATATCTTGATGTAGATGTTGAAAAGTAACTAAGATGTCAAAATCCATAACAGCATGATTTAGCTTGTAATATGAGAATCGAATATTTTGTTTAAGCTTCATATTATCAATCATTGATGCAATTATTAAGCGATCACTTACCCATAAAGGTCCATTGTAACTTTGATCGATAATCATCACCAAATAGATTCACGGTCGAAGTTATATATACATCAAGAGAAAAAAATGCCGAATCGACCAAGATTTTTTACCTAAATAATGCAGGTACCACTTGAAAGATGCAGTTCTTGAAGGAGGAGTCTCGTTCAACAGAGCCTATGGAATGAATGCATTCGAATACACCCGTACCGATCCGAGATTCAACAAAGTATTCAACAAAGCCATGTCCGATGTTTCGACCATCACCATGAAGGAGGTCCTTGAGACGTACAAAGGCTTTGACGGCCTCAAGTCGGTGGTCGATGTAGGCGGCGGAACTGGCGCCGTCCTGAACATGATTGTCTCCAAGTACCCCTCCATTAAGGGCATCAACTTTGATTTGCCTCACGTCATTGCCAATGCTCCGTCCTATCCTGGTACTTATCTTATATTCCGCAAATCACTCTATATCACTTCATGTTAATTATATTTTATGCACGATTAAAACTAAAATCGCCCTAGAGACATTAAATTATCATCAATGTGTGTGTGGTAATATATAATTGAAAAGCTTATTCCCTATGCTAATCGATATTGACTTCCTCAACTATATGACTACAATCTTCGAGTTAGGCGTCGAGCATGTCGGAGGAGATATGTTCGTTAGTGTTCCTACAGGAGATGCAATTTTCATGAAGGTTAGTTCAACTTATATTACCACTCTTATCTGCCAATTACTTGCAATGTAAATGATGATAACTTCTTGTTTCTAATTCGCCATGGAAATTGATGCGTTTGCGACATGTAGTGGATATGTCACGATTGGAGCGATGAGCATTGCCTGAAGTTCTTGAAGAATTGCTACAACGCCCTCCCAGAGCACGGGAAGGTCATAGTGGCCGACTGCATCCTTCCCGAACTCCCGGACACGAGCTTCGCGACCAAGGTAGCCTTTCATGCCGACCTGATCATGATGGCGTACAACCCCGGCGGGAAAGAGCGGACGGAGAAGGAGTTTGAGGCACTGGCCAAGGCCGCGGGGTTCAAGCGCTTCCACATCGCGTGCGTTGCCTTTGATCACGTCATGGAATTCCTCAAGAACTAAGGGTAGATTGAGCCAATGGGTCCGAATGTGGAGACGTATTGGACGATGAAGGATGATTTTTAGCTTCTTGTGATTAAGAAGAGCATAACAAAAATGATGGACCGAATGTCGACTTATTTTACTTTATGATGTGATTGGAGAATGCAAAAGATGTTATGAACAATTCAGTTGCCGAATTTCAAATTCCAATCCTAAGTTGTGTCAAATATTACCGAATGCCTTCGCATGCTAGCGTGATTCAATGAGACTGAAAGCTCATTATGCATCCATTTAATACGCCCAAAATGAATGGATGAACATTAGTGTTTAAAAGTTGCCATTTGCATTGCCATTTGCATGTGCTGAGCAAATCTGAAAAATGGTATGAAAAAGTGTTTTAGGGGTCTCTATGATTGTTGTATGTGACCAACCAATCATTTAATCCACGTGGCATGCATCTCATTTTATATGACGCTTAAATTTTGAAATCACCGCTTTGTATTGACTTGTTACACACCACGTGATATTGTCAGATAATACATGGTAGGTAGAGAACGTCACAATTTATCGCTAATCATGATCAGTGATAGAATTTTAAATTTATATATGAATCGGAGCGCATAATGATTATTGTATTAAACATTGAATTAGTATACGTCTCCATATTTGGAAAAATAAAACAAAGGTGAGTGCGTATATGTACGCATATAACGTTTATTTCTCCATAACCCAAGATTCATCTCACATGATTATCATTGCCATTGATAAACAAACACTAAACTCTCTTGTCATTGAAAGGAGAAGTATGACTTAACATTTATATTATCGGCACCGGACATGTTTGTATTTTTTGGCCGTGCCTTTGTACACGTTGACTTCACACTTTTCTACGAAAATTTTTGCATTAATAAACTAAAAATCATTGAAGTGTAAAGTCAACTGGGTATCTTAGTTATTCAATGTTTTATACAATCACTGCAAGATTCTTCTTTGCATTTGCATTTGATATGGACAGAGGATTATGTAATTTCTGTGTATTAGATGTGTCTAATGCAAAGTACATGATAGACTATCTTAGTCGACTATATAAAGTAATCAAATCAAGTATGATCAATTAGATATATGCACAATCACGAGAGATGTGAAAAATATTCTAAATATCTTTATAGAATATCCTGTATTTCTAACATCTTTTCAAACTCAAGGTTTGGATAATAAAATCCAAAAAATCCCGATGGATTGCCCAAGCAGTTCAATGTGCTGAAGAAAGAATCGGCTGAGCTGACGTCGCTACTTACGTGGTTGTTACGTGTTGTCGTGGCTACTATGCAAGCCATGTGGCTGGAGGCTAACATCACGGCAGGTCTGGTGATGGTGTTCGTTTGTGATTGGCGAAGAAATGCGCCCAGTACGGCTGGCGTCCTTATAAACACCATGGAGAAAGCGAGTCAGATGGAGGCGTTCGTCTGCGGACAGAAACGTGGGCTGTGTGTCGAAACCAAAAGAACAATATTTACAACTTATGACTTTATCCCTTCATATAGAAATTCAAGCTCACAAACGCCAATCATAACATTTGATAAATAAGACATAACAACCCGCAAATGTCAATGCGAGGATTTAATGAAGAAAACAAAACAGCCCCATACGTAATTATCATAAACACGAATTAAACACACACAAAGTAACATAAGTCTTCAGTAACTTTCACTCTAGAATCCCGTAGTAAACATGCAACCACCCTAAAATCATAATTTTCTTGATTTATCTCTGTCCTCTATCATTGATGAATCTAAAGCGTTGTCAACAATAATCAGTTTTACTGTTATTTCAACATTGTGAGGCGGTTGTTGTTACAAGCTCTATGGATAAACATGGCCGATGTGGCTGGCATTATAAACAAACAAACCTGGTGGGCACTTCCTCAACTAACAGGTTCTGTAGACTATAGGTTAACAGAACACCCCACGTTGGCTATTGAATGAGACAGAAATGTTGAAGATTGATACTGATATTAGTAATTATTGAAAAAGAAGATGAAATGAAATTGGAGAATTGTACTCGGGTGTGAACGTTGGTGTGCAACGGGTGCAATCTTAGTATGATCTAACTTATGATAAGAATTATGTGGAAATAGGAAACCGTGGATTTTCTATATAGGCTTTATTAGAAGACTATTTAGGGTAACCAAATCAAGTACAAATAATGAAAATATGCACATGAGCATATGGAGAATCTCCTAGATGTATGAGAGTGAGAGAGAGAGAGAGAGAGAGAGAGAGAGAGAGAGAGAGAGAGAGAGAGAGAGAGAGAGAGAGAGAGAGAGAGAGAGAGAGAGAGAGAGAGAGAGAGAGAGAGAGAGATGTGTGGACTTACCACATCAACTAAGTTATTGTCATATGTCATCTAATTTAGCAATTTCACTATAAAATTTGATGGAAATTAATGGATGATAAATGTGTTATGAGTGTATCAATATATGTTTTTCGATGACTCAAAAATTAATTTGAGTTTAATTTGTCACAAGGTGAGGGTGGCTAGCTTGGCCTAGATTTTGGTGAGCCTCACTTTCTCCCTTGCCCTAGGCAACGCCAGCTATCACCCGGGGTCAACAATTGTCACTGACCCCATTAAGGCCTCGCTAGCCCAAGGTGTCGGTTGACGACCCTGACTAGGCTAAGGCGAGGCCTCATTAACCTTAATCGAGGCTCCCTTATATCTAGATTGAGGGTATCCAAATTTGGCGACGCTTGTCTTTGCCCGAGGTTGGCAAGGGTCATTGGCCCTTGGTGAAAGCCCATGTCACCCATAGCAAGGGTGATCGACTCGAACAAATTTGGGTTGAGCTCACCACCCTTGCTTAGGGCTGGAGAGCTCCATTGGCCCCTTTGGTAATGTCACGCCCGATCTTCCGAGCGTGTGTCCATCCCTCTTTGGTCGATTAAATAGCGATGTCCTAGGATATATCGCCAACCTATTCATTTTAAAGCATATGCGGAAGTTAATAATAATCCCTAGACAATAACACAATGGGATAGAAAAGTAGGGCCACAAATTTTCGAACTGAAAACAACAACAACACACACACACACACACACACACACACATATATATATATACATATAACAAACCAAGTCATATATATACAAAATACAAGCCGATTTGTTTAAGTTCACAAAATAGGGGGGTTTTCAAACGACTACGGTCCTCGTCCTCGTCTTCATCTTCCTCCACACTCCAACTGGAGCCTACAGTTGAATATACCGGGGATCTTGGATCTGACATGTCCGGCTCCACGTCAATCATCGAACTTCCTAGAGGATCTGCAGTGCCCTTTCCAAAAGCAACCTCCATCACATACAAATGTATCTCAGATTCCGGTATGGGGCCCTCTCTCAGTCCATTACGATTTTGGCGATACCATGCCTTGTATTGATGGGGCACCTTTTTGGGTAAACCCGCACCAACCTAGACTATGGACTTCACCAGTTCGTACTCTAGTCTCTTAGGGTGCCCATGGATCGGAATATATTACTTTTGTTTTGTGATCTTCTTCGATTGTCCAAAATGCTCGGGAGGAGCTGCCATCTATGGACTTGAAATGTTATCCCACAACGAGGTGAGATGACATCTCAGCAAGTTCAACCCCATAAGACCCGACTAAGAAGAAAATACACCCTAAGGGCCGCCTAAGCACGAACACGAGTCAAATGACTTACTTTTGCCTTAGTTCCTTACTGCAAATCAATATAATTCAAACATTTACCGAATCACATCGACAAATTAAATCATCCAAATAGATTGAGCCATCGATTAGTTGACCCAATCGATTTCATGTCAGTAAGACCATCTCAGGGTCATATAATTTAATACTATATATCAAGTTCATGGTTCCCATTTATAAATTACGTTCCCACGGGCACAGCCTACTAAATATTCAGCGGTAAATCACGGCCCAATGGGGCACATCCATATTTTGGCGTTTAATTATGGCCCTATAGGCACAACCATACTTCGGTGGTTAATCACGGCCCTATACCACCACATGATTATTTACCCACGGCCAAGGACATTGAGTTTTCCACTTGAATTCCTCAATTAAATGATGTCCAGGGCCTATTTTCTTCATGTTAAAAATACCCGATAAAATAGTCGTGTGTGGATACACGGTCGGCCTTAGCCAAAATGATAATATCTTTATTTCATAAAATCCCACTAATTATATGATTGATAGAAATATTTTTGGCGCTGTCAATCGATGCCTGGTGATTTTCTAATTAATTACTGAAATTAAATAAATTCTGGGATAATTCCTAAAATTACAAAACACACTCAATTTGCACAAAATAGTAGTCGATTAATTAAACAGATTACACCACCGCAATCGGTATAAAATTCCGATCACCGACTATCTCAGTCTAATTTCTGAAAAATAAATAAATAAATAAATATTACGGAAATTAATTATTAAATGCCAAAAATAGCAACTTAGGCCCGTAAAGCTTAATTGAAAGCCGATTTGGGTTTGGAAAATTCCCGAACCACTCTAGATAAATACTAGAGCTTGTCTAGGCTCTAATTACACTACTCTAACCACCTAACATGCAATATCGAACGATTAATTCACTAATTTATTCTAACTATCCACCTAATCCATACTTAGTCTAAACTAATCAATCTTTAAGCGTCATTAACTTACTAAGCAGGGGTTAGTGAGTTAAACTCACTTGTTTAGTGATTCGCTCGGATCAAAACGACGGGGACGTGGCGGGGCTCGAGATACTCCAAAGCGAGACCACCAAACGGGTCGGGAAAGCCACAAAAATGGGCCTAACAATAGCTGTGAGACCCATTGCTGTTCGATTTTGCTCTTGGCTGAAGAGGTTGGATCGGTCGGCTTGAAGCGGCGAGGATGGACAGCGACGGTGCAGCTGGGGTCAAGCGGACTGAGGTGGGGCTTGACAGTGGTCAAAGGCGGTTGAATGGCGATGAGCTGAGCTCCAATGGCCATAGGGGAGGCTCGGGGACGCAGCTGGAACGCTGGCTTGCATGGAGGACTCACGGGGCACGATGGCGTGCGAGCGAGCGACGCACAAAGGGCGGTTTGACGGGTGGTGAGCGGCGTCAACGGAGGAGAAGGGGAGGTCGGTCGGTTTCTTGGGCTTGCTGAGAGCTTCTTCGGTCTGCACAAGGAGGAGGGGTTGACAGATTGGGGAAGAAGAAGGAGGGGGATCGGTTGGATAGGGGGAGCCACTTTGGTCTCTCTCTCTCATCCCTTTGTCTCCCCCAACTTGGTCCTACATGCAAGCTATCCTCCACAGCCAATTCCCAACCCTTAACACACCTAGAAGCCTTGAAGTAGTCCAAAGGTTGGGTCCATGAGGGTGCTATGAATTTTGAATGAATTTCCCCCAAATCGGACTTCATTCCTTCTTGAAACAATTCAATTTGGCTCCTAAAAATTCAATTGTCGAACCCTCGATTGTCTTGGAATTTTTTTCCTCACCAATATAACCACTTGCATTCCAATTTCGTGATAAAAAACGGTCCTATGATTTTCTCGATAAAAAACAGCCCTATCTTGACTTTTTCCGCCAAAATCTTGGTTTGCAGAAAAATCTTCAGAGACTAAGGCGACATTCCTAAAATGACTCATGACATGACAGAACTTTCAATTTCTGAAATTGGATTCAAATTCACGATTAATTTCAATTTGGTTCGATTTTAGTGTGACCTAGGCAACCAAGTAGCTTTCAGAAATTTTTAGTGCAAATGATTCGTGGTCGATTTTCTTCGAGTCACAATGAACCTCTTTGACACATTGGCGACTCTTGGTAGTTGTGAAAATCTCGAGGATTCAAATACGGACACAAAGTACCAAAACGACAGAAAAATCAAACTAGTGTCGATCGACGGGAATTTTTCAATTTGGTGGAATCACTCACGTTTAACCACACATTTCAGTCGAACCGATCTATCTCTGATTTCTAATTGATCTTACTTTATCGTAATGATCTCTACGCAGATGAGCACGGTAGAGTAATTGGTTCTTAATCGAATTCCCAAGTCTATTACATTAAAATTCCTTAATGACTTCCCCAACTAGTCTAGTTATCTCGAGAGTGATCAGCTCTGAGAATAGTCCTATAGGCGCATCAATGAAAGACCCGATTAATTTAATTAAAAGCAGAACTGAAAAATCCAGGATGTCACGGTTAATGGGGCGGCGGCGACGCTTGCTGAAGAGGCCCCTAGCTTTGTTTGTTTTTTTCCCAGATTTTTATTTCAAATTAAAAATTTTCCTTTTCTAGTTTTTTAAAACTAATTTAAGTATAATTTGGAGAAGAAAATAATAATATGAAAAACACATGAGTAAAAATAATTAAAAAATGTACGTCAGTATTTTTGTTAGCCAAATTGACAATGTTAATAGAAACACTTGATTGTACTAATTTGATTGCATTTTTTAAAAGTTTTAATATTCAATTGTACATTTGTGATAAGTTTTAGATCTTCTAGTACATTTATCCCCTAATTAATCGTATTTACATGAGATTTTTGTTAAAATATTGACATCAAATTATGTGACTCACAAAATGACGTGCAATATGAGAGATGCATGTTATGGGACTAACTAATGCGATCGATATTTACCTAGATGACAATTTTTATTTGGTTTTTATTTTTATTAATGGAAATTTTAGATTGCCCTAAACCTATATGCAATTTAAAATTAACAGGCATTGCTTTAAGTATGAAAGCTCTAAACTATGAATTATGCATGTGTCCTAAATTCTAAATATGCATGCGATATATGATACACAATACATACGCAATGGTTAATAAATTTTAAGAGTCATTAAATATACATCTTACACAGAGTTTTGTTGATATGATTTAACAAGATATTATTTTTATGCAATCAAGACTTATCTAACCGATCATACATAATAAACCATATTATAAAACACGAACGATAAATAGGACAATATTAGGGATCCGACCTTTACGCATAAAGGTCCGGCGCCCTGAGATATCTTAATCAATTCAAGGGAGTAATAAAATAACCTAGGGTTTTATTACTAAATAACATCCATATGGAAGTATATGATAAAATTAAACTATGGCATAAATTTTAAAAAGCTTTATTACCTTGATTTGATTAACCTAACCTAAGATGTCCAAGCAAAGCAAGCAAGGGCAGCCAAGACTTGTAGGGACTAGCAAGGAGGAGTGTGACTGTAGGAGCTATGGGCAATGATAGCTATAGAGACCTTCTTAGAAGTGAACCCTCGAAGGAAAAACTAAAAATTATTAAGTCCGAAGAATTAGCACATACTCTCTTAAGTCCTCTTAATCACAACTTGATACTCAATTTAACATACAATTTTCTTACGTTTTGGAGTCGCCATTAATTAGTTAAGGTCGATTAGAAATCCAAATAAAATATGAGAGAATACTTTAATTCTGTGAATTAGGGATTTTAGACTTGATGACTCTAGATTAATCTAATGCTCTTCATCACTTTTTCTCTTTATTTTCAAAAATATTTTACAAGCAATCTTGGTTGATTTTTAGCCTAAATGATTAACAAACAAGAGTGATTACGCGGGTGCGAAATCAATAATTGAATACTCAATAATCAAGGCATTAAATAAATTACTAGAATAGGCAATAACTCAAATACCTCAAGCTAGTAAAGCATAACCTTATCAAGGTTAATTTCCAAGTATCTGCAATATGTTAATTAAGAAGGCATGTCTAGTCAAAACATAATTTCTAGGGAAAATCTCAAATAAGGACCCAAAGTGCCTTCCTTTTCTCAAAAGAGGACCTAGAGTAAAGTCTGTCTTAAATAAGGACCCAAAGTGGTCATTTAGTCTCAAAGAAAGACCTCATTTGCCAGCCGGTGAATAGATGCATTTCCAATTCATATTCCAGTGGCTTGATCAGGGGTATTTTCGTCCATTTTTTTTAAAAATTTCGGTTATCTTGTTTTTTTTTTTTTTTTTTTTTTTTTGTGGGTCAATGGTTGCACTGTTCATCATCTTCTTCATCCCCCTGTTCATCTTCTTCTCAAGACCATCAAACTTGGGAAGGGCTGGGTGAGGGCTAGTGAGGGCTCGACGCCCATCGTAAAATATGCTGTGAGGTGCTATAATATCTACGCTAGACACACTACAACTTCCTTCTTTTTCCATTTGAAGGTAGGGAGTATTAATTGAAGCCTGGAGACAAGAATCACACACACGAATAGGCTTAACAAAAATTTTCATTAATTGTGCCCCTTTTACAATTATGGGATGCGACCTTGCGCTCTTATTGGACGATGCTGAAAAGGTTTGATTGAAACACATCTTTGCCGCCTACATATTCTCCCCAGATCCTCCAAACATTCGAATGCTGATGACTCAGCCAAACAAAAGGACAGTGCGAGACATGATACTCACAACAAATCAAAGATGCTCCCATGAAAGATATTAGGGCAGTGAAAACATCCGACATGCCAAAACTGAATGAATGAGTAATCACCCAACTTCAGCATTATTTGTGAACTGGCTAATAGTCTACATTGTTAATGATAAAGTCCTCAAGGTAGTCACCGATTCTTAAGCTACCTTAACATGATAAGTAAAATAACCAGTTGTTCCAACCCCCCTTCCCCCTCTTTCTCTTTCTCCTCTCATCATTGACTTCCTGAAATTACCAACTAGCTTTCTCCCCTATTCTTTTCCATATCCCATTTGCTGCCAAATCAATTGGAATGCAATTTATGGGAACATAAATAGTTCACTGTCACGTTCCCTCTCAAGTTTTCGGCCCTCTGTTTCGTTGAGCCCCAAAAGGAAATAGGCAACTCCCCCAGCCCTTCCCAAGTTCGATGGTCTTGAGAAGAAGACGAATAGGGGATGAAGAAGATGATGAACCATGCAACCATTGACCCAAAAAAAAAAAAAAAAAACAACTGAATTTTTTTTAAAAAAATGGACAAAAATACCCTTGATCAAGCCACTGGAATATGAATCGGAAACGCATCTGTTCACCGGCCAGTGAGTGAGGTCCTTCTTTGAGACTAAATGACCACTTTGGGTCCTTATTTGAGACAAACTTCACTCAAGGTCCTCTTTTGAGAAAATGAAGGCATTTTGGGTCCTTATTTGGGATTTTCCCTAATTTCTAAATGCTTATGTAATCCTTAATTGTTTCCTTTTTTTGGTTTTTTTTTTTTTTTTAAAAATTAAACTATATGCTATCCTAATCTAAATTTATTATGCATAAATTTTTAAACTAATGACATGTGACATGACATAATTTTAATGATGGGCAAAAATAATGTACTAAACTAATGTGACGTGCAATGTGACTTATATGGCCCTAAACAGTGCAATTATTAAATTACATGAAAATTATGACTTAGTAATGACAGGTTGTCAATAATGACGCAGCAATGATATGGCAGTGGGAATCATGTGGCAATGACGTGGCAATAATAATGTAATTAATTCTATGAGACGTATGCATATATATATAAAATTGTGATTTTCTTTTAAAATCAAGGTAAGAAACTCCCTGAATATGTAATTACCTAATTCAAAATAGGAAATAATTTAGATTACGTCCTATTCTAAATTAGATAATTTCCTAATTAGCTACATATTTCCCAAAAATGCAATTCTAAGTAGGAAACTATTACTAAGTAATGACTTAATGATTTATCCATAAATTTGATTGATAATGTCAAAAAGGAACTATTTCTTGAAAATTTCATTGTTCGACAGAACATTTTTTTATGGGAGTAATTATACAATAAATAATTATAGTGTCTTAACTTACATGAAAAATCTACAATAAACAAAAACTAAGCATAAAAAATTTAGTTTTGATAAGTAGATCCTACATGGATATAACAAAAAAAAAAAAAAAAGAAGAAGGGAAGTAGGGTGGATTAATCAAATATATATACACCATAGAATATCATTAATGGCCAGATTTATTAACCTCTTGAGCCCAACCAAATCCCCTAAGTCCACCACCATTTAGAAAAGCTCAAACTCTCCTCCTGCTCCATCTCTATATAAACCTCTTCAATCCCTTCCAAAATTTCAAAACACCTTCCATCCTATCAAGACATGGCCTCAAAAGAGGGAAAGAGAGGTCAGATATCAAGATGGGTTCGACATCGAGTGAGAACCGGGTGGCTCCGACCCAAGTCCCCCACGACGACGAAACCATTTTATTTGCTATACAACTTGGTGGGGTGGCCCCTCTGCCCATGGTTCTCAAGGCAGCTCTCGACCTTGACCTCCTTGAGATCATGGCCAAGGCCGGGCCCGGCGCACACCTCTCTCCCCACAAGATAACGTCACAACTCCCAACCAAGAACCCCGATGCGCCCACAATGCTCGATCGGATCTTGCACCTTCTCACGACCATCTCCATCGTCACGTGCACCTTGCATGAACTCCTTGAGGGGCGGGCCGAGAAGCTCTAAGGGGTCGCTCCGGTTTGCAAGTTCTTGACTAAGAACAAGGATGGTGTTTCGTTCGCCCTTATGAGTCTTTTGAACCACGATAAAGTCCTCATGGAATGTTGGTTAGTGATTATATACATAGATATACACCTGCATCATATTCTTCGATATTTTTGCACTACTAATCATTTAGCACTAGCACCAAATAGTTATAATCTTCGCTCTAGGATGTCAATCACGATATTGAACACACGCACAACACATTCTCTTTACATTTGATGGGTCGAGTAATTAGTCTGCTAAACTTTGCTTTTGATGATGTTTTTCTTTCGTCAGTTGTTTTGTTAGATTGGAGGTGACAACAAATGGAACGTAAAAGCCTCGTAGAATTGTTCATAAAGGAATGTGACTAGTCGCTGACATTACACATCATTAAAGCTAGAATCGCCTTAGAGACATTAGATTATCATCGATGAATGTGTGATAATAATTTCCTATGCTAATTGATTTTGACTTCCTCGAATAAATGACACGGGGGAGATATGTTCGTTAGTGTTCCTACAGGAGATGCAATTGTCATGAAGGTTGGTTCAACTTAAATGACCACTCTATTTGCCAATTAATTGGAATGTAAAATGATAATTTCTCGTTTCTAATTCGCCACGTTAATCGATGCTTTTGCGGCATGTAGTGGATATGCCATGATTCTGGCGATGAGCATTGCTTGAAGTTCTTGAAGAACTGCTACAACGCTCTCTCGGAAGATGGAAGGTCATAGTGGTGGAGCACATCCTTCCCGAGTGTCAGAAGACGTAGAGAAGCGAAGAACAGACAGAAGGAAAAAGAGATCGTAGAGGTTTTGGGGAATTTTTTGTATTTTCTCTATGCTTCATTCAATGTACATTACACTGTAATTATAATACAGAAGATACGTGAATAAAAGGAAAAGAAATATTTTTACAATCGAATCAATATCTTAATCTAATCAATATAATGCCTAATTGATCTAATGCATGATCATAACCAAAAATAGATCCTGCATATCTTCCAACACTCCCCCTCAAGCTGGTGGCTTGTAGATATCCAAGACTCCTAGCTTGCTTAGAAGATATGCATGCTATCTTTGACATAGAGGTTTGGTGAAGATGTCGGCAGGTTGTTCTGCGGTTCCAATTCCTGTTGTCTTGATGATTCCCTCTTGAATCTTCTCTCGTGTGAAGTGGCAATCCACCTCTATATGCTTCGTTCTTTCATGCATCATGGGATTTGCTACGAGTTTGAGAGCCGCATCATTATCGCAAAATAGTTTCGTTGGTCCTCTTAGCCTTATCCCAAGATCTCCAAGTAACCCCCGCAGCCACACAATTTCACATGTAGTTTTCGCCATAGCCCGATATTCTGCTTCAGCTGAAGATAGGGAGACCGTCACCTGTTTCTTGGTCTTATATGAAAGAAGAGATTCCCTGAATTTAATACAAAAGCCAGTAATCGATCTTCGACTCATCAAGCAGGTTGCATAATCTGCATCACAGTATCCTGTCAATTCCATATTGCATCTTCTAGACAGAAGTATCCCGAGTCCTGGGCATTTCTTTAGATATTTCACAACTTTCAAGGCAGCATTCATGTGAGATTCCTTTGGGCTGTGCATAAATGGACTGAGAGTTTGCACAGCATATGAAATATCAGGTCTGGTTATAGTAAGATATATGAGTTTTCCTACGAGCTTTTGATAACTTGTCGGATCTTTGAGTATAGGATCATCATTTTGAGATGTCCCTCCAAGAAAATCCGCTGTGGTTAACTTGGTATTTTGCTCAATAGGAATAACTGCCGGCTTGCATCTTGATAGTCCAGCTTCTGAAATGATCTCCAACACAAGCTTCCGCTGACTGAGAGAAATCCCTTGGTCAAATCGAGCAATCTCAATACCAAGGAAGTATTTTGGTGCTCCCAGGTCCTTTATATGGAATGTAGCATGCAAATATTTCTTAAGACTCCCTATTGCAGTTTCATCATTACCCATGATGAGGATGTCATCAACATATATCATCAAGTAGATAGATGACATACCTTTAGTCCATGTGAATAGGGCATAATCATACTTGGATTGCTTGAAGCCTACAGTTGTGAGAGCATTCGCAAACTTTGCATACCATTGCCTTGAAGCTTGTTTTAGTTCATAAAGGGATTTGCGGAGACGACATACCTTATTCTCCCCTTGTCTCCGTAAACCCTGAGGAATATCTATATAGATCTCCTCATCTAAATCGCCATGAAGAAAGGCGTTGTGAACATCCATCTAATGTAAAGACCAATTGTGAATAGCTGCAACTGATAAAAAGGAACGAACTGTGACGTCCTTAGCAACAGGAGAAAAAGTCTCGTGATAATCGAAACCTTCTTGTTGCATATATCATTTAGCCACCAACCTAGCCTTGTAACGCTTAATAGAACCATCAGATCGATATTTGATTTTATACACCCATTTGCATCCTATGGACTTTCTATTTTGAGGAAGAGTGACTAATTCCCATGTGTGGCTATCAGTCAAGGCATGTAGCTCTGCTTGCCATGGCCTGTTGCCACCTTGGATCTCTAGATGCTTCATTATAACTAGAGGGTTCTTTCTCATTGGAAATACAACTAATGCAACATCTATGATCTGATGAAAGCTTATCAAAGCATACGTAAGAAGATATTGGATAGCAAATACCTGGTGAGTTAAGTGAAGCATAAACATAATCTTTAGTCTAGGTTGGCAATTTTGTGGCTCGTCTTGAGCGACGTGGATGAGCTGTTGGTGCTGGAGATGAAGATTGTCCCTCTGCATGTATCTTAGGAGTGTCTTCCATATTGGTGATGTCTTCAGGAGCATTATCCATAAATTCTTCTAGGGGAGAGTTAGGCAAAGTGGGAGGAAGATCTGCTTCAGGTGGCGTTGTGAGAATAAAACCAGGGGATGCTTCTTCATCATCTAGAATTCGGCAGGAACTCATTGGAGTATTCAAGTCGTCTTGAAAAGATGAGCTTTCACGAAAAGGAAAGATATTTTCATAAAAAACATCTTGACTAGTAAAGAAATCTCATGTTCTTATGTCAAGAACACGATATCCCTTTTGCAGATTTGGATATCCCATGAATATGCATCTCCTAGCACGATGACTCATTTTGTCCCGAGGCCCCATTACTGTAGCATGACATAAGCGGCCGAAGACCCTCAGATGATCTAAAATTGGCCTCTTTTTATAAAGCAATTCGAAAGGCGATTTGCCATCCAGTATCCGCGTTGGCATTCGGTTGATCAAATAAGCTGTTGTGAGAACACATTCTCCCCAATAATTTTCTGGGATAGATCCCTGAAATTTTAGTGCTCTGGCGACTTCCAAGAGATGCCGATGTTTTCGCTCTACTACCCCATTCTATTGTGGAGTATAAATACAGGAGCTTTCATGAAGAATGCCATGGGACAGAAAAAGTGAACGGCAATCATTATTAAAAAATTATGTCCCATTATCAGTGCGAATCCTTTGAATCGGCCTTCCAAACTGATTTTTGGTCAGGACCAAAAACATCTTTAGATGAGAAACAACTTGTGCTTTCGACTGCATCAGGAATACCCATGTGGCATGAGAATAATCGTCCACAATTGTGAGAAAATAACGTGAACCATCCCGATGTGGGGTGTGATAGGGTCCCCAAACATCCATATGAACTAGAGAAAAAATTTCAGCGGAACGTGTTGTACTGAAAGGAAAAAGAGTTCAGGATTGTTTTGCAAGTGGGTATATTTCACATTTAGAATAAGGAAAGAATGCATTATGACCTATTCATGAATGCATAAGAAAACTCTTATCATTGGTAGACAGATTACACAATGATTTTTTTATTCAAGGAAGATAAATCAAAATGACTAGGATAACTGATCCAAAAATAAAGCCCTTCAGAAAGACTACCCAAACCCATTAGTTTGCCAGTCGAACGGGCTTGAAAAAAACAGGTGTCAAAATCGAAGAATATTCGACATGAATTTTATGTGCAGACGTTGGAGACAGAAATGAGATTGAATTGGAATTCTGGGACATAAATAACATTTTGAAGGGCAATTTGATGACTTAATTGGACAGTCCCTATCATAGTGACATGAGTAATGTTCCCGTTTGGTAATTGCACAGAAATAGGTTTATCTAATTTCTTGTGCATATTGGAAAAAAAATCCCCTATCACAAACAATATGATCGCTTGCCCCTGAATCAATTATCCAAGCTTTTCTTGAAATAGAATTTATCAGACAATGAGAAATACCTGAAAAACTTGCTCCTTTATTCCCAACATCGACCTTTTGCAAGGCCTACATCAGCTGCTGATATTTTCCATTTGTAATAGGCTGATCATAATTCAGACTAGTTGGTCTAGTGACCTGGTAGGCTGCAGCAAATTCTTTTTTCTTTCATTTTTCTCCTGGCTTACCATGTAATTTCCAACAATTATCTATGGCATGATGTGGGCGCTTGCAATATTCACAATATAATTTACCTCTCCCCTTTGAATTTTGACCAAAATTCTTTAAAGATGTGGAAAAAACCTGACCGTCCGATCCTCTTGATGAGGAATAATCCTGGCTATCCGATCCTTTTAATGGAGAATAAATCTGACCGTCGGATCCCTTCATCAAGGGATACCGTCCATCGTCCGATTCAACGAGCAGATAGGGCCCCTGTGCATCGTTAGATTTCGGCATAAGATCTGGGCCGTTTGTCCTTTCTCTCTTAAAGGGATGTTCAACCCCTCCTTGTAACCCTAGCCCCCCTTCGCAATTCTCTCTCTCTCGGGCTAGGGCTTTTCCCGAGTCTCGCCGAACACTGCGCATTGCGAGGGCGACGCTGTCGCTTCCTCGCGTTTGCTCCAGAACCGCGAGCCTCTGGTTTTCCTCTTGAACAGCCAGCTGGAAGATTCGTCTGAGGGGAGGCACCGAATCCATCGCCAAGATCTAAGATCGAAAGGTTAGATAATTCTCATTCAAAATCAAAATGAATCGTGTTGCCTTCTCCCTCTCCTTCATTGATTTGTACTGTCGGAGTGTCTCTACTGGTCCCTCGAGCTTCTGCTCCGTTGCTTCGAGTTGGTTCCAGAGAGATGACAACTTGTTGTAGCAGGCCGTGACGGTCATATTCCCCTGTTTTAACTCGCTTAATTTCTGCATGAGAGAAAAGATCTTGGCTTGATCTAGTTTCCCGTACATCTCTTTGATGCTATCCCACATCTTTTTTGAATCTTCTGTCAGAGGAAGCTCGGCGGCCACCTATGGAGAAATACAATTGCCGATCCACGTTCGGATGAGGTGGTTGCATTTTCTCCAGTGCCTGGCCAGCCGCTCGTTCGACGGTATGGGTATTGTTCCGTCGAGAAATCCGTCTTTGTCCTTCGTCACAAGGGCCCACCGGAAATCTTGCGACCATTTGGAATAATTCTCCGACCTAATTAGTTGTAAACTGATTAATTTTAGTTCTGGACCGTCGGCAGTTGATACGTACAAAGGGTCGCTAGGTTCCGGTTGGCTAGTGACGGCAGCGAATTAGAAACGGAAGGAAACCTGATGGAAAATTCGGGTAGAGGTTTGCCCTTGCACCCGATCCACTAAATCCGGACCCATGACCCACATTGGAAACGCCTAGGTAGGGATTTGACCCTAAACCCGGTTCACCAGACCCGCTCACTTGTTCTGAACCGATGGCTGAGTTTGCCCCATTCATGGTCGGCGGACTCCCGTCGGACTGGGGGTTACTCTGGCTGCTCCTAGTCCCCGGCGATGATGTGTTTGGGCCTTGCCCAACGTACCATGGATATGGTACCCATTGGTAAGGATGCCCGGAGATGGGCAGCCCCATGTTCGACTGAGTTGGGTAATACTGCCATGGCAGATTTTGAACTTGGGTTTGCGGTTGGATCGCTGGAATTGTGGTTTGTATTTGTTGTGCAGATGTAGCCTCTCCTGTCAATGGTGTATCCACACCAGAAGATGAATTCTTTGGTGGATTCATGGTGAGTAACCTCCTCTGCTTCTTTCTTCTCTAAAAAAATTTGATTCCTTCTTTGCTTTGATCTGGTTTTGCATATCAGGAAGCTGCGATAGGCAATCAATGTATGCGGAAGCGGAATCAAGAGCTAGGCTCTGATACCATGTCAGAAGACGTAGAGAAGCGAAGAACAGATAGAAGGAAAAAGAGATCGTAGAGGTTTTGGGGAATTTTCTGTATTTTCTCTATGCTTCATTCAATGTACATTATACTGTAATTATAATACAGAAGATACATGAATAAAAGGAAAAGAAATATTTTTACGATCAAATCAATATCTTAATCTAATCAATCTAATCCTAGCGACCAAGTTAGCTTGTCAGATCGACATGCTCATGATGGCATACTACCGGGGGGGGTGAAGAGCGGTCGGAGAAGGAGTTCGAGGCGTTGGCCAAGGCCGCGGGATTCAAGGGTTTCCGCGTGGCATGTGCCGCCTACGATCACATCATGGAATTCCTCAGGAATTAAGGCTGTTTTGAGCTAATGCGACGGAACAGGTAGACGTATTGGATGATGGAGAATAATATCTTAGCTTTTTTTTATTAGCAAGAGCATAATAAAATGGTAGACCGAATGGTAAAGCGATAAATTTTTTTGCCAGATGCAAGTTTAAATCCTAAGTTTTGTTATTGCCGAATGCTTTTGCATACAAATTGCTATTCAATGAGACCGAAAGCTCATCATCTATGTTTTTTGGGACTGATAGGATGGATAGATTCTAGATATGGAAGTTAGAACCCACCCTGTTATAATCGGTTCCCAATTTCTAGAACTCGGAACTTGCCCTATTTGTTTGGTTTGGAACCGATTTTAGAACCCATCCTGTTTTCCAATCCGGTCCCATAGTTTATCCAAGAACCTTTTTTCTTTTTTTTTTTTTTCTTTTTGATCTATTTTCTACAGCAAAATAATATGCGCAACAAAATTATTCAAAGTAAAAGATAAATAACAAAAAACCTAATAATGTAGTCATGTATAATTATAACCGATAAAAGTTTCAAATTGAAACACCACTAACATCCCAAAATCAAGATCCCAGAATCAGATTAATGTCTGTCAGTCTTATCATTTGGAAAATGTGGAAGCTAAGCGCAAGAAAGATCATTATATAAAAGGGCCTAAGAAAATTAGACATGTGGTGGCTCACCAAGATGAGAATAACAAAGAACAAGAAGAACTCGAAGGGATTTGAGTCAAGGACCGCTAACAAAGAAAGAGAGGAAAAAGACGCACCTGTAGCGCTCGATTCTGTTGAGCAGAGTGATGGCACACCGCAGACAGAGAGAGTCGCACTAAGGAAGGGAGAGAAGACTTGAAGTCAGAGAGGAAGAATCGGGAGCGAGAGAGTCACCGTGAAAGACGAGCCTTAGAATATCAAGGAAGAAGACGCACCTTCAAAGCAAACAGGTAGAGTCGCGAGTGAGGGACTGACAGAGGACCAACGAGCGACGATGAGACTAGAGGCTGAGGGGTTCCTGCGGCACACGTCGATGGCAAAGACAGGCCGCATATCGGAGGCGGTAAGCCACAAAAGAGAGGTGACAACGAGCTGGGTTGAGTTCCTTGCCGCCGATGGTGGCCACAACGAGAGACGGACCGACTGGCGACGATGGTGGCGAGGGCTCCTGCGGCGTAGCTCTGGCTTGCTGCGGATAGAGCGAGAGAGAGGCGACAACGAGAACGGAGAAACAAAGGAGGGGAGGCTGAGGTTAGAACTTACTCAACTTAGAGAAACTAGAGAAAAGTCAGAGAGACTAGGATTTCTTTACCGTAGCTAAAAACCGGTTTCAAAACCGGTCCGGTTCCAAGGATCATCACTTGGAACCAGGAACCAGTTTTGGACTCGTTTTGCAGGTAGTCCATTTCGATTTCCGAATATAACTGGTCCGGTTGCACACCTTTAATACCTTTAATATGCCCAAAATGAATGGATGTACACTTGTGTTTAAAAGTTGCCAAGAAAGAATGACGTCTCTTGGCATAATTCAAATTTGCATGTGCTGAAAAATGGTACGAAAAGTGTTTTAGGCATTTGTGCGGCTGTTGTATGTGACCAATCCATTCATATGTATCTTATTCTATGTGATGCTTAAAATTTGAAATCACTCACTTTGAATTGGCTTGTTACACATCAGTGTCCTTATCATGTAATACATGGTAGGTAGAATCTCACATGAAATAAGTTGTAATATGTAACATGATATGTATTTTCATTTATCATCCGTTATGATAGAATTTCAAATTCATAAATAAATTGAAGTGCATAATGGTTATTGTATTAAACTTAGAATTAGTGAACGTATCCATATCCAGATGCATAAAACGAAAGGGAGTGCAAAAATATAAGTATGGTTAACATCTAAATTTTCGCCTAAGGTACCTTGTGCATTTGGGACTTGAAGCATTATGGTTTATAGATAACTAGCTTCCGCGTCATGTAGGTCATCCATGCATTTTATAAAAATTAGAATCGGATTTGTTGGTAATGACGTAGTTTGACTCCAAATCAAAAATACCTTTACCGTATGGCTCGGATTTGGGTCGCTTATTTTTGTGTGTGCTCTCATCATTCATTTTTACAATTTATAGAAATTAATGGCCATCCTCTAATCACTCATTTTGCGTCACATTTTTATGTTACTAACCTTGTAACCACCATGGGACCGCCTGAGTGGCCATTCTTCTCACATGGGAAGGGAAAGGTAGGGAGTTTGATTACCCCCTTCTCAAGGGAGGCTAGGGATAGAAATGGGGATAGAGACGTTTAGTTTCAAATGTGAGACTCTATTCTCACGCTTTGCAAAAAGAAATGTAAAAATCTAAAACTGAGTTGAGAATTAGTGTACGACCAAAAAAAAAAAGCTTGTAACTTTACCCTCATGGATTGGTGATTAAATGGGAAAAATTGAACTTGCAAGTGAGACTATTTGGGGATGCTAAGTGAGGTAACAATGGAACATTGAAAATGAACTAAATTGGTTAGATTTCCATGAAAACAATCTTAAACCAAGAAAACAATCTCTATGTCCTTATCCATTCCAGAAAACCAACGGATAAAAAACTGCACTCTTTGACTCGGACAAAGACCTCCCCCTTGTGAAGTCATTAATCATGACAGCTCAAGGAAGTCATAACCATGTTTGGACCATTCAAAAGACCAGCGGAAAGGAAAGAACTGGCAGAAACTTCAAGAGACCGGCGGCTGAGCTTCAAGGAACCAGGAGGTAAATGCAAATTTTACTATAGCAGCTTCGGCTGAGTTGATTGGACAAAGAGTGAAGGGAAAGAACAACTTCAACATAAAAGGATCAATGGACAATAAGCTCCAGGACTGAAGAAAACAGAATAAAAGAAAGAAAAGAGGACAGAGTTTAAGGGGGGCGGTGACTTTCGTTGAGCAAGGAGGCAGAGCTGGAGTTCCTCCTCTTGTGGCCGTAAGTTAACGAGGAGAGGACAAGTATATAACGTCTAATTTCTCCATGACCCTAGATTCGTCTCACATGATTATTATGCCATTGATAAACAAATACTGAACTTTCTTACCTTTGAAAGGAGAAGTATAACTAACCATATTATTTTTGCCACGGTACATGATTTTTTTTTTTTTGGCCGTGCCTTTGTACACGTTGACTTCACACTTTTCTGCGAGAATTTTTGCACTACTAAACTTAAATCATTGAGTTGTATAAATCACTGCAAGATTATTTGTTGCATGTGCATTTTATATGTGCCTTCATCAATATGAATAAATAAAAAAATATGTGGAACAGAGAACTGTTGAATTTGTGTATCTAATGGAAAGTATATAAGCCCATGTTAAGGTAATTAAATCAAGTATGATCAATCAAAATATGCACAATTGGAGATATGGAGACTTCACGGATTCATATACAATCACGGGAGATATGGACAATATCTTAAATATCTTTAGAAAATATCCTAAATATCTCTAGCACTCAAACTTAAGGTGTATAGAAGTAAACTTGACCCGACGGATTGCCAAAATGGTTTAGTGTGCCGAAGGGAGATATTGTAATCTCTACTTATGTGTTCTTTATGTGTTGTCATAGCTACTATGCATGATATGCAGTAGGAGGCTATGCTAGCGAGGGTCTAGAGACGGTGCTCATGTGTGTACTGGCAGAGAAACATGGCCGATGTGGTTGGTGTTGTTATAAACACCATGGAGAAAACGATCAGTGCTACTAGCATTATTACAAAATAGATTGGCTAGACATGCATTCTTAATTTACACATTGCAGATATTTGGAAATTAACCTCGATGAGGTTGTGCTTTGCTAGCTTGAGGTATTTAAGTGATTGCCCTAATCTAGCCATTTATTTAATGTTTTGATTATTGAGTGTTAAATTATTAATTGCACACCTCCATGATCACTTTTACATATTAGTGGTTTAGGCTTAAAATCAACTAAGAATGCATGCAAAAAAATTTGAAAATAAAAAGAAAATGTGCTGAAATAGTATTAGATTAATCTAGTGTAACCAAGTTCTCGAATCTATTGAATCTCTGGTTTAAAGAATTAATAATATTATCTCATACTTTACTTGGGTTTCTCATTGACTCTAATTGATTAGTGGCAACTCTAAAAGCTAAGAAAATTGCAGGTTAAATTGAGTATTAAATTGCGATTGGTAAGGCTTGTGAGAGTTTGTGTTAAGTCTTTGGGTTTAGTAGTCCACTAGCTTTCCCTTGCGTGATTCACCTTTGGGAAGCTTGCAAAATTGGCAAGGAGTCTAGGAAAGCCACCGAGCTTGCTAGATCGGTGAGGGTGACTGAGGAGGTGCGACGAGGCTTTGCTAATTGAGTCAAGAGTTGGAGGGATGCTAGTGACTTGACTTGAAGTGTTGGATGCTTGAGTGGGAACGACAATAGACTACTTTTGGGCACTACGAGGATTGCTCGATTGGAAGAGGCGGCCCACGTCAATTTGGTCAATTTTTAAAATTTTTCTTTTCTTTCCTTCTTCCTCCGCCAATTGCTTGGCCTTTACCAGTCCTCTCTTGTGGTGAGTCACCAGCCATCATTAAGATTTAGCGATTGGTGGAGGAAGAAGGTTAAAAAAGAAAGGGAAAAGACCACTAAAAACCCCAAACTTTACCTAAAGTGACAAATTTACCCCAAACTTTTTTTTTTTTTTGTGACATGAAAAATTCAAAACTTTGCAAACTGTGACACATTTACCCCATTAAGGGCATTTTCTTCTTATTCTTTCTATTTTTTCTTTTTCTTTTTTTTTTTTTCTTCTTCTTCTTCTTTCTTCCCTCCGCCGGCGTTTGGCGAGGGTTGCCCTTTTCGGCTGGTGTTGTGTGAGGGTCGCTCTCGCCTGGGTTGGCTAGGGCCGCCCTCGCCGGCGTTGGGCGAGAGCGGCCCTTGGTTGGGTCGGGCGAGGGTGGCCTTGCCGAGGGCGAGGAGGCCCTCGCCCGACGTCAACGATGGTCGCCCTTGGGCAGGGCCGCCCTCGCCCGACCCAGTGAGGGCCGCCCTTGCCCGACGTCGGCGAGGGCGGCCCTAGCCAGCCCAGGCGAGGGCAACCCTCACTTGATGCCGGCAAGGGCCGCCCTCGCTGGACGTCAGCTTCCCTTCGCCGGCTCTGGCGGAGGGAAGAAAGGAGAAGAATAAAAAAAGTAAAAAAAAAAAAAAGTAAAAAGTTTTTAAAAGTAAAAAGACCAAAATGCCCCTATGATTTAGGGTAAATGTGTCACATAAATGAAAGTTTAGGGTTTTTGTGTCACAAAAAAATTTTGGGATAAATGTGTTATGGTTAGCAAACTTCGGGTTTTTCATGTCACAAAAAAAAAAAGTTTTGGGTAAATTTGTCACTTTGGGCAAAGTTTGGGGTTTTTGGTAGTTTTTTTCCAAAAAGAAAAGCAAAGAATATAAAATAATATTAAATTCAAAAAATTCAAAAAATAATTATCCACATCAAAGTTATCCAGGCCACGTAAAACAACTAGCATTCACATTAACGAACTCGGGCCAATTTTGACTAGAATGACTATAATTGACAAATCGTTAAAATGTTTAGGATTAAATTGACCAAATTAAAATGTATATGACTTAATTGGCATTCATACAAAAGCACATCACACATGCAATACCCAACTTCTAAAAAATACAAATACCAAATATTCATTCTATATCTACTATAGTCATTGCACGTTGCACGTGCAATACCATGTCTTTTTGTTGCCCACTCTTTCCCTCCCCTCTCCTCTCTTCATATTGTTTGTATCTTATTTCTTGACTTTAAGATTCGACATCTACATTTATTTCTTGCAAAAAAAGATTGGTAGGGTCAACTCCCATAATGAAATTATGCATAATACAACACATCAACTTGAGTATCAGAAGACCAAAAGGGCTTCAACATCTAATAAACTGAAATGCCTTTTCAGACCCAAATGCCCTTTCTACCGAGGACTGTAAAGATAAATGGCAATAATTGAACAACTTTTCCTCATTCTCACATGGGTGGTCTTGAAATTCCTTTTTGTGATATCAAATCACACGATTTGGAGAAACAATTCTCTGTTGGATGCCGTGTCCAGCATCAACAAGGTAATATTTACCCACCAATTTATTTTAAGTTTGACAGCATAACTCAGGAAAGTAGGGTATATTCCTTTAGGAAATTAACGAGACAGGTTTAGATTCAAATTACAAATGGATTTTTTTAAAGCTAAAAATTACAAATGGATTCAAGCCATTTACGCTTGGTTCTTGAAGAGCTCAAGACAGTGTTCTTGATCCAAGTTTCTGCTCCAGAACTTCTTGTAGTACTCCGCATATGTGAAGTCCCGATAAACGGGCCCACACCCGTTGTCTAGGAGCGACACGGGTGAGCTAATCAACGCGTCGTCGCTCGGGCAAAGAAACGATGCGATCGACATTCTTGGCTCGTCGGCATTCACTATGGCCCGGTGCCACACGCTCTTGTACCTCCCATTACTCAATGCCTGTGATACAGTATCGACATTAACAGCATCGATGAATCTATGACCAACTTTCGAAGGGACTGAGATTAAAGATATTTGAGGATATTCAAGAAATAATAACAATATTATCAGAATCATAAGGTGCTTCTTTAACGCATTGAATCTGGGGAGGCAGGGCCCCAACACCTTCTCCCCCACCTAGGTATGTCTCTGTACACATTCATTTCTAAAGTTTTCTTCTTCGACAGAACATCTTGACAAAAACTATAGTCGGGTGAGCAACATATTGAAAGTGTTAGATATAAATCACAATGAAAAGGATTTCGAATCCATTTTTGATTGGCCAAGTCGACATAATTTTAATGGTGGAGACTACACTCGATCCCTAATGTTCGCATGATTTATATGATATGAGTGACTCAATTTACCAAGTTAGAAGTACCTGTAATTGGTCCCCGATGTTGATGACAAAGGCATTCGGGTGAGGATTAATGGCGACCCACTTGCCATCTTTGAGGACCTGAAGGCCTGCGACATGTAGATCCTGAAGTAGAATGGTGAGTGCATTTGGGTCAGTGTGGCCTGGGAGACCGTAAGTGAGCTCTGGCTCTGGGCATGGCGGGTAGAAATTGACGGCCATGTGTTGTCCTTGTTCTCCTAGGATGTTCCTTGCGGCATCCTTCTTCAACCCCAGGCTCTCCGAGATCAGCTCTTCGAGCCTGTAACCGAGACGTCGCACTTCTCGACAGTAGTTGCTCACGAACTCCCTGCCGATGGCACGTAATCAAGACACAAGTGGTTAGTAGCTCGACTAGGCCTTGATAGATACAATCATTTACCCATTATTTCAAAGCTTTTTTGCTAACGAGAGAGATTTGGGCATGACAGCTTAGGGCTTATTTGGTAACCAGCCAAATAGTGCCAAATTCTATTATTTTGTTTTCGGGAGTAGTTTTGGAATAGAATCGTGTTTGGTAAAATTTTTATTCCCAGGAACAAATTTCTATTTTTTTTTTCCCGGAACTAGATTTGGAACATAATCAATAATAATAAAAAAGTTGATTCTTGTTTATGAGAACAATTCTAGAATCAAGCCCATATCTTCTCTTCTTCTTCCCTTTTTCTTCTTCTTCATCCACCGATGCGGTTCTTTGTCATTCGTCCGCTGTCCGCCGCCCATCGCCGTTGGTTGTCGGCAACCGGTCTAGCGAGCTTGCCAAGCCAGGGTGAGGTCCAGTGAGCTCGCCGGAGGCAAGCCCAGCCACCGACGAGGCTCGCCCTCGCCAGATCTAGCGAGGCCAAACGGCTTAAAAAAAATTGTTCTCGAAAGGAAAAAAAGTAATAAAATTATTTAAAAATTTTTAAAAATGATTTGGAGTATAAATTTTGAGCAAGACAAGATCAAATACAATTTATTCCAATCAAATTTTGGACAGTTATAAAATAAACAAAAATCTTTAAAATCGTTCTAACGGCGTCTTGCCAAACGCGCGATCATTTGGGCCTGAAGTTTTCATGAGGTATGGCCCATGTTCATCCAAACTTGTCCATTGATCAGCTCCTATTCGTATTTGGGCCAATCTCGATGCAACGAATATAGGAAAATCAAGACAATCGCAATGAAAGGAAGATATTCTGGCTGGAACCCAACCGATTCATGGACTCCTTAGTTTATCCACTTTAAGATGAAGTGGACTTAGCTCTTCTGGCCATTCAGGCTAATGCTGGGCCTAATTTTGAAGAGGAGATGGGCTTGTGCTATTTGTGGGCTGTGGTTAGCTTTTGTACCAAACATAAAGAAATGAAAGGCCTGAAAGAAAAAAAAATAAATATAACGTAATGAAAAGATAATTTATGCTAATCATCACTCTTCTAGGTTGTAACTAGGGATGATCGGTTTTAAAGTGGGTAGATTCTAGACCTGAAACTTGGAATTTGTCTTGTTAGGGTTGGTTCCTAATATTTGGAATTGAGAACCGATCATGTTGATCATGGAACTAGCCTAGAACTAAATTTGCCCAATTCTAAGTTCAATTCAAGAATGGGCCAAGGCTTTTTTTTCCCTTCATTTTTATTTCTTGTTAATATATATATATATATATATATATTATATATATATATATAATAAGCATATGTTACATATGAATAGAATCCTTTCTTCTTGAGGATAATATGTCCAACATATTTAATTTTGACAAATATTTTATGTTCCAAAAAAGAGTGAATGACTTACTTGAGTTAGAGATAAACTGGTTAAGTTCTAGCTTCTACCCTAGATTTGACTTCTATGTTTTACCTTGGAACCGGCCTTATAGGTTTTAGGTTTCGAATAGAACCCACTAGTTTAGGGTATAGAACACATAACCAAACTTCTTAAGGCTTATTCCTAGTTTTGGATTAGGGAACTAGACCGGTGCCCTTGTAAATTGGCTTAGTTGCTCACCTCTAGGTTGTGACAAAGTGTATTATGTTGACCAATTAAACATCTACCTACCTTGTAGATGTGTACCCATTTTTCTCCATCTTGAATTTCACCTAATGCTTTGGAACTAGCCTTGCAAGTTCCATGTTCCAAATATAACCAGCTGGTTTAGGGTATAGAACAGTGAACTAAACCTCTCAAGGCCAATTCCTAGTTTTTGGGTTTGGGAATCGGACCGGTCCCCTCATAAACCAGCTCATTTGCTCAACCCTAGGTTGTGACAAAGTCCATTACATTGACCAATTAAACATCCACCTACCTTCTAGATGTGTATCCATTTTCTCCATCTTGAATTTCACCTAATACCTTGAAATTGGCCTTGTAGGTTCCAGGTTTCTAATAGAACCAATTGGTTTAGGGTATGAATCGAACCTCTTAAGGCCGATTTCTAGTTTTTGGGTTAGGGAACCAGATCGGTGTCCTTGTAAACCAGCTAAATTGCTCACCCTTAGTTTGTGACAAAGTCTATTATTTTGACCAATTGAACATCCACCTACCTTCTAGATGTGTACCCATTTTTTCTACATCTTGAATTTCACCTAATACCGTGAAATTAGCCTTGCATTTCCAGGTTTTGAATAGAACCAACTGGTTTAGGGTATATAAAGTAGTGAACCGAACCTCTCAGGCCGATCCTTAGTTTTTGGGTTAGGGGAAGAACCGGTGTCCTTGTAAAAGGCTCAATTGCTCTCCCCTAGGTTGTGACAAAGTCTGTTATGTTGACTAATCAAACATCCTCCTACCTTCTAGATGTGTGCCCATTTTTCTCCATCTTGAAATTCACCTAATACCTTAAAACCGGCCTTGTAGGTTCTAGTTTCCAAATAGAACCAACAGGTTTAGGGTATAGAATAGTGAACCGAACCTCTTAAGGCCAATTCCTAGTTTTTCGGTTAGGGAACTGGACCAGTCCCCTTGCAAACTGGCTTACTTGCTCAACCGTAGGTTGTGACAAAGTCTATTCCTGCCTTCTAGGTACGTCCCTATTTTTCTCTATGTTTGCATTTCACCTAACTACATCAGCAGCTTTCGCTTCTGCAAAATCAAGACCGTCATCTTCTAGAAAATTCAAAGTCTTATTTCCGACAGAAAGTTAGAGAGCATCTAACTGTATATAGTCACGCTTATGAATATATAAGTGTGCCAATTTAGGTGGCTTTCTTTGACCGCAGCTCATGTCTTGAGCTTATACCATGGTCATGAACCTATAATCTACTGCATGCCCGTAGTTGACAAGGCAAGGAAGAATGCTTATGTCAGACGACAGCAACGAGTGCAATATCTCTTTATTTAAAGGGTTTAAAAACAATATTCGAAGGTTAATGCATGCTGACTAGTGTAAAAGAGATTTCATCCATTACGTTTCTTTTACCTTTTCGGCTGATTCGGCCATATACGTCATCTTTGTCGAGATAAACTTATGATCAAGGATAGACATAACTGATTTTTGAAGCCAATTTATTTCTTATTTTTTGGTATATTGTTCAGCAAGATGAGATGCCTAGGGGATAAAATCGCTAGCTCAGCTTCATCTGTTTGCTAGTCTGCATAAGCACCAAAGTCAAGCACGTCCAGTTGACTAGTCACGATTAGGTGAATATCGTACCTAGGAATTTTATCATAACCACCTCTGTCGTGATCTATATTTTTCAATGCTTGACTTCTCGATCATAGATTGATTTTCCGATTAACACATTATGTGAATGAGAATACATAGAGCCCAGTGCGTCAGTTTCAAAAGGACTAATTGACCTTCCCCGCCGCACTTTTATCTCCATGTGAATCCTCTCTCTTTGAAACCTAACATCATTGAACTTGGGGAGAAGAAGCAAATTCAAAATCGAGTTACCATTGTGACAATTATAGGCTGACTTAATATAGACATTATATGTCAACATCATATAGACCAATAAGCTACGTTGCGGAATCACTTTTGAAAAATTGAAACTGCTTTCTACATTTCTAAAATTAATGTTATGCCCTCACCCCTTTTATTTAATTAGGTTTAAGTCCAATTTGCATATTCCGTTAGTACTCATATTATTATTATTATTATTATTTTATGTTTTCTGAAACCTAAAGTAAAGGAAACGGAATATTGGCTTGATTTTAATGGGTTCTCGAGTACTAAATATTCAACACAAAATAGAAGGGTGAAAAAGAAACTAAAATATGCTTGAAGGACGGCATCTTGCATGTGATAGAAAATTGTCACTTCAATGTAGGGAAGACGAATTATAACATCAGCATCAGGACGTAGGAGGCTGACGTCATCGACTAATCTGGAAAAGTGCGGCCCATTTGTGCTTTTTCATTCCAACTTGCGTTACCCGTGATTGAGGGAATCTGAACCAACCCCTCCTCTTTTAAAAGCAGAATAATAGTATTAGGTAATCAATGGTGTTAGAATATTTAGATATTATTAATACTAAATACCCTAGCAAATGGTAAGAATAGTCAAAGACATATTAACACGATAATAGAAGATTCTTATCTTTCTTTTAATTCATGCTCATTACTTAGAACACTTGATATTATATGATCACGACTTGTTATAAAGCTATGGAGACTATTCTCATGTAAGGACCGACAATTGAGTCAATGTTCTGGCCGTCTATTCCTCCTTATTTTGATGCGTTTTCTGTGGTTGTCCATATCCCTTCTTCCAAAGCACATACCATTTCCATGGTAGAATTCTCCATTTGACAACAACGCTCCACTCATTTTTGTGGCCAAGACCAAAAGTGGAGAGATAGTGAGAAGAAAAGGGCAAACCAATAAGACGATAATGCTTGTCACAGTGGATTCACGTGGGTGTAGAATTTGTCGAAGTCCGTGACGTATAGAGGAGGAAAAACGCTCAAATAGATAGACAGAGAGTGCTGGAAATTTAACTTGAGACCTCCACTTTAATACGTTTTGATGTCTTTAATGTTTTTTTATATAATAAAGATTGGGCACTCAACCTTCAACGATTGCCTAAATCTTTCTTGACAAGAGCAAAAAGAGCCCTCATGTAACACAAGTGGTTCCTCGTCCTTTTCTCGAGTATGAACACTTTCTTTTTCCTTTTCCTTCCCAACGCATATAGCATACATGTTGATTTCGTGCGCACTCAACTTTCAAGAAAAAGTCAAGCCATTTAAAAGTTGAAAATTCGTGGGCCATATTGTGTTTCTTCTTTTCCAGTCTCGAATTATTCTTTTGATTAGTAGGTTTTAAATTTTGGTGTAATTGAACTTTCAGCTACGCTATTTTCATCAGAAAAATAAAATGAGAGAGAGAGAGAGAGAGAGATACTTGAACGTAGGAGGATTGGCGGGCCATTCTTCCATATACTTTTCAAGGGGGTGACAATGGAGCCTGAGATAGTCTCTCCAGTTGTGAACCTTCTCTTTCTTCACATTGAAACTGGTGGACAATCTCATCGTCTTCGTAGGATCCTCCGAATAAAGTTTCATCTTCTCTTCCACCGGCAGGCGGAAGAACTCTGCTGCCACCTCTTGCATCCTCTCCACCGCTTCCGTCGATACTCCATGGTTAATCACCTAATGAAAATCAGAAATATATATCCCAAAATATATAATTTATTACTAGATAATGAGAGGACGATATTTTTAAAGCTTACTTATATCATATCATTTATATCACGTGAGACACTCGACACTTTTTATATTATTAAAGTGTGTAATATATTAAATAGCATATTCAAGGTAGCCTTCGTTAGGACATTGAGGGTTGGACGAATAATCGTGAGACAGGGCACGTGTAATACAAGCATAGAGGAGTAATGTCGAGAACAAGTTCCTGGTGCAAAATGATCAAATGATAGGGTCATGGTCCAACTAATCGAGATACCGTTCTCTCGGACTTTCTTTTTGAAAAGCTTAAGTCTATAGGTGAAGTAGATTCCATGCACACGTGGTCAAATTCAAATTCTGTATTGGTGAGACAACTCTTCAGCTGACCCTTTAACAAAGCGGACGAAAGATCACAAATGAGCTTCACCTGGAAGAAACCGTAAACTCTGCAAGCATCGCCGACTTGACGAACGACTTGGGACCTGTCGTTGCAGCCTAAGTCGATGATCGGGACGTGCTCGAGGGCAGACACTTCGGAGAGGCGGGGACGCTCGGATTCCGGCCTCACGTAGCTTCTTGGCAACCTGGTGAACCGAGTCCCACCGGATATGACTTTAGCTTCCATGCGCAAGCTAAACGATCAACGGCACCACAGAAACAGACAAAATGAGTGGAGGGTTTATATTTTCTGGCCCTTTTTGAGTTTGTGGGTATGACAGGCTTTGGTGAGCTTCCGAGAAGATGAGCACTTTGAGGTGCTACAGACGTACTTATATTAATAGAGCAGCGGCGGCCACCAGCCTTGTTGTCGAAAATTACAAAAATGACCTGGCCCGAAATGAGATTGACCGAGCAACTTCGGTGGCGGAATACAAGGGACTTGAAATTAATACCCTAATGAAGGCTGCTGTGAATATGCTATTTAATATATTACATACTTTAATAATATAAAAAGGTGTCGAGCATCCCACGTGATATAAATGATGTGATATAAGCAAGCTTTAAAAAGATATCATACTCATCATCTAGTAATGATACATATAAATACCCAAAAATTCTGATTTGGGACTTCGGGTTGTCATGATTTTAATAAAGTGATTAACCATGGAGTATCGACGGAAGCGGTGAAGAGGATGCAAGAGGTGGGTATGAGAGCTTTAGTGAGCTTCCGAGAAGATAAGCAATTTGTGGTACCACGGACGTGCGTATATTAATAGAGCAGCGGCGGCCAGCAGCTTGTTGTCGAAATTACAAAAATGACCTAGCCCGAAATGAGATTGATTGAGCCACTTCGGTGGCGGAATACAAGGGGCTTGAAATTCGTGTCGCGCCTTGCGAAATTTATGTATGGCTAGATTCTCATCATTCCAAGGTTGATGCTTGGAATATTTGATTTGAAAAGTGGATGCGCGCATGGTTTGAGGCATCGGCTTCCGTTTCTCGGTCGTTGTATAAATCATATCTAGACAAATGCATGTACCTTGAAAAATGACCATGCTTTTGAACTTTTCTTGATCTGGGTCAAACATATTTGACTTTATTTAAAGCAAACATGATCGAGCTTGATACGATGTATGTAGCATTCATATCTGCTTTCTTCCATTGGTTACCTTTCAATACAACTTCTTAAAAGATACTTAAAAAGTTCTAAATTTATTGCATTTATGTCAATTTAGTCCCAGATCTTTCATTTGGCCAATGATACGTTGATTTTACGGAAAATGAGTAATTTGAAAAACATTTTCAAAAAATAATCGATTGTATTGCTTACAAAAATAAATGAATGAAAACTATTTTTTATCGCCCTAAGGTATACATTGTTATCGATGATAGAAACATTTTCCATTGATAATTTTTCTAAACAATATAAGCAATCATTTTTCAAAAAAATATTTTTCAAATCACTTACATTTTGCGAAACCAATGTTAAATTTTTTGATGATTTGCCAACTTAATTATTCAAACCAATTTTTACTAGAAATCACCGTCGTGGACTTTGGTTGTGCCACATCGATTCCCGATGCTAACAATGGACAATTTTAATACTTTTTTAAAATTATATATTTTTCTTTTCTTTTTCTATCTTTCTTTTCCCTAGCAAATTTGGCTAGGGTCATCGACTGACCCTTATTGGTCACATGCAAGGCCTGGTAGACCCTTGCTGACCATAGGCAAGGGCTTCATGGCCATTGCTAGGTTTAGGCGAGGGTTGTTGGCATTGAGCGAGTTTAGAAAGAAAAAAAAGGAAAAGAAAGAAAGAAAAAGGAAAAAAGAGAAGAAAAATAAAATAAAAGTCATAAATCATTTTTAAAAAATTATAAAAATTTCTCATGTTAGTGTCGACCATCCTAAACCAATCGTGTCACGCAAGGCAATTGTCATCCACATCAGTGATTTTTGGCCGAAATTGATCAGAAATATGACATTGACAAATCGTTAAAAAATTTAGAACTGAATTTGCATAATTCAATAGATTTAAGACTTTTTTGATAATTATCCAACTTCTTTTATAATTGGTAAACTAGTGACTGTAGCTTTGATACGCTTTTATAACCGGAAATAGTAAAGAAGAGGAGATAGGGTAGAATGAAGGTAAGATTGAGTGGACAAATTGAAGTGCTAGCTTTTAATCACTTTACCTAATGAAGTGATAGGGTAGGATTTTTTTTTTTTTTTTTGGTAAACGATAAGGTAGGAATTTAGGTACACGGTCTGACCTGCTTTGTATAATGCTCGATTATATATATGCTTTTTAATTCTCCACAAGTTAGGCAAGTGAATACGAGGGAAAATTCCTAAAAAATTCTATATCTATTGTATATTTGTCAATTCGGTCACAAATATTTTAATTTGGTCAATCAAGTCTTAAACATTTTAATAATTTGCTAATATAGTCAATTCGGCTAATTTTGACCGGAAATTGATAATGTGCACACTAGTCATCTTACATATTACATAATACAGCTAATGTTGATGTGAATTTTTTTTGAAATTTCTTTATTAATTGTTTCCTTTCTTTTCTTTTCGTTTGTTATTGTTGTTGTTAAGGGCCAGTTAGTGGTTGGTGGCCATCGGTTGAGGCCTGGTGACCCCTGTCAACCATCAAGCGAGGTTAGCGCATGGTGGGTGATGACTTATAGCCCTCGCTCAGAACTAGGTTAGGGTCGCAATCGTTGTTGTGGTTGGCAGCGACCTCACGGCCTTCGTCGACCACGTGCAAGGGTAGCGAGCCCTCACTAGCCACTAGGAGCTTTGAGTGAGGGCCGCAAGCCCTCGCCAAGTGGCTTGCAGGAATCACAGGACCTAGGCTGTTGGCGGACGGCCCCCTATCAACCCCTTGACAATAAAAAAGAAAAAGGAAAATACTAATAAAAATTGAGAATAATTAAAAAAAAAAATTTGTGTCAATTGTGTCATGTGTGATGTCTAGTGTTTATGTCATCAATTTCCGATTAAAATTGATTGGATAGACTATATTGGCAAATTATGAAAATGATTTATGATTAAATTAGCCAAAAGTTCATAATTGAATTGGTACAAGTGCAATAAGTTTATGACATTTTTAATAATTTTTTCGTAAACACGAAAATGAGACTTATATGTTATTAGTCTAATGGACCATGCAATTAGCCACGTTTTCCTTCGTTTGCAATTTGGAGATGAAAAGATTGAAACATAGTGTCGGCAACTTTATTTCCTTCCTTCCCTCTGCCCCATTAGCTAAAAACATAAAATGAATGATAAATGCGAGGCACGTGTTGAGAACGCTTAGTATTTTGCCCTAAAGTTCAAAGCAAAAAGAGCACGAAAAAAGGGACATTGGTACGTTCTCGCAAATTTAACGATGAGAAGATGCTAAACCAGCCAAACATTGACAGCAAAATATTGGTTTTTCTTGGGCCATGAAATGAAATAGAAACCGTTCTAAACGTGATGCAATTGCGAGCTTCATCATGTTTTCAGGATCCTAGGAAATGTCGGTAGAGAGGACGAAAGTTTCCCCATTAAAGAACGGTGATGTAGATGTCGGCATCGGACATTCACCGTCCATGGGCATTAGAATATATCTCAACCTATCATCGTAGCATCAATCGGCCACTCTATAAAGATTCTCGATATCTTAGGCAGAAAGAGATATGCCACTTCGTGCAGCAACGTTAATTGTATGTTAGAATCCGTGACGTGCACTCATCGTCGGTCTTTCGAACACGTGAGTTTTAATTTGTATAAATCGACTCATCTAAGACGTGATGAGTTTTGGCTCCGATCCCGTCTCCATTTGCAATTGGTGGAGAGCGATGTAATTCGACAAATGTCGCAAGTTTTTTGTCAATTTACCTAAAGGTGCGTCACTGTGCTTGTGTCACGGTTCGTGACATTCTATACTTGCGACTCTTGTGAGGGGAGCTTGGGATTATCGAGTGAAAATTGAGTGATGCGGAGGGGATGAACACAACTGGTACGTGGGAGTGGCCTCAAGACGGTTGGTGCTAGGAGTTCTAAGATAAAACGAATATATCTCTTAGGAGCTCTAAAGATGGGTTTAACCATGCATAAATTGATCGGGAGCTAATATCGCTCTCTTGATAAGGTCATAATAAGTTGAAATCAGTTGTCAAGTTTAAAGTGATCCGTTGTCGCGCTCAATGATTTAGATGCCTGTTATAAACTGGACATGGTATGATCTCGTATAAGGAAGCTATTCGCTTTATTGTTTTCTTGAACAATTATCAAACGAAGGCTGGCTTGGTAAATTTTGCTTGCTAAGTGCCACACGGGTTGTTCTGTGGCCATAAAACTGCCGACCTGTGATATTTGCATGTGACGAATGTAAACCTTACAATATAAACTTTAGGAACATTCGTGACTCGATTCGATGTGCTATCTTGTCTTTTTTTACCGACCATTCGTGGCTGGTCAGTGACGTCGTAGTCCCAATGACTGAAATGTCAACGAGTTTTTTTCTGGTATAGGTGCGGGGTTCGGCTGTTCTAAAAAGGAGCGGACAAAAAATTGTGCCTCATTTTTTTACTTTCATTAAATTTAGAGAAAATTTCTCACCCCACCAATCCTTTCTAAATGGCGAATTGCGTCTCCTACGGTCTCTTCCCGCTATCCTTCCCCACACGCTTTTTTGATTATTCATTCCAAAAGGCTTCGTGATCGAAAAACTGCGCAATATCCCTCACTATGCATAAATTACAAAGGGTTAATACTCTAAAAACCCAAAACCTGCACCAATAATTTACCAAAAACTATTTTGTTGACAATGAAAAACCCCAAACCGATACACCATGACAAATTTACCCCGATTAACCATAAAAACCTCAAACCTGGGTACATTTTGACAAATTTACTATAAACTAATTTATTCGACGGCAAAAACTCCAAACTCCAAATTTGTCAAATATACTTTTTGGATTAATACAAAAAAATCACAAAAATTGTAAATCATGACAAACAGAAAGCGAAAATCCCAAATTGGTATATCAATCACCATGCATAAATTACAAATTCCCTAATTTTGAAGTACCTACGCCCATTATCATCTTTTATTCACGAGGCCAATTATGAACGTTGCAACGCCAAAGAGATGCAGAGTGTTTTGAGTGTGAACAACGTCATCGGGCTTCTGACATCACAAATTCACAATTGCCATCCAAGGTGGAAAAGAATGGGTCGCACAAGGCATCACTCTCCACCAGTTGTGGTAGTAGGAATCCCACACCCCCACTAATTAAATGGATTCTGCCCAAATTAAAGCTCTCTTTAGTGCAAGCTAGTCATCACCCCTTCTAGTAGATTGCTATTATTGTCGGGAGAATTATTTAAAAAGTCATAGACGCATTGCATTTTTGTTAATTTAATTGATACATTTTAATTGTGCCAATTGAGTCTTAAACCTTTGTCATTATACTCATCCAGTCAATTTTAGATGGAAATTGTTGATGTGAACGTAGATTGTCCTAAGTAGCACATGACCAACGTTGACACTGGCAATTTTTTATATTTCTTTTAATTTTTTTAGCAGCAACCCTTGTTGGGCATGGAAGGAAAAAAAAAGAAAATAAAGAAATGAATAAAAGAATAAAGAATAAAAAATTATAAAATTTGTTCATGTTAGTGTTGATCATGCGACATAGATCGAATGACGTCCATGTCAGCAATTTCCGACAAAAATTAACCGGATGAACTTGATTGGCAAAACATGAAAATATTTAGGTATTTATTTGGAAAAATTAAAAGGTTTAAAATTGGATCGGTAAAAGCGCAATAGGTTTAACACTCTTTGGATAATTTTCCCTATTATAATCTCATATAATCTCTTTGGCAAACTATTAGGATCTTCTAAACTTAAGCTATATATTTATATCGTAAGTTTTCCTCTTGAAAGGAGTGCGCATCGATACATTGCATTTCAATGAAACAAAAGTATATTGTCTCTCTTTTTCTTTTTCTTCTTTTTCAATCTTTTATCCTTTTCTTCCTTCTACTACCTCCTCCTCTCCTCCTCCTAGGAAAAGTGCAAAAAAAAGTCCTAAACCTATTGCATTGGTGCACCAATTTAGTCATAAACTTTTCAATTGAACCAATTCAGTCCCAAACCTTTTACTATCGATACTAATTCAATTCATCCGGCCAATTTTGGCCGGCCGACGCCGGCGTGGACGTTGGCTAGTGGCGGATGCGACGTGTAAATTTTTATGATTTTTTAATTATTTTTTTCAAAATTTTTATTAATTTTTTTATTAATTTTTTTTTTTTTTTTTCTTATTCCTTTTTTTTGGCCTTCTTCCTAACGGTGGCTGGCGAGGGCCGCGAAGCCCTTGCCTGTTGTCGGCGAGGGTCGCGGCCCTCGCCCGGCTCTCCCAGGGCCGTCGGCGAGGCGGCTTCGCCGGATCCGGGCGAGGCCGCCTCGACTACGGCCCCGGGCGAGGCCGAGCGGCCATCGCCAGCCACCGGCGAGGGTCGCGGCCCTCACTTGGCCTCGCCTGGGCCGCGCGCAACAAGGCCGGGCGAGCCCGCACAAGGGGAGGCCGACCTCGCCTAGATCTCAGGCTAAGCCGCCTCGCCCGCGGCCCTAGGCGAGGCTGAGCGAGGGCTGCGACCCTCGCCGACGCCTGGCGAGGGCCACTCGGCCTCGCCCGGGGCCGCGACCGAGGCCGGCTCGACCCGGGATCCGGCGGCGCCTCGCCCGAACCCCGGGAGAGGCGGGGTGAGGGCCGCGACCCTCGCCGGTGGCGGGCGAGGGCTTCGTGGCCCTCGCCCGGCCGGTCAAGCCTCACCGGAGGCTCGTCGACCCACCGTTAGGAAGAACGCCAAAAAAAAAAAAAAAAATAAAAAAAAAAAAAATTAATAAAAAAATTCAAAAATAATTAAAAAATCATAAAAAAATTTCCACGTTAACATCCACAACGTCCACGTCGGTGTCGGCCGGCCAAAAATTGGCTGGATTGACTAAATTGGTACCAATAGTAAAGGTTTAGATCAATTGGTCCAATCAAAAATTGGGACGAGTTGGATCATGTAAATTTAGTTTTTGACTTTTTTTTGTGCTTTTCCCCCTTCTCCTCCTCCTCATAGAGCACCTTCTTTGCTTCCGCTCGTCGCTACCGTTGTGGCATACCAATTGTTGCCGCCGAACCATCGTGGTCGCCACTCGGCCTAGCTTCACAGTCACCACAGGCGATGAGCCTGTGCAACATCTCTCTCTCTCTCTACGCCAATGAATTCCGCCCCTGTGGCTGTGTTGACAAGAAGCGGTGATGACCGTGATGGGGTGCAAGCAACGGGTCGTTGGGGACGGAAGCGATTGATGATGGTGGAGAGAGAGAGAGAGAGAGAGTCTAATTGTGTCATTTTGAGGTAGCAGAGCCAGGGAAACTTTGACAAATTCCATTCTCATCCACTCACGAACAGGAAAAATAAAAGTACAAGGGAGTGAAAGATTGGAGAAAACGATTCAGTCTTTACACATGTCAATGAAGCACGAGATCTCAAATTCGATATTTAGCTCCTTGGTGATCTCTCGCGGCCAAGGCACAAATTAAGTTGTTTAAACCATGAAATAAATGTTTTTACTAACCCCGAGTTAATAGGAAAAATACCAAAAAGGTCCTACACCTATTACATTAGTCTCAATTCTATCTTAAACTTTTTAACAGTACTAATTAAATCATAATTTTTTTTATAATTTATTAATATAGCCTATTTGGCTAATTTTGATTGGAAATTCATGATGTGAATACTGCTATCTTACGCTTCACGTGTAGACGTATTGATGTGGACAAATTGTATATTTTTTAAATATTTTTTGAATTTTTTCTTTTCTTTCTTTGTTTTTTATAACTCTGCTCGATCATCACTGGTCACGGGCAAGGGCCACGATGCCCTTGCTGCAATAGACGAGGACCACAACCTCTCCTAGATCTAGGTGAGGGCCCGATGCCCTTGCCTATGGCCGACAAGGGTGCGGAGGCCCAAGCTTGTGATCGATAAGGGGCGGAGGTCCACACTTGTGGCCGACAAGGGGTGGACGATGTTACCTAGACCTTGCTTGTGGCTAAAGAGGGTTGGTTGGTGACCTCACTGGCCCATGGCCAGGGAAAAAAAGAAAGGAAAAATATAAAAAAAAAAAAAAAAAAAGTAATTGGAAAATTAAAAAATAAATAAATTATCCACATTAAGCCAATCACGTATTCTGTAAAAATGAAGAATGTCCATGTCAATGATTTTTTGAAAAATTGATTGAATGGATTATATTGATAAATCGTTAAAATGTTTAGAACTCAATTGACATAATTTGCGACAAAAAATTGACACAATTGAAGGTTTAAGATTGAATTGATACAAATGTAATAGATTTATGGCTTTTTAAGTATTTTTCTCCCAAGTCAATTATTACGAGATAAGTTCAAAAGGACCGGCGTAATCTTAAAATTGACTCCTAGCTACAGGTATGTTCTACACCATTCAAATGTTCGTTACTAACCTCTTGCCGTGTCATGGACGATCACTTGACACGCCTTAGATCCGAAGAGGTAGCTTTAGTCTGGTCAGGAAAGCTCGTCCAGAATATATGAAAACATGACCAGAATATTAAGGAGTATTTTCATCAAGAGACAAAAAGGAAAAAGATTCGCACGGACTTTTCTGTCTCTACGTGCTTTTTTCTATTGTCCAAGTCACTTTCGGTCCACGACTTGACCTGGGTAGAGAGAAAAGGTCGTTTTGCGTCGAATAGAAAGTTAAAGAAGAGATAAGCCGGTGCTTTTGGGTCAATGAATCGGGTAATGATTGGCTCGAATTGTGTAGACGGCAGATGAATAGACAAGGGCCGAGCCCGAGTGCAACGGAGGTGATTTCGAGGGGGCGGGGGACCGATGCGGGAGGGGCGGCTGTCAGGCATGAGGCAACTTAGGGGATAAGAGGAGGAAGATAGAAAAATGATGTTTGTGTACTAAGGTTCGTAAGATTTGGATTAGGCGTGTCTAGCCCTATAATTGATGGATGGGTGTTGACATCTGAATTTTCATGACTCCATTTAATCGTTTGCTTAAGAAATTGAGAATCGACCTTGATCCCTAAACAAAAATAAATTGCATTTGCGTTATAGTATTAGTGACATTTTAATCTAATAGTAATAGGCCCATATAAACTACATTTTAATTAGGCAGATACTGAATGAGTTTAAGTAGAAAGACTCTAAACTGGATTAAATTTTCAGATTTGAGCCCTCGTGAGCATAAAGTTCGATGAAACCCGTAATCTTATACATATGGCCGAAATTTGCATATGCTCTGCACATGGATGCCCCAAACTTGGAAAAATTGCATTATTTAATCAATCTTTGAGAAATAAAGATGTCATCCTAGAAAATTTCGATTATATGAGAATAGGAGGAAGTGATATCTTAATTTCTTAAGATGAGAGGGTTTATATATTTCTTTGCTTTATTGTTATCTTGAAAATCCCCGGTCCCATACCTAAGAAATTACACATGCCTAAGACGAGCGCACTCCTTCCTCTCCGCGGTGGCTACCACCCACCGAGTTCCAGTCGCCGAGCTCCCGCCACCGCCTCCAAGGGCCATTGACGTGCCACTGCTGCTCCCTGCGACGTACGTAGGTCTCCAGCAGCATCTAGACTAGCCCCGGTGTCCTATCTTTTAATAAAAGTCATTTAGGTGATTCTTAGTGTCCTAGACTCTAGTCTTCTATCTATAAGAAAGAAAATACAAAAATGAATAGTCTCGCATAGTTTAATTGATAGGGTTAATTTATGAACCTATCTCATGTCATTATTATTGCATATAGGTTGCATTTAATTATAATACAGCACACACGTCATTTTAGATTTCATGTTAGTTCATTAATGTATATTACATTAGAATTCATGTAGTCATAATACTTAAATTAAGTCATGTTTATTTCAAACAAGAAAAACAGAGTTAATTGGCCTTGCATAATCCCATTTAAAAATCGTATCTAGGTCATGCATGCATTACATCATCGTCTGCTCTCTAGTTTATACAATCCATGTTGATTGGGGAATTAAAAGCTGTGCTCTTGCTTATTTAGTAAATCCAGGTTCTTTATTCTTTTCCAAGCAATTTATTTACCATTTTAATTAATGAGTGTTACATTATTGCTTGCGCACCGTAATATCACCTCTCACCTATTATTAGTTTAGAATTAAAGGTGACCAGGACTATTTGCGAAATATATTTCAAAATAAAGAGAAAAGATATCAAAAAGACATTAAATTGATTTAGCGAATCAAGTCTTTGTATCCATGAATCTCTATTTCGCAGAAATAAAATGCACTCTCAAATTTTACTTTGCGTTTCTAATCGATCTGTAGATTACAGTTAGTGGCGACTTTAAAATAAATTGAATTGTATGTTAAAAAACGATACATCTAAATAACAAGTTGCAATTGGAATAAGTTTGGGAGAGTTTGCACTAAATGACAATATTATCTCTTTAGTGAGCAACCGTTGTTGCTCGCCTAGCAATCCATTAACTTACTTTTAGTGGTTCATTTCGAGAAAGGTAGCAACAATAGATATTATAGTCGCTGAGAATTCAAGACGTGTTCACAATAAGGAACAATGGATCTGCACCGGCATGAGTGGCTGCATGTGATTGCACATGCGCTTGCTGCGATCGATGGGCTCGAGGGATTGAAGCTGGTCATTTTGACTTGACTCAATGTGCATGGACGGTACTGCGCAGGATGTGGATCAGCGATGAATGGAACAAGACATCTAACGTGACCCTGTCGGGCCCATCTCGTTTCGTAATGTTATCTTTGCAACTTGGAAGGGGAATCCACGCCCATGTGTATCATTCTGTTGATGTGATCGTTGCTGAGGGAATGAGAGAGAATGAGAACGAAATCAAATTCATCTAAATAAATAGTCGAAGAGCGAATTCATAGTATGCCCATTTAATTGCACTTCTCAACCACCTTATCTCGATGCTTAAGTGGGAACTTTATGAACTCGGAAATTTCAGAATCAAATATCAGATAATCAACTCTTGTTTGTTGATTCGTAAATGCTTGTTATTCTCTTTGGTAGCAGGTGACCAGCAGCAAGAATTTTAGTATGTATTCACTTGCTATGCTAAAAAGGCCTCGAATATATGTTGCAATGGTGCATCAATCTGACTCGTGTGGCTTCATCCCTTTGAATTACACGACAATCTCATCATCTCTGTCTTGTTTTTCTTGATCAGAAATCTTATCATATCTTTGCCTCAAGGATTCTTACTCATTTCGTCTTCAAAGTCTGCATGCATGCGCAGAGGCTAAAAGTTTGCGGCGCCTATTGCGGACATCTAAATAGTTCTATCTTTCTATACTTTTTCGTCTTTTAATGTTCTTTCTAGTTAACTCGGACATGACATAAAATTCTAATGATTCAAAAGCTTAAAAATACTCTGCAAGTTTCATAAACAGATTAAATCCATACTTTTAGCCCATGCATAGATTGTTTATCTCGACCACATTGAACGGGAAAATAATTATTTATGAATATCCCAATTTCAATATTAGTTGTTTGTTTGCATCTATCAGGAAGATGGGCTTTATCTAGTATAGAAATGGTGATTATGACATCACTAAGATTCTTTTAATCGAAGGTCTTACAACATCGAACATTATTTTATACCAAATTGACTTATAAATCGATGGGATAAACTCTAAGTGAATGATCTTGCAAGCAAGTGAGACACATTCAAGCATTCGCATGACCTAGAGACGTATTTTTTATTGTCTCTATGCTTATCGATAAGGACGTCTATCTAATCCCCTCTATTGCATTATATCAACCTTATCTCGGCTGATTTTGCGGTCTCTGGAGAATTCCAATGTGATATGCACTCTCTGGGGAGACGTGATGGTTTAGGCTCATCGATTCCTATCAAGAACCCAACTAAATCGTCGGTGCTTTCATCACCTACACACCTAAGAAGAAGTGACGTCACCCCAGGATCACATTACCTAATATTTCTATTTATACCTAACAAATTTAGGCCTTCAATCATTGCTAACTCACTTTAATTAAGCAAAATTTCTTCTTCTTTTTTTTTTTTTTCTCTAAGCTATTGTTACGATAGAGTTTTCACATGTGCCGTGCATTACGTCAATTATAAAAGCCTTAGGACATATTTGCTTTGGCAAGCTTTATGATAAAAAAAAAAAAATTCTCCAAAAATCATTTTTTAGAAAAATATTTTCCCCCTTTACAGGTTAGTAAATAGTTATTTTCGTAATTTTAAGTATATATATTTTCTTTGACAGTAAATACTTTTTGTTGATCGATCATTTTTAACAAACCGGACGTGTGAAGTTTAGAAAATTAAGTCATGATTATATTTATTTTCACTCAAACAAACGTAGCTTAATGCTAGACAAGACACTAAATCGCACTCTCTCGCTAAAAGTGCACAAAGCATTGATCGGTGCACGTCATTCACGGCTATCTGTTCCCCGCAATGGCAGACATAAAGAAAGGCCGCATTCTGTTGTGTTCTCCAGTTGATCGGAGAAGCTGGTGACTTGAATGTAATGTCACTATGACACAATCCCTCCAATTTCACATGGTCTATAGTTTAGCTAGTTCGGTCACCGAACGTTACATCATGTTTTGGTGTTCACTTAACAATATTGGCAAGCTAACCAGTAGATGCATAAATCAATTAGGACATCACTTTTGAGAAGGACATGCCATCCACCCAATTGATATCATTGGGATTTTATATAGATATGGTCTTCCTCCATCATATAATTTGAACTGTGTGGTTGAATATTCTAACACGTTGAACACCTTGAGTGCGGTATCACATCTAGGTTGTCCAAGATCACGTGTTGTGTTAGAGATTAATGAAGAGATTCTTCATATCTCCCTTGATCGTGCATATCCGACCAATGAAGTATATGCGCAATCAATGGGTATACGCACAATCACCGAAGATGCAGAGAGTATCCTGATTATCTCTTACGAATTATACGATCAATCGAAGATATGCCCAATCAATGGAGATTTCGAAAATCTCCTAAATATCATTAACATGATTAATGGCAAGTGCATGCAACCTAATAAAGATAAGACCGATCAATTATAACCATCGACGTTCGAGAAGAATATGAGGGAACGATAAGGAGACTGACAAGTCTTGTGGAAAATTACATAACCAAACAAAAAAGGGAAAAGGAACAAATAGTCTTTGTGGAAAAATTGTGCGTACTACGAATGTGGCAATTGCCAGTCCATGTGCACCAAATTCAGGCAAGCGTACGTAGAGAAAAGCACTACACACGAATTCTTCCCATGCAGGAAACAAGAAAAAGAGGCGCGGCGGATCCGCGAAAGATATCCGTCAGTTTCACTTGCCTAGGCTCGTCCACAATTAAAATTTATTTCAGATAATTAGCAAAGATGCACATGCGCATGTGTACGAAAGGAATCGGTATTTAAAAAACTTCTGCAAAATTGTATAATTATAAAGCACTTGAATTATCAATCATTGGAATGCAATTATTGACACACTATGAAGGAATCACGAACACGCACGTGAAAAAGGAAAACATTTATTGATTTGGACTTATTTTGGTGACTTGACTTTAAGATTACAAAAAAAAAAGAAAAAGAAAATCTCAAGCGTGAACATGCATGAGGAAAAGGAAAACATTTGTTGATTTGGACTTATTTTAGTGACTTCGATTTTAAGATAAAAAATTCTCAAGCTTTGAAAATGAAATACATGATAGATAGGATATATCTATCGATTTATGCGTTTGTCCATTTATAGATGAGAATTCATCCCCTCGCCGAATCCTATTCCTAGCCATCATCGAACAAGCCTGCATCCCGAGCAACCCATGAAGAGCTTCTCAGAAGGCCACGAAAGACTGGCCCAAGAACGTGCATCACCGCGTCTTTTAATTTTTTTCATGCTCAGTACGTCATGGGAAGTTGGAACCCCCAATTTCTTTAATGAACAGTAGATTGATCTCGAGTACGAGCTTGAGCCATAAGCTCGTGGAGCCTCGCCCGATGAACGTAAACAAAGGTAGTTTACCAAAGTTTGTTAAGATTAGTTAAGTCGAAAGACTCGTACATACCGCGTCAAGAAACAAGAGCCTATGTATAATAGCTGCACGAGAATAAAGACGGATTGCATTGTCTAATACATGCACTTGGTATTGGGAATTCATAGTAAATTAATACCGATTACACAAGCGACCTCCACTGCCTTCCTTCCTGTTTGTCTAATCTTTGAAATGTTTCCCTCGGCATCAAATTTCTAGGTTGCATACATATTTTAAGTCCATGCCATTTGTCAATTCAGTCTTATACCTTTCATTGGTGCTAATTGAGTCATAAACATTTTTACATTTTACCAATTAACTCCATCATATTAATTTTAGATGGAAATCATTGATATGGACGTGGCCCATCCTGATGTGGCACATGGCTAGCGCTAACGTGGTTAATCTTTTTTATATTTCTTTTAAATTTTTTTATTAGAGGCAACCATCGTTGGGCTTGGATGAAAAAAAGTAAAAGAAAGAAAGGAAAAAAAAGAATAAAAAATTATATAAATTGTTCATGTCAGTGCCGGCCGTGCCATATAGGACGGATGACGTTCATAGCAATGATTTCCGACTAAAATTAGCTGGGTGAACTTGATTGACAAATCATGAAAAATGTTTATGATTCAATTGGTGAAATTGAAAGGTTTAACATTTGATTGGTAAAGTGCAACAGATTTAAAATTTTGTGGATAATTTTCCTTGTTATAGTCTCATATCATCTCTTGGGCAAAATATTAGGATCTTCTAAGTTTAAGCTATATATTTATATCGTAAGTTTGCCTCTTGAAAGGAGGGTTGATCGGTACATTACATTTCAATGAAACAAAAACATATTCTCTCCCTTTGTCTTTTCCCTCTTCTTTAATCTTTTATCCTTTCTTCCTTCTACTACCTCCTCCTCCGCCTCCTGATCGAGCACCTTCTTCGCTTCCGTTCGTTGCTACCGTTGCGGCGTACCAATTGTTGCTGCCCTCCCATCGTCGTCGCCACTCGGCCTAGCTTCACAGTCACCACAAGCGATGAGCCTGTGCAACATCTCTCTCTCTCTCTCTCTCTCTCTCTCTCTCTCTCTCTCTGCGCCCATGAATTCAGCCCCTGTGGCTGTGTTGACAAGAAGCGGTGGATGACCGTGATGGGGTGCAAGCGACGGGTGGAACGGAAGCGATTGATGACGGTGTAGAGAGAGAGAGAGAGAGAGAGAGAGAGATGTAGTAGAGCCGGGGAAACTTTGACAAATTCCATTCTCATCCACTTACGAACAGGAAATAAAAATACAAGGGAGTGAAAGATTGGAGAAAACGATTGAGACTTTACACATGTCAAGGAAGCACGAGATCTCAATTGCGATTTTTAGCTCCTTGGTGATCTGTCGCCGTCAAGGCACAAATTAAATTTGATTACACCATGAAATCAATGTTTTTACTAACCCCAAGCCATTAGGAAAAGTACTAAAAAAGTTCTAAATCAATTACACATTTATATCAATTTAGTCATAAACATTTTTATAAGTTTTAAACCTTTTGACAATTTATCAATGTAATCCATTCGGTTAATTTTGATTAGAAATTGCTAACATGATACCAGTCTTTCTACGTGGCACAACTAGTATTGATGCGGACAAATTTTACAATTTTTAATTTTTTCAAATTATTATTATTATTTTTTTTTATAACAATGTTCGATCAATACTAGTCAGCAAGGTCCACGTTGCCCTTGCCGGCAATAGGTGAGGGCCGCAACCTCACTTGTGACTGATGAGGGTGCGGAGGCCCACACTGGTGGCTGACAAGGGGTGGAGGCCTTCACCCAAACCTAATATTGAATATTAAGCAAGATTTTTATGAAAGTGAAGAAAAAAATTCAATTATTATTACATATTATGATAATTTATATGCATAGAGCAAATAATTGCACCAAAGTCAAGTAGTTAATACATTACTTTATTTTGATAGAAAAATAGGATGGTCCATACCAAAATGGGCGCAAAAGTAATTCACGGGATCATGCATCTTCTACTTTTTACTAGTTATAATGAAAAAAAGTGTAGCTGGTTTAGTCTAGCCAATCGTAAAAATTCTATTGATGAATTATATTTATATTAAGTAATAAAAATATTAACTAATCAAAATTTTATTAAATATTGAATAATAAACTATAGTATAAACTATACTAATATACCTAAAATATGTAATAAATATAAATACTAAATAATAAATTGAAATACAAAATTAAATATATATATTCTATATATAGAAAATATATATTTTAGAATAGAAAGACATTAAAATATAGACCAATCCCCTCGGAATATTTTATACACCCATTATTCTAAGCTTCATGTTATTCCTTTCATGAGACATGTCACCTATGGCTGGCAAGGGTTGGTCGGTGATCTCAATGGCGCACAACTAGGAAAAAGAAGAAAAAAAAAATTATCTATGCCTGCGTTGGTCATGCCACGTAAAATGAGTACTGTCCATGTCAGCGATTTTTAGCTAAATTGGTCAGATAGACTATATTGACAAATCGTTATAAATTTATAACTTAATTGGCACAAACTGCAACAAAATATTTGACATAAATGAAGTTTAAGACTGAATTTGTATAAATGCAATAAATCTATAGCTTTTTTAGTACTTTTCTCTCAAGTCAATCATTACGAGATATATTCAAAAGGACTGGCGCTGGCATAGTTTTAAAATTGACCCCTAGCTACATGTATGTTCACATCTAAATTTTCGGTCATAACCTCTTGCCGTGTCATGGACGACCACTTGACACGCCTTCGATCCAAAGAGGTAGATTTCGTCTAGTCGGGAAAGCTCGTCCACAATATATGAAAACATGACCGGAATATTAAAGAAGTATTTTCAGCAGGAGACAAAGAGGAAGAAGAAAAAGAAGAGAAAGAAAAAGATTTGCATGGACTTTGCTGTCTCTTCGTGCTTCTTTCTCTTGTCCAAGTCACTTTAGGTCCAGGACTTGACCTGGTAGAGAGAAAAGGTCGTTTTGCGTCGAGTGGAAGTTAAAGAAGAGATAAGCCGGTGCTTTTGGATCTATGAGTCTGGCAATCTCGTATTGTGTAGGCGGCACATGAAGTCAATGTTGAAACTCGTATTGAATTGCGATCGGCTCGAGAGATTCTAGATTAGTATGTCGAGCAAAAAGATCCATGCACAGCCATCATGCCCACAATAATATATGGTAGTATATTATTGTGGAACACTGAGCAAAACATATGGTCTGCGTATATTCCCAAAATGTTTTTGCTCAGTTATCCTAATCTCTCGTCTTGGCCGATCTCAAGAATGTCATTTTAGATTGGTATGAAGACGTCCTTCGCATGAACAAAACCTTAGTGAAACAGTTCCCCCGACAATGAGTGGCGTATGTACTAAATCAAGAGACTTGCATTATATTCTAAATTGAGACTTTGTTTGAAGTGAGAATAGTCAAACGGTATCACATGATATGTTATAGCGATGATTTGCCTTGTGGGGCATGATGGCTTTGGTTGTTGAATCAACATGGGGAGCAGCGTGCATGAGGGGGACATGGATCTGCTATTACCACGCTAGTCCATTTGTTCTCAACCTTTGCTCGGCCATGTTAGCTGCCGCAGGCTTGGCCGCCCTTGCCATCATCCACCTACAGAGGTGCCCTCCATCGCCGTTCTTTACTGATGGCGGGGCTCGAAGCCACGTCGAGCTTCCCAAGGCTGGCAAGAGGGCAATGACTCCACATATAGAGGGTCGACCTCCATGGAAGGGCTGAGTGCTCCATGCCTATAAGAATCGACGGTGACGTCAAGGTCTCAATTACCATGGAAGCACCACTGCTAGAAATATAGAGGATGAGCAAAGTATGCGGAAAAGACGGGAAACAGTGGTGGCAAAAGCAGCGATTGGACTAGGTGTGGCTAGTCCTATGATTAGGTGAATAGGTGTCGACATCTAAATTTTCATGACTCTATTTTGTCATTTACTGCATGAGAAATTGGGAGTCAACCATGATCCCTAAACAAAAATAATTTGCATTTTATTACAGTATTAGGAACATTTTAATATAAAAAGCTGTGCTCTTGCTTATTTATTAAATCCAAGTTCTTTATTCTTTTCCAAGCAATTTATTTACCGTTTTAATCATTGAGCATTACATTATTACTTGCGCACCCGCAATATCACCTCTCACATATTATTAGTTTAGAATTAAAATTGATCAAGACTATTTGCAAAATATATTACAAAATAAAGAGAAAACATACTGAAAGGACATTAAATTGATCTAGCGTAATCAAGCATTTGTATCCATGAATGTCTAGTTCGCAGAAATAAAATGTACTATCAAATTTTACTTAAGTTTCTAATCGATCTATAATTGATTAGTGGCGATTTTAAAATAAATTGAATTGCATGTTAAAAAAATGATAAATCAAAATAATAAGTTGCGATTGAAATAATTATGGGAGAGTTTGTGCTTATCGATAGTACCATCTCTTCAATAAGCAACCGTTGTTGTCTGCCTAGCAATTCATTAACTTTCTCTTAGTACTTCACTTTAAGAAAAGTCACGGCAATAGACATTGTAAGCATGAGAATTCAAGACGAATGGATCTGCATCGGCATGAGTGGGTGGATGTGATTGCTCGATGGGTTCGAGGGATTGAAGCTGGTCATTTTGACTTCACGTCAATCACAAGATATTCGAGATATGCATCGACATTGACTTGACTCACAATGCACGGATGGTGCTGCGTAGGATGTGGATCAGCGATGAATGGAACAAGACATCTAACGTGACCCTGTCGAGCCCATCTCGTTTCGCACCGTCATCTTGCAACTTGGAAGGGGAATCCACGCCATGGTTATCATTTTGTAGATGTGATCGTTACTGTAGGAACAAGAGACAATGAGAACGAAATTAAATTCATCTAAATAAATAGTCTAAAAGCGAATTCATAATATGTCCCTTAAATTACACTTCTCAAACACCTTATCTTGATACTTAAGTGAGAATTGTACGAACTCCCAAAGTCAAGAGAACGTAATCAAAGTACTGCTGATTAAACCTTTTCTTCTCTGCCATGTATACATATCTCAAAGAATTTTCATTTCAGAATCAATACTAGGCTATCAACTCTTGTTTGTTGATTCGTAGATGCTTGTTATTCTCTTTGGTAGCAGGTGACCGGCAGTAAGAATTTTAGTATATATTCACTTGCGGTGCTAAAAAAGGCCTCGAAGATATGTTGCAATGGTGCATCGGCCTGACTCATCTGGCTTCATCCCTTTGAATTACGTGACGATCTTATCATGTCTTTTTTTCTTGGTCAGAAATCTTATCATATCTTCACCTGGAGGGTTCTTACTCATTTTGTTTTCAGTCTGCATGGATGTGCGGAGGCTAAAAGTATGCGGCGCCTATCACGAACATCTAGATCGTTTTACCTTTCTACTCCTTTTCGTCTTTTAATATTCTTTCTAGTTATCCCAGGCACAGCATACAATTCTAATCATCGAAAGCTCATGAAATACTCTGTAAATCTCGTGAATAGATTAAATCTAGACTTTTAGCCCATGCATAGATCGTTTATCTTAACCACTTCGAACGGGTTAATAATTCTTTACGAATATCTAAATTTCAATATTAGCTGTTTATTTGCATCTATCGGGAAGATGGGCTTTATCTAGTAAATGGAGATTAGGATATCACTAAGATTCTTTTGATCAAAGGTCTTAAGACATCAAACATTATTTCTTACCAAATTGACTTATAAATCGATGGGATAAACTCTAAGTGAATGATCTTGTAAGCAAGTGAGACACGTTCAAGCACTCGCATGACATAGAGATGTATTTTTTATTGTCTCTATGCTTATCAATAAGGACGTCTATCTAATCCCCTCTATTGCATTATATCAACCTTATCTCGGCTGATTTTGGGGTCTCCGGAGAATTCCAACGCGAAATGCACTCTCTGGGGAGACGTGATAGTTTAAGCTCATCGAGCCCTATCGAGAACCTAACTAAATCATCGGTGCTTTCATCACCTACATACCTAAGAAGAGGTGATGTCACCCCAAGATCACATTACCTAATATTTCTATTTATACCTAACAAATTTAGGCCTTCAATCGTTGCTAACTCGCTTTAATTAAGTAAAGTTCCTTTTTCTCTTTCTCTAAGCTATCGTTACGGTAGAGTTTTCACGTGCGCCATGCATTACATCAATTATAAAAACTTAGGGCGTATCTGTTCTGGCAAACTTTATGATAAAAAAAAAAAAAAAGAAACTTCTCAGAAAATCATTCTTTAGAAAAAAATTTCCCCCTATTCAAGTTAGTGAATATTTATCTTCGTAACTTTAAGTATATATAATTTTCCATTGACCAATCATTTTTAACAAACTGGACAAATGAAAGTTCAGAAAATTAAGCGTGCTTTTTTTTTTTTTTTTTTAAAACTCAAACAAACATGACTTAATACTAGACAAGACACTAAATCGCACTCTCTAGCCAAAGCGCACAAAGCATAGATCGGTGCACGTAATTCACAGCTATCTCTCCCCCGCAATGACAGACATAAAGAAAGGCCGTATTCTGTTCTGTTCTATAATTGATCGGAGAAGCTGGTGATTTGAATGTAATGTCACTATGACACAATTCCTCCAATTTCACATGGTCTATAGTTTAGTCAGTTCGGTCACCGAACATCACATCATATTCCGGTGTTTACTTAACAATATTTGCAAGCTAACCAGTAGATGCATAAATCAATTGGGACATCACTTTGAGAAGGACACACCATCCACCCAATTGATATCATCGGAATTTTATATACATCCGGTCTTCTTCCATCATATAATTTGAGCTATGTGGTTGAATATTGTAACGTGTTAAGCGCAATGAGTGCAATATCATGACTAAGCTGTCCAAGATCATGTGATAAATGAGGTTTTTCTTCATATCTCCATTGATCATGCATGTCCGATCAATCAAAGATATGTGTGATTGATTGGGTTTATGCACAATCGTGAGAGATGCGGACAGTATCCTAATTATCTCTCACCAATCACCCGATCAATTTAGGATATGCCCAATTGCTGGAGATTTCGAAAATCTCCGAATTATCTTTGACATTATTAATGCGAAGTGCATGCATTCTAATAAAAGATAAGACCAATCAATTATAGTCATCGACATTCCACAAGAAAATGAGGGAACGATAAGGAGATCGACAATCTTGTGGAAAAAATGCAAAACCAAACAAAAAGGGAAAAGAACAAAAGCTTTGTGGAAAAAATTGTGCGTACTACGAATGTGGCAATCGCCAGTCCATGTGAATCCAATTCAGGCAAACGTACGCAGAGAAAAGTACTCCACACGAGTCCGTCACATGCAGGAAACAAGAAAAAGAGGCGTAGCGGATCCGTGAAAGATATCGATCAGTTTCACTTGCCTAGGCTCGTCCACAATTAAAATTTATTTCAGACAACTAGCAAAAGTGCAGATGCGCGTGTGTACGGAAAAAAATCGGTATCTAAAAAACTTTCGCAAAATCGCATAATTATAAAGCACTTGAATTATCAATTAATGGAATGAAATTATCAACACAAAATGAAGGAATCGTAAGCGTGCGTGTGGAAAAGGAAAACATATCTTGATTTGGACTTTTTTTGGTAACTTTGATATTAAGATAAAAAGTATTCAAGTTTTGAAAGTTAAAAACATGAAAGCCTCATCGAATGTTTTAGCAAGTTTGTAGAACTTAACAAGTCCACCAACATCGTCGGATCCTAGCCGTGATCGAACAAGCCCGCATTACGAGCAACCGTGAATTTAAGAGTAAGGCCCCTCGATAGTCCAACCCATGAATATGTTCTCAGAAGGCCACAAAAGACTGGCCCAAGAACAGAATGTCCACTTTGCGTGGATCACCGCGCCTTTAATCTTTTCTTGCTTAGTGCATCTTGAGAACCCCGAATTCTTTAATGAACAGTAGATCGATCCCAAGCTCGAGCTCTAAGCTTGTGTCCAACTCTACAAGTGGAGCCTCATCCAATGAACATAAAAAAGGCAGTCTACCCACGTTTGTTAAGATCAATTAAGTCGAAAGACTCGTACATATTGTATTAGAGTAATTAAATATTAAACCACGCCTTTATCTAATAGCTTAAATATTTTTATTAGTTAGCAGTGGTTTACAAAATTTCATATAATATCAGAGTTGAAAATTCTAAACTTGAATTTTTCCATGCCCCACTTGCCTCCCCAATTAAATTTCCACCCTTGGGGTAGTGTTAAAATAATTAAATATTAAACCACGCCTTTATATAATAATTTAAGTTTTAAAATAATTGGCAATGGTCCTACAAAATTTTACATATTTCATTGAACTAGGGGGAGCGATTTTGAGATATATTTGTGAAGATTGAAATTAACTCATAGAGGTTCTTTTTGATGTAATAGCAAGCTTTGTTTTGGAATTCCGCATGTACACCAAAGGACAAAAATGTGAGGCTTAGTAAGAGACGGGTCAAAGCAAATAATATCTTGAGTGAGTTAAATTTAATACAGTATCAAAGCAAGACCCTCTTTAGTAGGAGTGTGGTTTGGGAACCAACCATGTGGAAGCTGGCAGGCCGGTAACAATCCAATTTGATGAGAGTGGGAGTGGTTATAAGGGTTAGAAGATCTAGACAAGGAGCGGCTCTTAGCAAGCTTCTAAAATAGTAAAAGTGGCAAGAATAGACCAAACTGTGCACTAGACAAGGGGAAAGTAACTCTGAGATACATTTGTAAAAATTGGAATTACTTTATGGATGTACTTTTTGGCATAATGGCAATATTTACATTGGAAGTTCAAAGTTAAGCGTGCTTAGGTTGAAATATTACTGGGATGAATGACCTTTAGGGAGATTGTCTCATTGTAAGCCAAATGACAAAATCATAAGATTCGGTATATGATGGGACAAAGTGGATAGTATTTTGAGTGAGTTAAATCCACGGAAGATGAATTAGCTTTTATTCATATGTACAAGCAAAGATTATAGTTTCTCAAAAATAAGATCATCCGGAGGCTTTGCAGGTTTCTCCCCCTCTTTTTTTGGGTGGGGTTGACGCAGGACTACGGTTGGCGACTTTTTCTGCATATCCCTGGAAAGTGCTTTAACTTTTGACAAAAAGCAGTGTCCAGCCCAAATTATTTTCCCTCCTTTTTCCTCATTTTCCCTTTATGAGAAAAATCACTATTTTTGTCCTTATCATGTGCATGTGCTACCTTTTTGGCTATTCAATTATCTAAATTCATACTTGGGATTCATATGGTAAGCACTAAAGTTGCTGCCCCAATTTAAGATTCAATTATCTTTCTTTTACCAAAACAAAAACAAGATAAATATTTGGGTGCCTAAGAACTCTTTTAATCTCATTATTCAACTCTATTCCTTTCACTATCGCATAAATCCGAGACTTTACACATGATTAACAATTTTCCAGCTATATTAAATACAAACGTATGATTGGAAAATTAAAAGGCTGTAAATAACTCAAAGGAAGAAGCTAGCGTAGGGATCGGAGTTTCGATACTACTTTTCATAATTATACTTGTTCAAAAAGTTCAGAATCAAGACCACTAGGATCAAGAACATTTACATCGCGAGCACATAATGCGTAGCTTCTTAACAATTTTTAGATTTTGAGTATAATATAAAAACAGAAAATCATTCCTCTACTCTCCACTTTCATGAATCGATATCGCCCATAAAAGCGACAGCACATACGCTCCTTTCGACTCCATGCATATATCGAGAAAGGGATGACCAAGATAACATTAACAAATCAAAACAACCTTTTTACATCTCATTATAACTTCAACTTTCTCATCTTCTCAACCATCATTAACATCATATGTACACACCAAAAAAGTAAAAATACATCAACAAAAGGCCAGCCCTATCAAACAGAAGAGAAGAAAGCATAAACTTGAAAAAGCAAAAATATGTATCGTAAAAGTAGCGGTGACGATAAGTTCCCTTCTTTCCTTTTTTTTTCACAGAGAAGTAGAACATTGGCTTCCTTGCTGGGAGCTCAACGGGCCGGTTGGAATCGCCGGCCCGAAATCCATTACCGCGATGCAGTTGACATTGATTGGATAATTCCACGAAACCCAAGTCCCTACCTTCCACCTTATCCTCCCATTCGCTTTGACACTGATCGACAATTTGCCCGCGCTCTGATCACGGCCCACTTCATAACCGAAAGAGGGAGCGACGGGAATCGAAGTCCCCACGAGGGAGGCGGTCAAGAGATTGGTTTCCTGGTGCCCTTGATAAAAGGGTGGAAGAGGATAGTCAAGGGTTATCTGCTGGCCCTTGTAGGCGACGTAAACCCGGAGGCCATCGTAGTAGATGCCGACCTTGGTGTTAGGGTTTGTGGCGACGAGGGTGAGTTGAATGGAGGAGTTGATGAGCTGCGGATTGGTGGAGAGGTTAAGTTGGTAGATTTGGGCTTGTTGCAGGGAGAAACGGGGCTTGGTGGGGTGGAGGAGGAGGTAGATGAGGAGGATGAAGGAGAGGAGGGTGGAGAAGAGAGTGGACAAGGCAAAGAAGAGCTTCTTGTAGAGCTTGGGTTTGTCTAGGTTTTCGTAGAACCTTGCTTGCTTTTCGGCGCAGTGCTTGGGTGATCTTATGTCGATTTGTGTCATTTGCAGTTGAAGTGAGAGAGAGAGAGAGAGAGAGAGAGAGAGAGATGAGAATGAAGGATAAGGAAGGAAGGAAGGAAGGAAGGGGAGACTTGGCATGCTAAGGAAAGAGAGGTGATAGAATGGGGTTTAATAAAAGGAGAGACTAACCAAAAAGGGTGAAAAGCAACCGTTACTTTAATTGGGTTTGACTGGCAGCTACTCCCTCTCTCTCTCTCTCTCTCTCTCTATATATATATATAGATGGAGGGAAGATATTTTACTGGAAATTTACCATTATCATTTCATGCATGACCAGCATGAATTTTTTTTAGATGACCATACCACCTTCTTCCTAGTTTGCTTCTGTAGTTTCACTCAAACTGAAGAAGACATGCTTAACTACATTGATGAAAATTTCAAAAAGCACCTTTGACAATGACTGCATCGGTTCCAAATCGACCCCGATTTCGCCAGTTAATTTTCTTCTTCAAGTGCTAGCTTTGACGAAAGGTTCATTAGTATACAGTTTTTCTCCAAACAAAAGGCTCATTCACTGTTCAAATCTTGGTTTTATGTTTATCCGATTTTGTTCGTAACTAATATATGCATAGTCATTACATAAGATACCCTCTCCTATATTGGATTTAAATACAAAATGATATACATTATGGCTGTTAAAATGGGCTACAAACCCATATTCTAATCCACATTTATTTTGATGGATCGTAAATAAGTCACCTCAAACTTAAAAGCATTGGTTATAGGGGGTGGCTACTGGCTAGCATGATCGTCCACTGTAGAATAACAGCGGAACGCTCAAAGGCTAGCCACTAATCCTTTTGGAGGAAACCGATAACCGGTTTTAATTTGTGACCCCATGTTTCTTTTCTTTTCTTTTTTCTTTTTTTTTGACTTCCATGTTTCCTTAAATACCAAAGTATAAATAAATAAATACTGGCAACAAGCTCAAATTTAGAGATAACAGCAGATGAAGGCCCACGAAATCAATTTTCTTAAATATGAAGAAAGAAAAATAAATAAATACCGAAATATAAATAATTACAAGTAAAAAAATATTATAACTTACTAAAATAATCGTTAATGTCATTACAAAAATCTATTAAATTTAAAAGATGAAAAAGCGCTTGAAACATCAGCTTCGCAACTAGTAACAAAATCATTGTACAATTAAATAGTTGATCCTTCCTTTTGTTCAAACCAAATTGCTCTTAAAGGACTCTCCAATAACCTAAAATTTAGACAATTGATATCAATTATGCATTAAACAAGTGAAGCAAAGAAAAGATCAAAATAAGAATAATGTGTTAGTAGAGAGTTCCAAAAAAAAATAAAAATAGTAGAGTAAAAAATGTATTCACCATATGAAAAAGTTAGGATAAGAATAGTAGGAGTGCCAAAACTTTTTTTTAGTTCACTTGAGTATCATAAATTTGAAAAATTGATCACTTGAGTACTAATTCCGATTTGTCTCACTAGAAAATCTGACATGGACGCCATTTGTTCAACAGATATCACGTGCATTGATATGGCCAATTTTTAATTTTAATTTTAATTTTTTAATTTTTTTATATTTATTATGCTTCTTTTTAGGGCCAGCGAGGGTCATCGACGACCCTCACTACCTAGGCGAGGCCATCAAGGCCTCACTAGCTGCTGGCAAGGCCACAAGGGCCTTCATAGCCATATGGATGAGGTTTGCCTTGCCCTTGCCATGAAGGCCTTAGGTGAGGGCATCACGGCCTCGCCGACTATTGGCGATGCCACCCAAAGCTGGCAAGGGCATTGCAACCTCACAGGCTATAGGTGAGGCCGTGAGGGCCTTCGCGACTGAGGGCGAGGGTTTCATAGCCCGTGAGGGTGACCCTTGCCAGCCCTAAATAATAAAAGAAAAATAAAGGAAAAAAATAAAAAAATAAAAATTCCACATATGATGATTTGTCAGAATTAGAACTTAATTAATCAATTTTACCTCGATGTGGTACTCAAGTGAGAGAAAAAAAAATTTTGGTATTCAAATGAGCGTCGTACAAAAGTTTTGGCACTTATATTGTTCTTACCCTTAAAAAAGTCATAAGAAGAAAATGATTTTCTTGTCTTATTTAAAGAAACAAATTAAAGTGATAATCTTCAAGAAAAATGATTTAGTGTGACCTTTTAATTTTGTCTCCAAAATTTGAGTTTGCAATAAGGAACATAGAAGTCAAGAAAATGAAAAAGAAAGAAACATGAAATCAACGATTAAACCGGTTGAGGAAGTCTGCAGGTTTCCTCCAAAAGAATATGTGGCTGGCCTATGACCGTTCCACTGTCATGCTGTCGTGGATGGTCACACAAGCATTTTCCTTGGTTATAATGTATTTTAAAGTTAAAAACCCAAAATAGATAGTTTTAGTAGATCCGTTAGAAACCCATTTTTAACCTGTTTAATAAATAGATTAGACTAAGCCCACTTTGGTTCTTCTTTTTCCATCTTCGGTTTCATGACTTGCAACCTTCGCCCTTCGTTGCTCAACTTGCGTCATCGTTAAGTTTTCTTTAACCTCTAACTCGCATCTTCATACTACTACTGTGACAAATTGCATTTCTTAAGAAACCCAAACTTTCACCGCCAACTTCATGCCTTTGTCCACAACCCAATCCCTGAGTTCCCTCACAAACTTGATGAGTTAGTTTATGGAGCAGCCCGTTCTTCAAAGGTAAATTTAAGGAGAAAAGTTGTTAAAAATGGATTCCGGGTCAATTACAAGTTTGGTGGGATGAGGTTAGATACGAGTTACTAAATTTGCATTAAATACAAATGAGTCAATTTAGGTATGATTATCTTTGACCCAAGCCATCTATTTAATAGGTCTGATATATATCCATTATATAATTGTATTCTTGCGATGCACATGCCAAGAATGACTGGTTGCTTGAGTATAAATTTTAGCCGTGTGGTTTAGCCATACAAGGATGATATTCACAAAGGGACGATTTGAAGCAAAAGTGGGTCCTAATGACTTTTTGAGTAATACAGAGTCTTTACGTTTTCTTGATCGAACATTTCCTAACCCTAATGATTGACCGGCAGATAAGGGGATATCTTTCTTAGCTAGAATCAAAAGGGACACGCACTTTAATAATTACCGAAGACAAAAGCAATAGCCTTTTAAAAGAGTCACGACACATAATGGAGTAGTGTGTGACATTGGTGCAATCACTTCAAACTAGAGACATCTACCTTCTCATCTCCACTTCTAATTAACTCTTGTCGATTTTTGCATTGAACTATTTTATATGTATATATGGAAGCAAACTTTGGTTTGGCTATTAAAATAAGCCGTGATTAGGGGTGCCAGGTTGCTTAAGTTACTAAGTAAGGAGACTTGTTGTCCTGTGGCATCTTTATTTCTTTACTTTGTGCAAAAGTAAGAAAACATGAAGAATCTGGGACTTGCTTTTGAAGCCCACGAGAAACATCCTTTCTCACTTTTAAATATATTTAGTTACAAGACCTTTATCGTGTCTTGAGTAGCCATTCCTTTTGAGCTAAGAAAAGGGTGTACCATTGATGGAATGACAGTTGTTAAAAATGCTGAAAATAGCTACTATATTAATTGAATAGTAAATAGAATTTATATATGTTCTTATTAGCATCTCTTTGATGTCTTGAGGCACGACGGCTAGAGTGGTAAATCCATTTTAAATGGGATAAAGTATTCTTCTTATTGGCTTAATATTGATTTACCAACAATAAAAGGGGTGCTCATCATGATTCACGGGTGATTATCACAAGGACCATCGTGCCCGGGACACGGTAGACGACCTGCTGAAGCTCGGCCATTCGATCTGAGTGCAGGGCAAAAAATCAACGCGGTTCGACGGGCCAATCCCTGGCCAACCACCAATCCTCACGGTCAAGCAAGCTCTGCCTGACAAAAACACGTGGGACCCGACAAATCTTCAGGTTGAAGGATCTTGAAAAGGGCATTACAGACTGGGAAGCAGAGACGTTTGAAATTAGGAGAGCTTCCCACTTTTTGTTCTAGCTTTTGAGACTCTTCGTGTTTATGGAGCCCCACAATCAACAAAAGCTGGTTGACCCCATTTACTTTATTAAGGATCTCTCTCTTTCGTCCATTAGATTTTGCTTTGGGACCAAATAAAGGGTCTCCTACCTTTGATTGCATCAAGGGAAGGACAATAAGCTCTCTAGTTCGATTGGACTTTTAGGCGATAACTTTGTGGCGAGTTGGTGATGAGGATACGAACAACTTCTCACTATGACCCTTAGGATATGTTTGTTCCAAGAATATAATTAGTTTTTCTTTGTTTTGTAATATATCGTCGAAAACGTTTTTGATGTTTGGATTTTTTTTTTTTGAAAAATGATTTCAATCTCATAACTTTATCTCAAGCAAAAGAAAGAAGAAGACATTTTTAAATTTTTCTCTTTTTAAAAACTTTTAAAATTGATTTTTAATTTTCCTTTTCCTTGTTTCTCTTTCTTTTATCTTTTCTTTTCTTTTCTTTTTCCCCTTCCTTCACCGTGACTAGCTGACGACCCACATCCGAGCTCAAGCTCACTGGCCTTGGGTGAGCCACAAGCTCACTAGCCTCGAAGGAGCCTGAGCTCACCAAGATCGGTTGAGCCACAAGATTGCTCGGATTTGGCACGTCTCTAGCTTGACGACCTTGGCCAGCTTGGGTTCACATGGATTGATTGAGCCTCGAGCTTGCTAACTCGCAAAATGGTTGGTTGTCGGGTTGCCAACTGGCAAAGGAAGAGGACAAAGGAAAATAAAGAAAAGAGAAAAGAAAGAAGGAAAAAAAAAAAAAAAAGAAAAAATAATTAAAAATTCATTTTAAAAATAGTATTTTATAAGAATAAACATTTCATTAACAAAGGACCCTAAAACTAGGAAAACATTTTAGAAAACATTTTCAAATTCTTTCAAAGGGTAAATCATTTTTCTAAGTTTAAGTTGGGGGGGGTTGGGGGAAGGAGGAGGGAAGAACCTTTTCTGTTAATTAGGAAAATAACTTTCGTTGACTTGTTCTCCTGCGAAACATACGCTGGAAAATGAGGAAAATATTTTTTCAAAAATTATTTTTCACGAAATAAATAGACCCCTAATCATTGGCCAAATGGAGAAGAAGCAAATAATTCCAATGGTTAGGCTCTTATGTCCCATAAATGAGTCCCCATGCTACCCTATTTTCTACTGTGATTGTATATCAGTTCTCATTGTATTTCAGTTTATGATAGTTTTATTCCTATATATTATTGTATCGTAATTTTAATCCATTTGAGTGCCGAAAATATATAAGAAATCATTATAGACAAGGAGAACTTTTTCCTCTTGGCCATAATAAAAAAGGGGAATTTTTTCCATCGTCAACATTTATTTCTACCTAAAAATAACAAAACAGTGTATTTATTCAACAAGCCACGAAAATTATTGCTCCATTCTGCTTTTCACTTCCAACAACTGGCAAATAAGCAAAGAACATTCAATTCCGTGAAGGCACATGATGACACGAACAGCTGTAGGCATCCTTTGTTTCGACAAGACCACACGATAGAGAAGTGAGAGCATCGCTTATGCACGAATTGTCTTGTAGCCTCTGGACTTTTGTTATGTTCAGGGATCTCATGTCCTATTGCCTTAGAATGGCAACTTCTCTTTTCCAGAATCAATGTGCGACCGACAAGACGAAATCGACGCTAAAATTCGCGTGGTCAGGAATTACCATCACCACTCACATCCTCTTAAGTGGACACTGAAAATGAATTAAATCTCCTAATCACTTGAATTATAATAAAACAGAGGTATTGTGTATAGATATCGTGCATAAATATCATCGGTCTCTTTTCCTTCGTAATTCTAATGACATTTTGTACAGGCAGATCCCATGCTTATTGAAAGATCTGTATCTATAGAAAAGATTAAGGTCAATATCTAGTATCAACTTGAGATTTTCTGATTTCTGCACAGGGACACAGCATTGCTCCAGCAGAAAGTTTGGAGACATGTTTTAGCTGGTCTTTCTATTAAGGTTTATGCTAAACACGATATCTTAAACAAACAACCAAGAAGGTTAGCTTGGAACCTTTACATATCGTTTCGCCGAGTTCTTTGTTCCATCATCTCTAGATAATTCTCAAGTGGCCTTTGTAAAGGCATGTTTTCCTGAGGCTCCCTAACAAACTGAAAATTTTAATTGATATGAGTAAACAGTCCAACTGAGAAATGATCGTAAAAAGGATGAGCACTCCGTAATTTTCCATTGACTTATCAGTTCTTGAGAAAGTTCTTTGCCTGTTACTACACTAACCATGGAAAATTTCGAATTAACATCAATTAAATCTATCTTTACTTGAAGAGCTACAGAAGTGTGTGAAGAAAACATAAAAACGGAGAAGAGAATCCCAAAGTTCTAGACATTATAAGACAAGGAAAATCAAGCGAGAGCCGGTTTTCTCACACAGAACAAATGCAAAAATGTATCTAGCACTATAGCTTGCTCTGTATGGAGCAAGCAAAGAGACGTTGCATATAATTTGTGCTTCACTCATTCCCTCCACAAGAGGAATCTTATGCCCAAATTGTCCTTTACTCGCCTTTCACTGGGGACATTTTTCTGTGAATCTCTTCCAGCTCCTCGAGCTTCTTGTCGAGTGCTCTCCTAAGTGAGGTCATCTGTTTATGTTTGCTTCTGGAATTCGGTTTATGTAGACCTTGAAGTTCAGCCTATGAATTCTGCTGTCCATTAGACGGTCCGGTTGGTGTACTTTTAACACTTTGTTATCAGAGGTTTCAATTGTCAAAGGAACTGAATGGAATGGGAAGAGACAGCTCCACAGCCTCCTGTCATAACGAGTGGTCTTTCTCATCAGGATAACTCTCCAGTAAGCATGAAGAACCTCGTGAATCACTAAGACACTCAATTTATCTGAAAGCTACTTACTTACTTTATAGGATTCTTAATTCAAATTACCTACTTGTGCACATTATTTAACTTTGCAAATTTTGTTATCTGCACTAGTTTAAACACATGCATTGTTCGAGAGTGCACATTGCTTTGTCGGCTTATGGCATGAGGTGTGGCATAACTTTATTTTCCTGGTCAAGTATTCTTTTGATAGGAATTATATGTTTAGACAATCATAATTGCTACCATTGATAAAACACATTGCTGGAAACATGACAGTTACGGTGTGCATTCTAGTCGAATACCTTCAGATTTTATGCAGTCGTTTGCTGAGGGGAAACTAGTAACGGTACCTGTTGCTTTCCCTGCTCTGACAAGTCCAATGCTGTACAGTAGAAGCCTTGCAGAGGATCGGCATGGAGCTAAGATGTACATCAGGAACGATGCCCCATTTGACGGAAAACATTTTCCTCCCTAATAAGTTGATGCAATACTTGCAAATGCTTGATCACTGCACGAACCCCTCAAGGATCATGCCTCTCGGTTTCAAACTGACGTTTGCTCACGAAAGTTGCTCTTGTTTCTTCTCAATCACCAATTTCCTAAATTTATGATACTGCAACAGTCTGTGAAATATTGTAGCAACATATGGCATGAACTCGCATGGTTGAACTTGAAGATATAAAAGCACAAGAAATTGCTACATCCAAAAATGTAGACTAACTAAAATTTGGAGGCGTTACAAGCAAAATTTCCTAAACAAAAATCATGCAGAATTTTCAGTGGGGCATCAGGACTGCATATTGGCAATGCTCACGAATAGAACAGAACATAAATATCTAGTATCTGAAACTGTACGCTCCAGGAAAATCCGAAGGCAAAAGCGTGATTGTTTCCAATTCCATGAATCATATTGCTGAAAGATTGCAAGCTCCATTTGAGGTCTTCTGCTTGGTACTTTGACAGTAGAAGTACCAAATCTATATACATTCCAGGACATGATAGCTAAAATGTTAGGCTTGCTGGGGAAATAAAAGAAGCCCAGTTCAAGAACACAGGAACAAAGGAGAAAATCTAAAACGGAGATATGTTTTGCACGATGAATGAGACAATTTAAGAAGCATCGTAGTCAGTAGTCATTGTATGAACAAGTTTAGTCCGTAAGTTGCATCCCTTACGACTACAGATCTTCTGGTTGCCATGGAGATATAAGATTGCAGAATGACAATCTCCGCAAATGTGGAGATTCTTAAACACCCTGACAGATTTCGGACTGGAAGTGCTTATAAGGCCAAACACAACAGCAATTTTTTCACTGTGCTGGATCAAACATTGTTCCTTTTGTCCTTTTTCCACATCATGAAGAACAAATTCAATATTCAGAACATTACCAAGCTTCTTTATTCGACAAGGCAGAATTTTCTTGCGATGCGCGCAGCAAGAATGACTTTAGTCGGTAATACAGCTATATAAAGAGGGGATCCACGCAGGGACAATTTGAAACAATAGCGGGTCTTAATGACTCTGTACATCGTATAGACTTTACATCTTTGTTGAAAATTTTCTCACCCTCAATGATGGACCAGGCAGATAAGGGGACATCGTTCTTACACCAGAATCACGAGGGATACATGCCTCAAGAATTATTGAAGACAAAAGCAACCCCAATAGCCTTTAATGCGGATTGGAGATTAGTGCGTGCAATTGGTGCTATCAATTCAAACTAGTGATATCTATTTTTTTGTCTTCACTTCTATTTAACTCTAGTCGATTGATACAGTGAACTAATTTTGTTCCCGAAAGGTACATAGATACGGGGAAAAAAAATCGGTATGGCTATTAGATGAGATCTGATATTTATTGAACTTTGTGCAAAAAGGAGAGTTCAAAAGTAAGACAACAGGAACAATGGATAGACTTGCTTTTTGAAAACCCACGAGAATCATGCCTTCTCGCTTTGGAACTTAATTAGTTACGAGACTTTTTATCGTGTTTTATGTTGCGTTATTTTTGAGCTAAGAAAAAGGTGTGACATTGAAAGAATAGTATTAGCGCATCCTCCATGACACTCATTTAATTGAAACAACAACTATACTTTATGTACAAAATAATGCATGTATGTAATTGATAAGAAAATAGGACATATATATGTTCCAATTGGCACATAACCAAACTATTACCTTAATCAAACGGGCTGTTTTCTCTTTCTCATTCTTGAAAGATAATTAATAAATCCTAAACGATACATTCTAATAATATTTTTAACCTTTACCATGTGAAACTATACTAATATATTGACTACTCACTGAAACGGTAGTTGGAGACCATTCAAGTTTTGAGCATCTTTTTATGCTTTGAGGCATGGTGGCGCTAGTGGTGAACCGTTTCAAATGTGATGAAGTCGATTCTTTTTGTTGGCTTTATATTGATTTGCTGAAACTCATCACAAATTGTGAGTGTTTATCGCTAGGAGCATCGTGCCCAGGACACGATAGACAATCCGCTAAAGCTCGGACATTCGATAAAATTGCAGTTTGAGGGGCAACACAAGTCAATCCCAAGTCAACCATGTCAATTCTTACAATGCTCGGCTTGGCAAAGCCACGCTGGACGTAATAAATCTTTAAGTTCAGGATGTTGAGACTTTCGGCGTTTATTGAGCCCCTTAATCAATTAAAACTGGTAGGCCTCATTTACTTTATTAATGTTCTCTCAACTTTTCCTTTGTTTGTTTGTTTGTTTGTTTGTTTTTTTTTTAAATCTATTTTTGCCCTCTCTTTCGTCCATTAGATTTTGCTTCGGGACCAATTAAAGGTCTATTATGTTTGATTGCAACAGGTGAAGAAAGACAATAAGCTGTTTAGCTCGATTGGATTGTTCCAATGGTTAGGCTCTTTTACCCATTTATTGAGTCCTTATGCTAGCCTATTTTCTACTCTGATTGCATAAGAATACTCATTGTATTTCAGTCTATGATAGTCATATTTCTACAGATTATTGTATCGTAATTTTAATTCGTTTGAGTGTCGAAAACAAATAAGAAATCATTGCAGAGAAGGAGAATTTTTTCCATTGTCAATATTTATTTCTACCCAAATGAACAAATCGGTGGATTTATCCAACGAGCCACGAAATTATTGCTCTATTCAATATTTTACGTTCAAGAACTTGCAAGTAAGCAAAGAACGTGCAATTCCTTGAAAGCACATGATGACGAAAATAATCGTAAGCATCCTTTGACTCGACAAGACCCCAACACAGAGAAGAGTCGACATCATCTTTTACATGAATTGTTTTGTAGCCTCTGGACTTTTGTTGTGCTTAGCATCTCATGTCCTATTGTCTTCGAATGGTTAACTATTCTTTCCAGAGCCAATGCGTGACTGACAAGATGAAATCGACGTTAAGAACTGCGTGATCAGGAGTTACCATCACCACTCGCACCCTCTTATGTGGATACTTAAAATTGGATTAATCTCCTAATCATTAGAATTGTAGTAAAACAGAGATACTGCATATAGATATTGTTAATATGTAGCACCGCTGTCTTTTCCTTCCTAATTCTGATGACAACTTGAATAGGCAAAGTCCTAAACTTATTGGAAGATCTCTATCTCCAGAAAAGATGAAACTCATATCTAGTATCAACTTGAGTATTGTTACCGCAGATGGTTTGGAGAGATGTTTTAGCCAATCTTTCTATTAAAGTTTATGCTAAACTTGATATCATAAACGAACCGTTGAGAAGGTTAGCTTGAAACCTTTATATATATCCTTTCACCGAGCATTTCGTTTTATCATCTTTAGATAAATTCTCGAGTGGCCATTGTAAAGAAATGTTTTCCTCGAGGCTTCCTGACAAACTGAAAATTTTAATTGATATGAGTAAATAGTCAAGCTGAGAAATGAAAAGTATTAACACTCCATAATATTCCAATGATATATCAGTTCTTGCAAAAGTGCTTCGCCTGTTACTATGCTAATCATGTAAAATTTCGAATTAACGTCAATTAACACTATCTTTATTCCAGTTGTTAGCAATTGAAGTGGGGGGCTCTGATAGTGGGATGTTGGGCTAGTCTTCCCCAAGTATAGGCGCTGTAGGTCTCTCCATTGTGGAGAACCGTGAGACCCCGAATAGCGTAAGCGAAAAGGGGCCCCGGCGGATTCTCGGTCTTAAAAAAAAAAAAAAAAAAAAAACTATCTTTATTCAAACAACTACAGAAATATGTAGAGAAACCATAAAAACTGAGAAGAGAATGCCAATGCTCTAGACATTATATGAACAGGAAAATCCAGCGAGAGCCAGTTTTTTTCCACAGAGCAGAGGCGAAAATGTTGCAGATTTAAAGAATAAGAAGAGATACTTTGTATCTAGCACTGTAGCTTGCTCGATATGGAGCAAAGCAAAGAGATCTTGCATAGAATTTGTACCCGTATTTACTACATTGTGATGGAGCAAATTCACGATTACACTGAGCAATCCGTGCCATATGACCTCAAATCAAGTACATCGTTGTGTCAATGATTAGTTCCTCCGCAAGAAGAAAAGATACGTAATTTATGTCCAAATTGCGCAATTTATGCCCAAATTGTCGTTTACCCACCTTTGACTTGGAGACGTTTTTCGATGAATCTCTTCCAGCTCCATGAACCTCTCGTCAAGTCCCCTCCTAAGTGAGGTAATCTGTTTGTTATTGTTTGCTTCTGGAAGTCGGTTTATGTAGACCTTGAAGTTCAGCTTATGAATTCTGCCGTCCATTAGACGGGTTTGGTTGTCCTGCTTTGAACACTTTGTTATGTGAGGTTTCAATTGTTCTCGCCGTCCTTTCATAGTGCAGCGGAGCAAGAAATGTCAATGGAACTGAATGGAATTGGAAGAGACAGCTCCTCAACCTCCCGTCACAACGATCGGTCCTTCTCATCAGGTTGATTCTCCAGTGACCGTGAAGAACCTCGAGAATCAGTAAGAAACTCAATTTATCTAAAAGCTATTGACCTACTTTATAAGATTCTTAATTCAAATTACCTGCTTGTGCACAATATTTACCTTCGCGAATTCTGTTATCTACACTAGTTTAAACACATGCACTACTCGAGAGGGCAAGTGGCTTTGTCAGCTTATGGCATGAGGCATGGCATAACTTTGTTTGCCTCGTCAATTCTTGCTTCAGAGGACATGAATATGCTTTTGATAGGAATTGCATGTTTAGATGATCATAATTGCCACATTGCCGGAAACAACATGACAGTTACAGTGAGCATTTTATTCGAACACCTTTGGATTATATGCAGTCATTTGCTGAGGGGAAACCAGTAACGAGTAGCCGTTGGTTCTCTGCTCTGACAAGTACGATGCTGTATAATAGAAGCCTTGCTGAGGAACAATATGGAGCTAATATGTACATCAGGGACGATGCCCCATTTGACGAAAAACGGTTTTTTCGCTGACAGATGCAATACTTCCAAATGGTTGATCCCTGCATGAACCTCTCAAGGATCATGCCTCTTGGTTTTAAACCGTTGTTTGCACACGAAAGTTATTCGTGCTTCTTCTCAATCGCCACTTTTCTAAAATTATCCATCTGCAACAGTCTGGGAAATGTTGTAGTAACATATGGCATGATAGCATAGTTGAACTTGAAGATTAAAAAAGCAAAAGCAATCACCACGTCTGAAAATGTAGACTAACAAAAAGTTGGGGGTATTACAAGCAAAATTTCCAAAACAAAAATCACACAGAATTTTCAACCAATGAATGAATTATGGGGCATCAGGACTGCATATTGGGAAAGTTAGCAATAGAACAGAACATAAATATCTAGTATCCGAAAACTGCACACTGCAGGAGAATCTAAAGGCAAAAGTGTGACTGTTTTAGATTTCATTAATCATTTGCTGAAAGTTAGCAAGATCCATTCTGAGGTCTTCTGCTTGGTATTTTGACAATAGGAGTACAAACTCCATATACATTTGAAAACATGATATTTACATTGTTGGGCTTGCTACGGAAATGATAGAAGCCCGGTTCAAGTAACATGGAAACAAGGGTGAAAAATCTAAAACAGAGATTTGATTTACAGAATGAATTAGACAAGTTAAGAAGCATTGTCACCAGTAGTCATTGGATGAGCATGTCCCCTCCATAAAATGATGGAACTGGTTTGCATCCCTTACTACTATAGATCTTCTGGTTTCCATGGAGATATACTTGATCACAGAATGACAATCTCTGCAAATGTGGAGATTCTTAAACACCCTGATAGATTTCGGACCGGAGGTGCTTATTAGGCCAAGAACAACAGCAATTTTTACAGGGTGGTGAAGCAAATGTTGTTCCTTTTATCCCTCCTCCATATCATAAAGAACAAATTCGGTATTCAGAACATAACCCAGTTCTTTATTCTACTAGCCAATCGGTCCAGTTCGTCATAGATATACCTTGCCTTTGGGTGTGAAGTGTCTCCCACATAGAACTTGTGAACTATATTTTTCATTTGAATCCAGCGATAACCAATTTGTGAGATATTTCAGTTTCATCTTGTTTCTGATTGCTGCAGCATCTTCCCATAGACCAGATGAGGCACACATATTCGATAGCAAAACATAAGAAGCAGGGTCGGCTAATTCCTGCTAAAAACTCATTACCACAGCTGGTTTCGCAAGTTCAACATTGCCATGAACTCGGCAAGCTCCAAGAAATGTAGGCCAGACCAGTGCATCAGCCCTAAAAAGCATTGAATTTATAAACTGAAGAGCATCGACAAGGGATCCTGATCTGCCCAATAAGTCCACCATGCATGCATAGTGTCCAATTCCAGGCAAGATTCCATGTTTCGTGTACATTGACCTATAGTGTTTTTATCCATCATAAATCAAACTCACAGAGCTACAAGAGGCTAAAACAGCAAAATAGGTGATCACGTTTCGCCTCACACCAGCCTCAAGCATTTTACAGAATGTGTCCAGAGTTCTCGCCACAAATCCATGTTTTGTGAAACCAGTGATCATTGAAGTCCAAGCTATAACATTTTCTCTCTCGTCTCACAGAAAACTCAAAAAGCAGCTTTCTACATTTCCGCACCCTGAATACATAGTGTCAAAGCATTGGAAATGACTTGATTTGAGTCCAGCCCTGATTTTACCATCCTCGCGTGGATTTGCCTCCCCTTACCAATAGCGCTGATACAGGCAGCTCCACTTAAAAGGCTGGCAAATGTAAAAGCACTCATTCCGATTCCTCTGTCAATCTCATGTAGTAGTTCAAAGGCTTGATCAGACTCCAGACTTTTGGCATAGGCATCCACAAAGGTACTATAAGAAATCAAATTCTTTTCAAATAGCACATCAAAAGCTCTCTGAGCATCTTCCATGTGGCCCGACCAAGAATACATGCTAATGAGAGAATTACCCATGCAAGTATCACTGGCAAAGCCCAATTTTATAGCTAGCGCATATATTTGTATCCCCAGATCAACATCACAAGTACTTCCACATGCCTTGAGAACACTAGCAAATGCAAAATGGTTTGGCCTCACTGGACCTTTTCTCATTTCCGAAACAGAGTTTGATACTCCTCGTTCTCTTCAGTTTGTGCATACCCCATGATTATCACTGTTTAAGACATCACTCTATGATCTTGCATCCAATCAAACACCTTTCTCAAATCATGAAGTGATCCACCAGCTACAAACTTCGTGTACATGTCTGCCAAGCTGCATCCAACAGAGACATCCAAAGCCAATCCCGACTGTATAACCCATGAATGCAACTGCACCCCCAGCGATGGTAACTCCAACTCCGAAGATGCCGACAAAACAGCATTGAGTGTAGATCTATATGCCACAGTTCCACTGACAAGCATATCCAGAAACAAATCAATGGCTTTTGTTTGGACAACCCAACTGAGTACATATTTTCATCATCAAAGTCCAGGCCACCGCATTCCTCTCGGGCATTTTCTCTAACACCTTACGAGCTGGAACAAAATCAGCACTACCCTTTGCAAACTTGTCAATTAAAATACACACCCAACACACATCAGAATCAACGCAGCCACTTTTGATTATAAACCCGAAAATTGTACCGCCAATCGATGCATTTTCCGGAACCGAACAAACCCCGATAACCACCGGGAAACAATAACCGTTAGGGAAAAATAAACCATCTTCAAGCATATGAAGGAAAGTATCGACACCTCTTCAAACTCCCATGTGATTATTGGCAAGAAACCAAGTCCCTTTTACTACCCGCGTCCATAAATAACAAATATCCCTTCCGCCTCGGCCCGGTCATTGGATTTTGAGTAAAGACTGACGAGCGAGTTGAGAACCACCGAGTCGGGGCTCGAGCTGGGAGCGAGCCACAGCGCGCGAACACTCGGGAGCGAATGCAGGACTTGAGGAGGAGAGAGAAGGTGAGGAGGCCGGGATGGGACCCATCACGGGACATGAGGTCGAGGTGGGAGATTGGTCCAGGGAGGTCGCCGCCGTGGTGGTGGGGTGATCAGGCGGCGGTCGAGAGGCGAGCGGGGAGAGGCTTCCGGGGGAAGGAGAGAGCTTTGACCATTGCTCCACATCAAGAGCACGACGCTCAGGAAACAGGAAACGTAAATAGACTGCCATGACCATGAGGCAATTCTTCTGCAATAAAACAGGAATTAACAAACGCTGAAATCATGTTAAGGTTCACGAATTACATGGTCAATCCGCTTATTTTGCGTTTCATTCGTGCATGGAGAAATAGAAGATCGATCAATGCGCGATTTCTTCATCGTTACGTGATGGGAATGTTTTGTCGTTATTTTTTTTTATTTTGTTGATCCGACAAATTTAACTTGTCAATAGTTAAGAGGAATGGATTTGTTCCCGTCAACTATTGCAAATTTATACAATATAACTTCATATAAGAATTTTTTTCAGATTTGCATGACAAAGCACATACTCATTCATGACTAGATCGAAGATGATGCCGTGCAAAAAATTCATTACCATATAAGATGCTTTTCTTATAGTGAATATATACTTCATGAAATGATTCGATGGCGTAAGAAATCACAATTACGTCTAAAGTTTTGTGATTTAATTTAGCAAATATGGAATACATATCAAGCAACTAAGTGTCGACTATGGAGGAGAAAATTTGAAGTTGTTCAAAAGGCAACATCATCTCTGCGGGATGAAGAATGTGAAAAATAAGTGAAGGGAAAGAAGTATGGAAAACAAAACTCACGAGAAAACAGAGGAGTAGGAAGCTACTTTGTACAAGTTTTGTCCAGAAGAATATGAGTAGTGGCATGCGTGCATTTACAAATAAATGAAAACAATAACCTTCGTTTACATAGATGATAGACGATATAAGAAACACCATTTGCTTTGTTAGTAATCAACATATAAAGAGAAACAATGATTTTCATTATGAATAAATAATTTTGTTCCCTATGTCGTGAGCCTCCAGCAAAGTATCAGTAATTTGGCTCGACGATCCAGTGGCAGCGTCCATGAGGCAACCAGCATGTTACACCTCAGCAGTAATGATGGTTCAGCAATAGCAGCGATCGTGCATGATGAGGATTGAATGAAGGCGGCGAGAAGGGGATGATTACATCCTTCCAGGGGGTAAGCAAACACCAGCAGAAGCATGAATGCCACCGTAGCTCTTGTCTAATGTGGAATAGACAAACTGAATCTATCTTCTCTTGAACTGTACAATTAGAGAACCAAACTACTCAAACCCTTCAGGGACATCACTGCATAACATGCTTGCTCTCTTGTAAAGCAACGGCTTACGAACTCGGCAAACCTCTGAGCTCAATGGCAACTCGCCAGACAAATTCAGCTTGCTTAAAACAAGGGCAGTTAGCTCAATAAAAGATCACTCAAACCGACTGGAATTGGCTCTAAGAATCTATTTCCACTGAAGTCCAGAATGATCAAGATGCTCATCTCCACTGATGAAGCTATTGCTTCTTAAGTTTCAAAGCTTCAAGTCCCCATGAGAGATTACTGATACTTGCAGGAACTGAACTTGAGAGCAGATCGCCCCCAAGAGACGAAAAAACTCTCAAACCTCTGAATTCACCTAAGAATTAAGAAACCTTCCCGGTAAGTCCATTCCCTTCGAGATAAAGCATTTGCAAAGCGCTGCAGTTTCTGTGTGTGTTCCGAGCGAAGCTATTCCTCTGAGGCATATCATCAAACGCTGTCCGTGCATTATCCATTTGGCCTCATTGGATCAATAGCTAAGAAAGCTTCGTCATACCTCATAACAGAGAGAATAAAAACAATGTATTCCGCTGAAGAAGGCATATAGATTCCTATTACACGTGGTACATAGACGTATCCTGACTCGATCCGTAGTGCGATGAAGCCTTTGAAGGCGCGCACGATGACGATTCCGCAATCAAACATGTCAGGACGAGTAGTTTCGACTTCGTTGATGAAAGATCCTTTTGGTTTTGGTTGTGTGCGATGACCGTGAGCCGTGGATCATCAATTCCTAGTATTGAGCTCGAGAGCTTCGTCTATGGAGGTTGAGCTTGCTGAGAAGGAGAGGTTCAGTCCTGTAACTGAAATCCAGCGATGGAGAGAGAGCTTGAGTTGGAGATGGCGGTGGCACTGGATTGTCGTCGTGTCTGGGCTACTGTGCTTGATGGGCTTAAAGGAATTGGATTTCACCAATTAGAGGTGATGGGCTGGATTGCCTTAAGCCCAAATGGAATGAATGTGGCCGGACTCCATTTATGGATCTTCGATTGATCTTTTTTTTTTTTTTTTTTTTTAAATTCTCTATTCTATTTTTATTTTATTAATTTTTTTAAAGAAAAATGGCATATTCAATTAGTCTGTTAAAATTCAGGTCTCAACACCTACTATCGATACATGAAATGGAATACTATATTTCAAGGAAGTTGTCAAAAGAGTGTCTCTGGAATTATTAGTCAAGTGACTAATTAAGGAACTAATTTTTAAACTCTATGCAAACAAAAAAGTAGTCATGTAGTTACTCACACAAGACTCGCTTTAATTTCTTTACTTTTTACATTGGGAGTTCTAGCCCTTCCATGGAAAGGAGATACAATCTAGGCACACTTATAGCTACAGCTGATGATGAATCCGTTTGGGGGTGATTTCAACTGTCCCTTTTATTTTTCCTGGAAATCTTGCAACTCCTACAATTTGGTTTTCATAGGTAATGCGAAGCTCTAAAACGTTTCAAACCCACATATATTGACGAGTATTAACGCGTACAACTTGTCATTATTTCATGGATTTAAAATATTTCTGTCATTTTTTAGTTTTGAAGAGAAAGTAGTTAGTGAAAGTGTGTGCAGAATCATGCAAAATTGCTGTTACATATGATTGCCAACAGATGCTTACCGCCCCCATAGTACTGGGATCCGCAAACTTGACCTCTGAAGATCCTACTGAGTCATTGGAGGCATAGTATCTAAAGTATATGAATCAAAGTAGCAAAAGAAATTTGTCTTCCATGAGGTACTATCATAGAGATGAGTCAACTCAGATGTCATACCCCAAACAATGGAGTCAAAATCCTCACGGTTCGATCATGTGTGTTAAATCTGAAGAACGATTCCCTAATTGAATCTTCACATTGGGACGTGGAAGAAATTAGCGGAACGCTAGATGAAGTTGATAGAGTTTTCAGTTCAATCTCGGTTTCACCATAGTCACAAGCCAGCACATCATTGCTCAGGCATGGAAATAGCTTGGGAGACGTTCTTAGCTTAACAAAAGGACTCCCGCATAATAAAGTTGCAAGTTTTAAGAATTAGATGAGCAAAATGGAAGTTTTAAGACTCAAATACATTATGTTGACCCAATGGAGGTTTCAATCGTTTAAATTCGCACTAATGTAACTTTCAAGACCATATGATGGCCCCATCGGTATTTTCTCAAGAATCTGATCAATTTTCGATCAAAGCAAATGAATTGCAAAGAAAATAAATTTTTGTTGCAACTGGTGAAAAAAGAGTTTGAATTTCTGCGAGCCAAATGCTAAGCAAGTTCTAAATGATTAATGCCAAGTCAAAGAGGACATTGGACCACTGGCAAGTATATATAAGATGGCATGTTTCGCAGCGCTCTGTGGTGGATATTCTACAGAAAACAAGTGATTTGGCTTATAGATGATAAACTAGATTAGCTAAAATTCACATTTGATGAACATGTAGATACGCTTCCCAAGCATGGTTATGAACCCAAACATAAGTCCCATTTAGGATATTGTATGGACCACACATGGCAAAACTATATACGAAGTACGATAACACTCCAACCAAAATAGAAGTACAATAACACAACAATAACCTAAGAGCTAGAAGGAGACAAAATGCAATCATTGGCAAACTAAACTAGCTCACTTCCCTCCCAACATAATACCATATCGTGGAAAACAAAGCTTTTCCAATTAAACTGTGCATGGTTCTAAACATCACTGCTATCTCCAAATGGAAAACTAATAGAAATTATGGGAGTGCTTGATGTAGTTGAAAAGGTTTCCAATTCCATCTCAGCTTTGTCATCGTCAATTGGCTCATCTGGTGGGTAAAGGAGCGGTTTTGGAGGCATTTGAATATTACCAATATCTCCTTCAAGCATTTCTAAAACTTTGTTCATTGGAGGCCGATGGTCAGGGTTTAATTGTATACACCAAAGCGCAACTATTATCATCTTTTTTATCACCTCCCTTTCCTCTTCTACTACTTCTTCCATTTCAACACTTTCTTTTTCATTGACTTGGTCATACACCCATAGTGGAAAATAAATTTGGCTTGAGTGTTCCGCATTTGCATTTATATTTTTCCTTCTACCTGCCATTTCCATAAGTAACATCCCGAAGCTATAGACATCCGCTTTATAAGATACACCGCCAATACTTTTGTAGAACAACTCAGGCGCCATATATCCTAAAGTTCCTCTTGCAGCAGTCACCGAGACTATGCTATGATCAGTTGGATAAAGTTTCGCAAGTCCAAAATCAGAAACTTTCGGAGTGAAATTCTTGTCTAAAAGAATGTTGTGAGGTTTGATATCGAAGTGTAGTATTTGCATGTCACACTCCCGATGTAAATATTTAATCCCCTTCGCCACTCCAAAAGCGATCTCATATATTTTCTTGTAATAAAGAAACTTGTCACTTTCCTCAGTGAAAATGTGCTTATCCAAAGATCCATTTGACATGAAATCATACACGAGAGCTTGTTTCGAACCTTCAAAGCAAAAACCGATGAGTTGCACTACATTAACATGGTGAATTCTTCCAATAAGAGCCACTTCATTGATAAAATCTTGGCCATGGGCCTTAGACTGCTTCAAAATCTTGATGGCCACTTCGTTGCCACTTCTAAGCATTCCTTTGTATACAGAACCATACCCTCCTTCACCTAGTTTGTGCTTAAAATTTCTAGTGATCTTCTTAATATTCGAGTAAGAATACCTTATGGGCAAAAAGTTGTTATGGGCTTGCAAAAATTCTTCGATGTTCTTGTCCATTGCCAAGTGCCTTCTTTTGTACTTGTAGATTAGAAATATCGTGACAAAGGGCATCCCGATTACAAATTTCACTACACAGAAAAGAACTGAAGAAGATTTTGATAGGTTAGAATAGGTGTTTTTTTCAATAATTATTGTAAGAATAAATCATTGTGGCTTACTTAATATTACTGTAAAATCCCAAGTAGTCCAAACTGCAATATCATCGAGGACACCTGCGAGGAATGAATGATGTAACAAAAAAAAAAATTGAAGGAAAAGAAGTTTGGAAACCAAAAGACACGAGGAAACAGAGTAGTAGCAAGCTACTTTGTACAAGTTGAATCTTGTCCAAAAGACTATGAGAAGTGGGATACATGCATTTGCAAATAAAAGGAAATAATGAGCTTCATTTTCCATGTAGATGATAGATGATTCAAGAAACTCCTTTCACGTTATTAGCGGTCAACAAATCTCGAAAAACAGTGCTTTTCATTTTTAATGAATAATTTTGTTCCTCCTATCAATACATGACTACAATTTTTTAGAGGATTGTTAACGAGTGTCTACGGATAATTAGTTGAGTGACTAATTAAAGAATTAATAAGAAAAATAAAAAAAAATGTAAATTCTATGCCAACAAAAACCTAGTCATGTGGTTGGTGGCACAAGATTCCCTTTTTCGTTTTTTCAAAGTGGGAGATTTAGCCCTTTTGTGGAAAGAAATTATAATCTAGACACATATATGCGTTGATGTACACAATCATGTCTATTTTGTCATAATTTTATTGGTTATTAGATATTCCTTTCATTTTCTAGTTTTGAAGAGAAAGTAGCAAGTGAGAGAGGGTAGTACAAAATCATGCAAAATTTCGGTGAAATTTCATTGCAGATCAATACTTACCGCCATAAAAGGCGATGGATCCGCAAACCTGGCCTCCGGTGTAGCTATTTAATAAGCGGTTGGAATAAAAGTAGCGACCGAGAATAAAGTAGCCATACCAATCAAAGTAGCAAAATAAAGTTTCCTTCCTTGAAGATGGAAAATGGTAGCGGAGAACAAATCCATCGGCCATGATGCTATGAATTAGCTCGTAGTTGTAGGAGCTACTATTAATGTGTTCTCCAACTCCAAAAAAATCTGTCCATGTCCAATTGTAAATGTTGCAAAAATCCCTAACATCTGAAACTTTTGGATTGACCAAAGCATACAAATTCCAACTCGATGATGTGTTGGAAGAGTACAACCCCTCAGTGCATTGACTAGTAGCAATGTAGAATGGAGAATTAACTGGCTTTGAGCAATTCCCAATGACGAATGTACTTAGATTCCAGTATTGGCTTAGCAACAAAGAATCACGAGGAAGAGATGAGCAATTATCCTTTTGCAGTCCGTCGTTGACCAATCTGATTTGTCTAGTAGAATAATTGATAGACTGCACATAGTATCGCCCATCATCGATGTATATAACAGTGCGATTATCTTCACAAACCAGCTCATAACCCAAGTCATTACATCCTTTCGGATCAGTCTTTAGTCGAAATGGGTAGCTTATATTATGAATGTCACCACATGATGAAGCGAAGCAAAGCTGTTTACTCTCAACATTGCAAGTCATCGCTAGAAATAGAACAAGAGTGAATAGCAACACTTGACAGATATTCATGGAGTTAAGAGCACTAACCATGCCTCCGTTTGTCTTTGGACAAAGAGAAATTGATAAAGAATCGCCGGGACTGTGTGGAGGAGGCGCGATATAAAAAGATTGCAAGAAGATGGAACGATCCTTGTTTGGTCAGGGACTTGGAGTCGCCTCGTCTTATAGAGAAGCCCCCAAGTCAGTCAACAGAACAAATGGATGGAAAATCAAGAAATTAAAGAGGTGAATCCAAACTGAGTTTTCATTATTATTAGTGGGAGTTGTGGAACGGCCGGTTTCCATCCCTATTTGATCTTTCGTTGGAACGGCCGGTTTCCATCCCTATTTGATCTTTCGTTCTCCACTGTCTCCACTTTGCTTCCGCTCTACTCCACGTGATTCTTGGGTCCACATCCTACTAACAAACAAATATACTCACCATCTTTCCTCTTATTTTCTTCTTCGTTTTTTTTCCCTCCTCCCTTCTTCTCTTCTTCTTTGAAAATTTTTTGTTCCATCATCGGCACTTAATCACTTGATATGTATTCAATATTTGCCAAATTACATTGCAAACTTTAGACATAATTCCAATTTCTTATATGATCAAATCATTTATTTAAATAAATAATTGCTATGAGAAAAGTATCTCATATGACTATGATATATTGCACGGCGTCATTGTCGACCTAGTCATTACGCATATCTGGAAAAAAAAATGTCCTTATATGAAGCCAAAATGTATAATTCGCAATAGTTTGTGCATGGTAGTTACATAAAATACCCTCTCCTATTTATAAATAGTCTTCTTGCAATGCACAGTGGCAAGAATGAATGTAGTTGCTAATACAGCTATATATGGATGGGATCCACGTGGGGACAATTTGAAGCAACCTAATGACTTTGTTCGTCATATGATCGTCTTGTCACTATTTTCTCAAGAATTTGATCAATTTTCGATACAAGTAAATGAATTGTGAAGAAAATAAAATTTTGTTGCAATTGGTGAATAAAGAATTTGAATTTGGGCGAGCCAAATGCTGAGCAAAGAGACGTTGCATATAATTTGTGCTTCACTCATTCCCTCCACAAGAGGAATCTTATGCCCAAATTGTCCTTTACTCGGCTTTCACTGGGGACATTTTTCTGTGAATCTCTTCCAGCTCCTCGAGCTTCTTGTCGAGTGCTCTCCTAAGTGAGGTCATCTGTTTATGTTTGCTTCTGGAATTCGGTTAATGTAGACCTTGAAGTTCAGCCTACGAATTCTGCTGTCCATTAGACGGGTCCGGTTGGTGTACTTTTAACACTTTGTTATCAGAGGTTTCAATTGTCAAAGGAACTGAATGGAATGGGAAGAGACAGCTCCACAGCCTCCTGTCATAACGAGTGGTCTTTCTCATCAGGATAACTCTCCAGTAAGCCTGAAGAACCTCGTGAATCACTAAGACACTCAATTTATCTGAAAGCTACTTACTTACTTTATAGGATTCTTAATTCAAATTACCTACTTGTGCACATTATTTAACTTTGCAAATTTTGTTATCTGCACTAGTTTAAACACATGCATTGTTCGAGAGTGCACATTGCTTTGTCGGCTTATGGCATGAGGTGTGGCATAACTTTATTTTCCTGGTCAAGTATTCTTTTGATAGGAATTATATGTTTAGACAATCATAATTGCTACCATTGATAAAACACATTGCTGGAAACATGACAGTTACGGTGTGCATTCTAGTCGAATACCTTCAGATTTTATGCAGTCGTTTGCTGAGGGGAAACTAGTAACGGTACCTGTTGCTTTCCCTGCTCTGACAAGTCCAATGCTGTACAGTAGAAGCCTTGCAGAGGATCGGCATGGAGCTAAGATGTACATCAGGAACGATGCCCCATTTGACGGAAAACATTTTCCTCCCTAATAAGTTGATGCAATACTTGCAAATGCTTGATCACTGCACGAACCCCTCAAGGATCATGCCTCTCGGTTTCAAACTGACGTTTGCTCACGAAAGTTGCTCTTGTTTCTTCTCAATCACCAATTTCCTAAATTTATGATACTGCAACAGTCTGTGAAATATTGTAGCAACATATGGCATGAACTCGCATGGTTGAACTTGAAGATATAAAAGCACAAGAAATTGCTACATCCAAAAATGTAGACTAACTAAAATTTGGAGGCGTTACAAGCAAAATTTCCTAAACAAAAATCATGCAGAATTTTCAGTGGGGCATCAGGACTGCATATTGGCAATGCTCACGAATAGAACAGAACATAAATATCTAGTATCTGAAACTGTACGCTCCAGGAAAATCCGAAGGCAAAAGCGTGACTGTTTCCAATTCCATGAATCATATTGCTGAAAGATTGCAAGCTCCATTTGAGGTCTTCTGCTTGGTATTTTGACAGTAGAAGTACCAAATCTATATACATTCCAGGACATGATAGCTAAAATGCTAGGCTTGCTGGGGAAATAATAGAAGCCCAGTTCAAGTAACACAGGAACAAAGGAAAAAATCTAAAACGGAGATATGTTTTGCACGATGAATGAGACAATTTAAGAAGCATCGTAGTCAGTAGTCATTGTATGAACAAGTTTAGTCCGTAAGTTGCATCCCTTACGACTACAGATCTTCTGGTTGCCATGGAGATATAAGATTGCAGAATGACAATCTCCGCAAATGTGGAGATTCTTAAACACCCTGACAGATTTCGGACTGGAAGTGCTTATAAGGCCAAACACAACAGCAATTTTTTCACTGTGCTGGATCAAACATTGTTCCTTTTGTCCTTTTTCCACATCATGAAGAACAAATTCAATATTCAGAACATTACCAAGCTTCTTTATTCGACAAGGCAGAATTTTCTTGCGATGCGCGCAGCAAGAATGACTTTAGTCGGTAATACAGCTATATAAAGAGGGGATCCACGCAGGGACAATTTGAAACAATAGCGGGTCTTAATGACTCTGTACATCGTATAGACTTTACATCTTTGTTGAAAATTTTCTCACCCTCAATGATGGACCAGGCAGATAAGGGGACATCGTTCTTACACCAGAATCACGAGGGATACATGCCTCAAGAATTATTGAAGACAAAAGCAACCCCAATAGCCTTTAATGCGGATTGGAGATTAGTGCGTGCAATTGGTGCTATCAATTCAAACTAGTGATATCTATTTTTTTGTCTTCACTTCTATTTAACTCTAGTCGATTGATACAGTGAACTAATTTTGTTCCCGAAAGGTACATAGATACGGGGAAAAAAATCGGTATGGCTATTAGATGAGATCTGATATTTATTGAACTTTGTGCAAAAAGGAGAGTTCAAAAGTAAGACAACAGGAACAATGGATAGACTTGCTTTTTGAAAACCCACGAGAATCATGCCTTCTCGCTTTGGAACTTAATTAGTTACGAGACTTTTTATCGTGTTTTATGTTGCGTTATTTTTGAGCTAAGAAAAAGGTGTGACATTGAAAGAATAGTATTAGCGCATCCTCCATGACACTCATTTAATTGAAACAACAACTATACTTTATGTACAAAATAATGCATGTATGTAATTGATAAGAAAATAGGACATATATATGTTCCAATTGGCACATAACCAAACTATTACCTTAATCAAACGGGCTGTTTTCTCTTTCTCATTCTTGAAAGATAATTAATAAATCCTAAACGATACATTCTAATAATATTTTTAACCTTTACCATGTGAAACTATACTAATATATTGACTACTCACTGAAACGGTAGTTGGAGACCATTCAAGTTTTGAGCATCTTTTTTATGCTTTGAGGCATGGTGGCGCTAGTGGTGAACCGTTTCAAATGTGATGAAGTCGATTCTTTTTGTTGGCTTTATATTGATTTGCTGAAACTCATCACAAATTGTGAGTGTTTATCGCTAGAGCATCGTGCCCAGGACACGATAGACAATCCGCTAAAGCTCGGACATTCGATAAAATTGCAGTTTGAGGGGCAACACAAGTCAATCCCAAGTCAACCATGTCAATTCTTACAATGCTCGGCTTGGCAAAGCCACGCTGGACGTAATAAATCTTTAAGTTCAGGATGTTGAGACTTTCGGCGTTTATTGAGCCCCTTAATCAATTAAAACTGGTAGGCCTCATTTACTTTATTAATGTTCTCTCAACTTTTCCTTTGTTTGTTTGTTTGTTTGTTTGTTTTTTTTTAAATCTATTTTTGCCCTCTCTTTCGTCCATTAGATTTTGCTTCGGGACCAATTAAAGGTCTATTATGTTTGATTGCAACAGGTGAAGAAAGACAATAAGCTGTTTAGCTCGATTGGATTGTTCCAATGGTTAGGCTCTTTTACCCATTTATTGAGTCCTTATGCTAGCCTATTTTCTACTCTGATTGCATAAGAATACTCATTGTATTTCAGTCTATGATAGTCATATTTCTACAGATTATTGTATCGTAATTTTAATTCGTTTGAGTGTCGAAAACAAATAAGAAATCATTGCAGAGAAGGAGAATTTTTTCCATTGTCAATATTTATTTCTACCCAAATGAACAAATCGGTGGATTTATCCAACGAGCCACGAAATTATTGCTCTATTCAATAATTTACGTTCAAGAACTTGCAAGTAAGCAAAGAACGTGCAATTCCTTGAAAGCACATGATGACGAAAATAATAGTAAGCATCCTTTGACTCGACAAGACCCCAACACAGAGAAGAATCGACATCATCTTTTACATGAATTGTTTTGTAGCCTCTGGACTTTTGTTGTGCCTAGCATCTCATGTCCTATTGCCTTCGAATGGTTAACTATTCTTTCCAGAGCCAATGCGTGACTGACAGGATGAAATCGACGTTAAGATCTGCGTGATCAGGAGATACCATCATCACTCGCACCCTCTTAAGTGGATACTTAAAAATGGATTTATCTCCTAATCATTAGAATTGTAGTAAAACAGAGATAATGCGTATAGATATCGTTAATATGTAGCACCGTTGTCTTTTCCTTCCCAATTCTGATGACAACTTGAATAGGCAAAGTCCTAAACTTATTGGAAGATCTCTATCTCCAGAAAAGATGAAACTCATATCTAGTATCAACTTGAGTATTGTTACCACATATAGTTTGGAGAGATGTTTTAGCCAATCTTTCTATTAAAGTTTATGCTAAACTTGATATCATAAACGAACCGTTGAGAAGGTTAGCTTGGAACCTTTATATATCCTTTCACGGAGCATTTCCTTTTATCATCTTTAGATAAATTCTCAAGTGGCCATTGTAAATAAATGTTTTCCTCGAGGCTTCCTGACAAACTGAAAATTTTAATTGATATGAGTAAATAGTCAAGCTGAGAAATGAAAAGTATTAACACTCCATAATATTCCAATGATATATCAGTTCTTGCGAAAGTGCTTCGCCTGTTACTATGCCAACCATGTAAAATTTTGAATTAACGTAAATTAACACTATCTTTATTCGAACAACTACAGAAATATGTAAAGAAACCATAAAAACTGAGAAGAGAATGCCAATGCTCTAGACATTATATGAACAGGAAAATCCAGCGAGAGCCAGTTTTTTTCCACAGAGCAGAGGCGAAAATGTTGCAGATTTAAAGAATAAGCAGAGATACTTTGTATCTAGCACTGTAGCTTGCTCGATATGGAGCATAGCAAAGAGATCTTGCATAGAATTTGTACCTGTATTTACTACATTGTGATGGAGCAAATTCACGATTACACTGAGCAATCCGTGCCATATGACCTCAAATTAAGTACATCGTTGTGTCAATGATTAGTTCCTCCGCAAGAGGAAAAGATACGTAATTTATGCCCAAATTGCGCAATTTATGCCCAAATTGTCGTTTACCCACCTTTGACTTGGAGACGTTTTTCGATGAATCTCTTCCAGCTCCATGAACCTCTCGTCAAGTCCCCTCCTAAGTGAGGTACACTGTTTGTTATTGTTTGCTTCTGGAAGTCGGTTTATGTAGACCTTGAAGTTCAGCTTATGAATTCTGCCGTCCATTAGACGGGTTTGGTTGTCCTACTTTGAACACTTTGTTATGTGAGGTTTCAATTGTTCTCGCCGTCCTTTCATAGTGCAGCGGAGCAAGAAATGTCAATGGAACTGAATGGAATTGGAAGAGACAGCTCCTCAACCTCCCCTCACAACGATTGGTCTTTCTCATCAGGCTGATTCTCCAGTGAGCGTGAAGAACCTTGAGAATCAGTAGGAAACTCAATTTATCTAAAAGCTATTGATCTACTTTATAAGATTCTTAATTCAAATTACCTGCTTGTGCACAATATTTACCTCCGCGAATTCTGTTATCTACACTAGTTTAAACACATGCATTGCACGAGAAGGCAAGTGGCTTTGTCAGCTTATGGCATTAGGCATGGCATAACTTTGTTTGCCTCGTCAATTCTTGTTTCAGAGGACATGAATATGCTTTTGATAGGAATTGCATGTTTAGATGATCATAATTGCCACATTGCCGGAAACAACATGACAGTTACAGTGAGCATTTTATTCGAACACCTTTGGATTATATGCAGTCATTTGCTGAGGGGAAACCAGTAACGAGTAGCCGTTGGTTCTCTGCTCTGACAAGTACGATGCTGTATAATAGAAGCCTTGCAGAGGAACAATATGGAGCTAATATGTACATCAGGGGTGATGCCCCATATGACGAAAAACAGTTTTTTCGCTGACAGATGCAATACTTCCAAATGGTTGATCCCTGCATGAACCTCTCAAGGATCATGCCTCTAGGTTTTAAACCGTTGTTTGCACACGAAAGTTACTCGTGCTTCTTCTCAATCACCACTTTTCTAAAATTATCCATCTGCAACAGTCTGGGAAATGTTGTAGTAACATATGGCATGATAGCGTAGTTGAACTTGAAGATTAAAAAAGCAAAAGAAATCACCACGTCTGAAAATTTAGACTAACAATAAGTTGGGGGTCTTACAAGCGAAATTTCCAAAACAAAAATCACACAGAATTTTCAGCCAATGAATGAATTATGGGGCATCAGGACTGCATATTGGGAAAGCTAGCAATAGAACAGAACTTAAATTTCTAGTATCCGAAAACTGCACAATGCAGGAAAATCTAAAGGCAAAAGCGTGACTGTTTTAGATTTCATTAATCATTTGCTGAAAGTTAGCAAGATCCATTTTGAGGTCTTCTGCTTGGTATATTGACAATAGGAGTACAAACTCCATATACATTTGAAAACATGATATTTACATTGTTGGGCTTGCTAGGGAAATGATAGAAACCTGGTTCAAGTAACATGGAAACAAGGGTGAAAAATCTAAAACGGAGATTTGATTTACAGAATGAATTAGACAAGTTAAGAAGCATCGTCACCAGTAGTTATTGGATGAGCATGTCCCCTCCATAAAATGATGGAACTGGTTTGCATCCCTTACTACTATAGATCTTCTGGTTTCCATGGAGATATACTTGATCACGGAATGACAATCTCTGCAAATGTGGAGATTCTTAAACACCCTGATGGATTTTGGACTGGAGGTGCTTATTAGGCCAAAAACAACAGCAATTTTTAGAGGGAGCTGGAGCAAATGCTGTTCCTTTTATCCCTCCTCCGTATCATTAAGAACAAATTCGGTATTCAGAACATAACCCAGTTTCTTTATTCTACTAGCCAATTGGTCCAGTGCGTCATTACTCTGCCTTGCTTTTGGGTGTGAAGTGTCTCCCACATAGAACTTGTGAACTATATTTTTCATTTGACTCCAGCCATAACCAGCTTGCAAGATATTTCAGTTTCATCTTGTTTCTGATTGCTGCAGCATCTTCCCATAGACCAGCTGAGGCACACATATTCGATAGCAAAACTTAAGAAGCAGGGTTGGCTAGTTCCTGCTAAAAACTCATTACCACAGCTTGTTTTGCAAGTTCAACATTGCCGTGAACTCAACCAGCTCCAAGAAGTGTAGGCCAGACCAGTGCATCAGCCCTAAAAAGCATTGAATTTATAAACGGAAGAGCATTGACAAGGGATCCTGATCTGCCCAATAAGTCCACCGTGCCCAATTCTAGGCAAGATTCCATGTTTCTAAAGTGTTTTTATTCATCAGAAATCAAACCCACAGAGCTACAAGAGGCTAAAACAGCAACATAGGTGATCACATTTCGCCTCACACCAGCCTCAAGCATTTTACAGAATGTGTCCAGAGTTCTCGCCACAAATCCATGTTTTGTGAAACCAGTGATCATTGAAGTCCAAGCTATAATTTTTTCTCTCTCGTCTCACAGAAAACTCGAAAAGCAGCTTTTATGTTTCCACACCCTGAATACATGGTGTCAAAGCATTGGAAATGACTTGATTTGAGTCCAGCCCTGATTTTACCATCCTCGCGTGGATTTGCCTCCCCTTACCAATAGCGCTGATACAGGCAGCTCCACTTAAAAGGCTGGCAAATGCAAAAGCACTCGTTCCGATTCCTCTCTCAATCTCATGTAGTAGTTCAAAGGCTTGATCAGACTCCAAACTTTTGGCATAGGCATCCACAAAGGTACTATAAGAAATCAAATTCATTTCAAATAGCACATCAAAAGCTCTCTGAGCATCTTCCATGTGGCCCAACCAAGAATACATGCTAATGAGAGAATTACCCATGCAAGTATCACCGGCAAAGCCCAATTTTATAGCTAGCGCATATATTTGTATCCCCATATCAACATCACAAGTACTTCCACATGCCTTGAGAACGCTAGCAAATGCAAAATGGTTTGGCCTCACTGGACCTTTCATCATTTCCGAAACAGAGTTTTTTACTCCTCGTTCTCTTCAGTTTGTGCATACCCCATGATTATCACTGTTTAAGACATCACGCTATGATCTTGCATTCGATCAAACACCTTTCTCTAATCATGAAGCGATCCACCAGCTACAAACTTCATGTACATGTCTGCCAAGCTGCATCCAACACAGACATCCAAAGCCAAACACGACTGTATAACCCATGAATGCAACTGCACCCCCAGCAATGGTAACTCCAACTCCGAAGATGCCGACAAAACAGCATTGAGTTTAGATCTATATGCCACAGTTCCACTGACAAGCATATCCAGAAACAAATCAATGGCTTTTATTTGGACAACCCAACTGAGTACATCTTTTCATCATCAAAGTCCACGTCACCACATTCCTCTCGCGCATTTTCTCTAACACCTTACGTGCTGAAACAAAATCAGCTCTACCCTTTGCAAACGTGTATGCACACCCAACACACACATCAGAATCAACGCAGCCACTTTTGATTATAAACCCGAAAATTGTATCGCCAATTGATGCATTTTCCGGAACCGAACAAGCCCCGATAACCACCGGGAAACAATAACCGTTTGGGAAAAAATAAACCATCTTCAAGCATATGAAGGAAAGTATCGACCGCTTCAAACTCCCATGTGATTATTGGCAAGAAACCAAGTCCCTTTTACTACCCGCGTCCATAAATTTCAAATATCCCCTCCGCCTCGGCCCGGTCATTGGATTTTGAGTAGAGACTGACGAGCGAGTCGAGAATCACCGAGTCGGGGCCCGAGCTGGGAGCGAGCCACAGCGCGCGACGGACGCGCCTCCCGAGCGCGAACACTCGGGAGCGAATGCAGGACTTGAGGAGGAGAGAGAAGGTGAGGAGACCGGGATGGGACCCATCACGGGACATGAGGTCGAGGTGGGAGATTGCTCCAGGGAGGTCGCCGCCGTGGTGGTGGGGTGATCCGGAGGCGGTCGAAAGGCGAGCGGGGAGAGGCTTCCGGGGGAAGGAGAGAGCTTTGATATCGGACGGTGGAGAGAAGACGGGGAGACTTACTGCTCCACATCAAGAGCACGACGCTCAGGAAACGGGAAACGTAAATAGACTGCCATGACCATGAGGCAATTCTTCTGCAAAAAACAGGAATTAACAAACGCTGAAATCACGTTAAGGTTCACGAATTACATGGTCCATCCGCTTATTTTGCGTTTCATTCGTGCATGGAGAAAAAGAAGATCAATCAATGCGCGATTTCTTCATCGTTGCGTGTTGGGAATATTTTGTCGTTCTATCTGTTTTTTTGTTGATCCGACAAATTTAGCTTGTCAATAGTTAAGAGGAATGGCTTTGTTCCCGTCAAAAGCAAGGGTACCGAATGTTCTTGATTTGCTTAAAGTGCAATCAACCTACTATGGGGAAAGAAGAAAAAAAGGGAAACCGGGAGAGATGGCTGGGGAGGCATTGAAGGCGCGCCCCGGGACGGAAAGACTCGCTCAACCATAGGTTCGGGCTGCTAGTCATTGCCATGAGCAGGTGAGGGTCGGTCAATCCTAGCAGAGCGATCGCGAGGGCCAATCAACCTTCGCAGCGGTGGTGATGACGGCCGAGTGATGAGGTCTCACATTTTTGCGCATGTTGCTTCTCCGATCTACCAAATCATTTTCAAGCCTATCCAATTGGTCATATGCCATTGGCAGCTTTTGCAAGGAGGTTGGGTTTTGGCCTCATTGGTGGTGCTCACAGGCTCGCGTTCCAGTTCCACTGGGCTCCCCTCTGATACAATTCAAGCAGAACGAGATTCATGCATTCTCAAGCCAGCACATGATCCCTCAGCATAGAAGCAGCCTCGGGAGGCATTTGTAGCTTACCGGTTTCTCCCTTCAAGCATTTCTAGTTCGTCGAAGGCTGGTCGCTAATGCCTTTTGTTATCATCTATTTTCAGCCTCCCGATTTTCATCAACAGATCCTTCCTTCGACCTACTATTTCCATTAGAGTATACTGAAGCTGGAAACATCGACTTTATGAGAGACACTACAAATACTCTTGTAGTATAACTTGGGCATCATGTGTCCAGTTTTCTCATGGGACAATCAAAGGCACAACGCCACGATCCGTCGGATAAAGCTTCTCGAGACAACTATTAGAAATATTTCGAGTGAAATTCTAGTTGAGAAGAATAATATGAGAATCAAAATCAAAGTACCAAATTTGCACATAACATCCTCGATGTGAATATTCTATCCATCTTACCACTTCAAGGTCTCTTATATATTCTTGCAATCGACAGGGCTATTGTCTCTATTGAAGACAATATGCTTATCTATGGATCCATTAGGCATTAAATTGTACAGGAGACTTTGCTTTTGACTTCCAGAAGCAAAAGCCAACGAGTAGTGCTACATTAACATGGTGAATCCTTCCTAGTTCCTAGCCACTTCATTGATAAAATCTAGGCCATTTGAATTTCGTTCCTTCAAAATCTTGCCAGGCACTTCAGTGTATTTAAATCCAAAAATTACTTTTTCATATATTTAAGTATTAAAACTTGCCTCGGTCATCCACTTTAGTCCTTCCATTAGCTCTGTTAGGTTACAATGGATGTACAATTGGCGAGGAATTAACTTATCAAAAATCACATACAATTGAAAAAATTTCAAAGTTGCAAGTTTTAAGTAAACAAAATGGAAATCTAAGACTCAAATGCAATATGTTAACAAGTTGTAGGACTTTTCCAGGTAATAGTCCCATTTTCTTTTGATCGTTTAAATTAGAGCCAACGTGACCTACAAGACCATATGATGGCCCTATCAGTATTTTCTCAGGAATTTGATCTCGGTCAGAGCTATCAATTGCAAGAAAATAAAATTTGTTGCCATTGGTGAATAGACAATTTGAACTTCGTCAAGCCAAATGCTGATCCACTTCTAAATGCAGCAACCACAAATAAAAACTACTCTGCGGCCTGCGAGTCATGCCAGGAAAAAAACAAGAGTGACTCATACCGTGTCATAGAGGTCCAAGGAAACTCGCAAGCATATGAAAGATAGCATGTTGCCAGCCCTATTTGGTGAACATTCTATAGAAAACAAGTGAATTGGTTACCAAATGATTAACTGGATTAGCTAGAATTCACATAGGATGAACATATAGAATATGCTTCCCAAACACGGTTAGTTTATGAATCTACACATACGTCCCATCAAGGGTCCAACCTAAAAAGTGTTGTCGTATGGACCACACATGGACATGGCCTTTTTAATGTTCGTGATGTGTTTAGTTATGCAATATATATCTAATTTTAGGATAGTCGAAAGTAACCACGTCAAGTTCTAAATCAAATAGCACTCTTCTTGATCGGATATGGGAGGTGAAAAAATGTATCAAGTTAAACTAATAAAACATGACCTAGTATAACAAGAAACAAAGAAAACTTCACAAAATTTTCATAAAATTACTTATGAATAATATCATGTTTACTTTATAATGGAGTATGAGTTCTTTCAAATATAAACTTCATGAAATTGTTTCATTCAAGACTTTCTTTCCCATTTCGATAAAAGTTGTTTCCTGCATAAATAGGAGGTGTCTACTTTGTAAAATAGACGTTTTAATTCGAAATTAGTAGTTCTTGATACCGCGAAACCATATGCCGGTGGTAGCACGTTAAGAAGCAAGATCCCAGGTTATAATTTGCTTTATAATTGGCATTACCCTAAATCACATAATGAGAGGAAAATTCTTAATATCCGTCCCCTTGCCCCCACCGTTTTTTGTCCCTCCTCTCACCAATTTGTTTATCCTTTTGAAGGAGAATGCAAGAGAGTAAAATATATATGAAGTACAATAGCACTATAATAACCTTAGAGCTACAAGAAACCAAAATGTAATCAATCGCAAGCTAAACTACCTCAACTCCCTCCCAACATACTACTATACTGTGGGAGCACTTAATGAACTTGAAAATGTCTCTGATTCCATCTTGGCCTTCTCATCGTCAATTGGCTCATCTACTGGGTAAATAAGTGGTTTCGGAGGCATTTGAATATTTCCAATGTCTCCTTCAAGCATTTCTAAAACTTTGTTCATTGGAGGCCGATGGGTAGGGATTAATTGTATACACCATAGTGCAACTATTATCATTTTTTGTATCACCTCCCTTTCCTCTTCTACAACTTTTTCCATTGCAATACTCTTTCCTTCATTGACTTGGTCATACACCCACAACGGAAAATAAATTTGGCTTGAGTGTTCCACATTTACATTTACATTTTTTCTTCTACCTGCCATTTCCATGAGCAACATCCCGAAACTATAGACATCTGCTTTATAAGATACACCTCCGATGTTTTTGTAGAAAAACTCAGGCGCCATATATCCCAAGGTTCCTTTTGCAGCAGTTACTGAGACTATGCTATAATCAATCGGATATTGTTTCGCGAGTCCAAAATCAGAAACTTTCGGAGTGAAGTTCTTGTCTAAAAGAATGTTGTGAGGTTTGATATCAAAGTGTAGTATTTGCATGTCACACCCTCGATGTAAATATTCAATCCCCTTTGCCACCCCAAGAGCGATTTCATATATTTTCTTGTAATCAAGAAACTTCTCTTCTTCCTCAGTGAAAATATGCTTATCCAAAGATCCATTTGACATGAAATCATACACAAGAGCTTGTTTCGAGCCTTCAAAGCAAAAACCAATGAGTTGCACTACATTAACATGATGAATTCTTCCAATAGTAGCCATCTCATTGATAAAATCTTGGCCATGGGCCTTGGACTGCTTTAAAATCTTGATAGCCACTTCATTGCCACTTCTGAGCATTCCTTTGTATACACAACCATATCCCCCTTCACCTAGTTTGTGCTTAAAATTTCCGGTAATCTTCTTAATATTCGAGTAAGAGTACCTTATGGGCAAAAAATTGTTATGAGCTTGCAAAAATTCTTCGATGTTCTCATCCATTGCTAAGTGCCTTCTTCTGTACTTGTAGATTAGAAATATTGCGACTAACGGCGTCCCGATTACAAATTTCACTACACAGAAAAACACTTGAGAAAATTTTATAGGTTAGAATAAGTTTGGCTTTTTTATTATTTTAAGAACAAATCATCGCGGCTTACCTAGTAGTGATGTAAAATCAAGAGTTGCCCACACCGCCGTATAGAATGCCAAAAGACCTGGCCCACCTGTGGAATGAATCAATGATGCGAAAAGGAATTGAAGGAAAACAATGTTGGTAAACAAAACTCACGAGAAAACAGAGTAGTGGCAAGCTCCTTTGAATAAGTTGGTTTTTGTCCAGAAGAATATGAGAGGTAGGGTGTGTAATTGCAAATACAAGGAAATAAAAAGCTTCATTTGACATAGATGATAGACAATACAAGAAACTCCCTTTGCTTTGTTAGCAGTCAACAAATACAGAGAAATAGTGATTCTTATATTTTATTCATAATTTTGCCCCTCCTTTCTATACATGAATACAATTTTTTAAGGAATGTGCTAGTAAGTGTCTTCTGGATTATTAATTAAGTGATTTATTAAGAAACTAATTCAGAAAAAAAGGCCAAAATATAAACTATATGCCAAAAAAATAAAAAATAGTCATGTGGCTACTCGCATAATAGTTCTAGCCATTCCGTGGAAAGGAATGTGGATTTCAAATATTTCCTTCATTTTCCTGTTTTGAAGAGAATTGGCAAGTGAAAGAGTGTACATAATGATGCAAAATGGCGGTAAAATTTCATTGCTAACAGATGCTTACCATAGTATTGAAAGGATTTGCAACCCGCAGAATCATAGTAGATGTGGAAGAAATCAAAGAAGCACATGAAAACTTTCGTCCTTGAATGTAGAAAGTGGAGATCGAATCCATCAGCCATGATGTTATGGATTAGCTTGTAGTTGTAGGAGCTGCTATTAATTTCACCCCCAAAATTAAATGATACCCACGTCCACCTGTGAGTGGTGCAAAAATCCCAAACATCCGATGCTTTTGGATTGACCAATGCATACAAATTCCAATTCAATGATGCGTTGGAAGAGTACGACCCCTTAATGCATGGACCGGTAGTGATATAGGATAGATTACTAACTGGCTTTGAGCAATTCATGATGACCAATGTATCACTGTCGCCTCTATAGTATGGGTCGGTTAAATAGTCACTATTCTTGAAGTTATACAATGCCCATGAATGACGAGGAAGAGACGAGCATTTATCCTTTTGCAACCCGTCATCGACCAATCTGATTTGATTAGAGGTATAATTGATAGACTGCACGTAGAATCGGCCATCATGAAGATATAAAACAGTGTGATTATCTTCACAATTCAGCTTGTAATATGAGACACCGCATTCTTTTGGATCACTCTTTAGTCGAAACGGGTCTCGTATATTGTGAATGTCACCACAGGATGAAATGCACTGCCGATTACTCTTGGCATTACAAGCTATTGCTAGAAATAGAACAAGAGTGAGTAGCAACACCTGACAAATATTCATAGAACCGAGGGCGTTAACCATGCCTCCGTTTGTCTTCTGGCAAAGAGAAACTGGTAAAGAATCGCTTGGTGGGTGTGGAGGGGGTGCAATATGAAAAGATTGAAAGATGATCAGACGATCCTTGTTTGATTGGAGACTTGAAGTTGCCAAGTCTTATAGAGAAGCCCAAGTCAACCTAACAGATGGATGGAAAGTCAAGAAATTAAAGAAGTGGACCTAAACTTAGGTTCCATTATTAGTGGAACGGCTGGTGGCCATCCCCATTCGAGACCACGCTTTAGTCACATAAAGAATTCAGGGAATCTTCTTTCACATTTGATCTTTCCTTCTCCACCTTCTCCACTTTGCTTCCGCTTTCTCCCCGTGATTCTTGGGTCCGCATTCCATCAACAAACAAGTCCACCTCCTTCTGATACACTCTCTGTCTTCTTATTTTCTTCTTTGTTCTCTCCTCCCTCCTTCTCCACCTTTGAAATTTTTCTCCTTCATAGTCGACACTTAGTTGCTTGATATGTATTCCATATTTGCTAAATTAAGTCACAAAACTTTAGATGTAATTGTGATTTCTTACGCCATCGAATCATTTCATGAAGTATATATTCACTATAAGAAAAGCATCTTATATGGTAATGAATTTTTTGCATGGCATCATCTTTGATCTAGTCATGAACGAGTATGCGTTTTGTCATGCAAATCTGAAAAAAAATTCTTATATGAAGTTATATTGTATAAATTTGCAATAGTTTATGTGAATAGTAATTACATAAAATACCCACTCCTAGACTCCGCTCAAAAGCATATTCATATATACCTGTACTATAGTAGTATTCCTATAATGCACGGGCCAAGAATGAACGAGTTGCTAATACAGCTATGTAGAGATGGGATCCACGCAGAGACAATTCGAAGCAATAGTGGGTTCTAACGACTTTGTACATCACATAGACTTTACATCTTCTTTGTTGAAAATTTTTTCAACCCAATGATGGACAGGGTAGATAAGGGGGATATCGTTCTTAGCCAGAATCATAAGGGAGACATGCTTAAAGAATCGTTGAAGACAAAAGCAACCCCGATAGCCTTTGCTGTGGATTGGTGATTAGTGCGTGCAATCAATGCTATCACTTCAAACTAACAATATCTCTTTTGATCTCCACTTCTATTTAACTTTGTTGGATTGATACAATGAACCAATTTTGTTTAAAAAAGCTATCTAGATGCGGAAGAAAACTTCGGCGTGCCTATTAAACAAGATCTGATAGGGGTTGATTTATTTTATTGGACCCTGCGCAAAAAGAGAGTTCAAAAGTAAGAAAGCAGGGAGAGTGGACGGACTTGTATTTTGCCAACCCACGAGAATCATGCTTTCTCATTTTTAAATTTAATTAGTAATAAGACTTTTGTCCTGTCTTATGTCGCTTTACTTTTGAGCTAATAAAAGGGTGTGACATTGAAATAATTATATTAGCGCGTCCTTCATGATGCTCGTTAAGAAGGCTAAGATAATGACTATACTTCATGTACAAAATACAAGTTGTAAATTGATCAGAAAATAGGACGTATATAAGTTCCTATCAGCACGTAGCTGAACTATTACCTTAATCAAACTGGCTGTTTTCTCATTCTCATTCTTGAAACCTTTTAAAGACATTTACTATATGAGCATCTCTTTGATGCTTTGAGGCATGATGGTCAGAGGGGTAAATTAGTTGCAAACGTGACAAGTGTGTATATCACTAAAAGCATCGTGCCCAGGACACAATGGACAATGTGCTAAAGCTCGGCCATTCAAGGGGCAACACAATTCAATCTCGACTCAACCATTACAATGCTTACAATGCTCTGCATGAAAAAGCCTTACTGGACGGACCCAAAAATCTTCAGTTCAGGATCTTGAAAAGAATTATTATAGAATGGGAAGCAGAGACGTTTGAAATTAAGGGAAGCTTGCCTCTTTCTTTCTCAGCTTTGGGACCAAATATTTTATGTTTGATTGCGACTGGGGGAAGGACAATATGCTTTTTAGTTCGATGGAATTTTTAAGAGAGAACTTTGTGGCGAGTTGATGATGAGGATATGAACAAAAATGTTGATGTGGTTCTTAATCTTTAGCCAAATAGAGCAGCTAATAATTCCAATAGTTTAGCTCTTATGCCCATCTAATGAGTCCTTAAGCTAGCCTATATTCTACTTTGATTGTATATAAGTTCTCATTGTATTTCAGTCTGATGGTTATATTTCTGCAGATTAAGGCATCGTAAATTTTAACCTATTTGAGTGTCAAAAACCAAAAAGCAAATCAATGTAAACACGGAGAATTTTTTTCCATTGTCAACATTTATGTATTCCCAAAAGAACAAATCGGTGGATTTATTCAAAAAACTACAAAATTTTATGCTCTGTTCGATTTTTCACCTTCAAGAATTTGCAAGTAAGCAAAGAACATGCAACATCGTGATGACATTTTGAATGAGCAAAGTCCCAAAACTCATCGAAAGATCTCTATCTCCAGAAAAGATGAAACTCAATATCTAGATCAACTTGAGATTTTATGATTTGTGTCCAAGGACATAGCATTGCTACATCAAATAGTTTGGAGAGATGTTTTATTTGGCCTTTCTATTGAGGTTTATGCTAACATGATATTATACACAAACCACCGAGAATGTCAGCTTGGAAGCTTTATTTATCATTTCGCCAAGCATTTCGTTCCATCATCTTTAGATAAATTCTCAAATGGCCTTTCTATAGAATTGTTTTCCTCGTGGCACCCCGCCAAACTGATTTTTTTTATCGATATGAGTAAATGGTCAGGCTGAGAAATGACGGTAAAAAGTATGTGTACTCCGTAATTTTCCCACCGCTTATCAGTTCTTTCTCTTCGCCTGTTACTATTCTAACTATGCTAACCGTGGAAAATGTCGAATTAGCATCAATTACGCTATCTTTTCTCAAATATAGAAGTATGTAAAGAAAACATAAAAACTGAGAAGAGAATCCCAAAGCTCTAGACATTATATGACCAGGAAATCCCAGCAAGAGCCGGTTTTTGTCCACGGAGCAGATGCGAAAATGTTGCAGAATTAGAGAATAAGCAGAGACACTTGTATCTAGCACTTTAGCTTGCTCAATATGGAGAAAAACAAAGAGATCTTGCATAGAATCCGTACCTGTATTTACTACATTGTGATGGAGGAAGTTCACGATGACGAGGAGCAATCTGTAAGTATATCGCTGCACCAATAGTCAGCTCCTTCGCAAGAGGAATTGATATGCAATGTAGGCCCAAATTGTCCTTTACCCACCTTTCACTCAGAGACCTTTTTCGATGAATCTCCTCCAATAACTTGAGCCTCTTGTCGAGTCCCCTCCTAAGTGAGGCCATCTGTTCGTTATTATTTGCCTCAGGAAGTCGGTTCATGTAGACCTTGAAGTTCAGCCTATGAATTCTGCCATCCATTGGGCGGGTCTGGTTGTCGTACTTTGAACACTTCGTTATGTGAGATTTCAATGGTTCTAGCCCTCCTTTCATGATGCAGTGGAGCAACGAATGTCAATGGAACTGAAAGAGACAGCTCTACAGCCTCCTGTCACAACGAGTAGTCTTTCTCATCAGGATGATTCTCCAGTGAGCATGAAAAACCTCGAGAATGAGTAAGAAACTCAATTCATCTTAAAGCTACTCACCTACTTTATAGGATTCTTAACTCAAATTACATGCTGGTGGACATTACTTAAATTTCTGCATCCTGTCATCTGACCTCCTTTAAATATATGCATCATTCGAGAGTGCAAGTGGCTTTTTAGGCTTATCGCATGATGTGTAGCATAATGTAATTCGCCTCGTCAACTCTTGCTTCAGAGGGCATGAGTATTCTTTTGATAGGAATTGTATGTTTAGAAGATCATATTGCTACCACTGATAAAACACATTGCCGGCAACAACATGACAGTTAAGGTGTGCATTGTAGTCAAAAAGCTTTAGATTACATGCAGCCATTTGCTGAGGGGAAACTAGTAACGAGTACCTGTTGCTTTCCCCTGCTCTGACAAGTCCAATGCTGTAATAGTAGAAGCCTTGCAGAGGCACAATATGGAGCTAAGATGTACAGCAGGAACGATGCCCCATTTGACAGAAAACATTTTCCTCACCAAAAAGTAGATGCAATACTTGCGATTGCTTGATCATTGCATGAACCCCTCCAGGATCATGCCTCTCGGTTTTTAACCAGTGTTTGCCCACGAAAGCTGCTCTTGTTTCTTCTCATCGCCAATTATCTAAATTTATCCACTCTGAAGCAGTTTAGGAAATGTTGTAGCAACTTATGGCATGAACTCGCATAGTTGAAGATAAAGCCCAAGAAATTGCCACATCCGAAAATGTAGACTAACTAAAAGTCAGAGTCATTGGCCCAAAAAAAAAAAAAAAAAAAAAAGTCAGAGCCATTACGAGCAAAATTTCCAAAACAAAAATCATACAGAATATTCGGCCAATGAATGAATCATGGGGCATCAGGACTGCATGTTGGGAACGCCCAGGATAGAACAGAACATAAATATGCAGTGTCAGAAAACAGCACACTCCAAAAAAATCCAAAGGCAAAGCGTGACTGTTTTCGATTCCATGAATCATATTGCTGAAAGATTGCAAGCTTCCTTTGAGGTCTTCTGCTTGGTCTCTCGACAGTAGGAGTGCCAAATCTATATAAATTTCAGGACATAATATTTACATTGTTGGGCTTGCTAGGGAAACAATAAAATCCCAGTTCAAGTAACATAGAAACAAAGGAGAATAAAAAACGGAGATTCAATTTACACAATGAATGAGACAATTTAAGAAGCATTGTGGCCGGTAGTCATTGTATGAGCATGTTTAGTCTGTAAAATGGTGGAACCGGTTTGCATCCCTTACGACCATATATCTTCTGTTTGCCATGGAGATATACTTGATCGCAGAATGACAATCTCCGCAAAATATGGAGATTTTTAAACACCCCAACAAATTTCGGACTGGAGTACTTGTGAGGCCAAAAACAACAGCAATTTTTTCCGCTGTGCTGAAGCAAATATTGTTCCTTTTGTCCCTCCTCCACATCATTAAGAACAAATTCAAAACATTACCCGTCTTCTTTATTTCGCTAGCCAATCAGTCCAGTTCGTGATAGATCAAGCACATAGAACTTGTGAACATTAATCTTCACTTGAATCAAGCTACAACCAGCTTCTTTTAAATATAAACTTCATAGAATTGTTCCATCTAGGACCTTCCTTTTTTCCATTTTGATAAGAGTTATTTCTTGCGTAGATGAGTAGTGTTTACTTTGTAAAACGGATACATGTATTCTTTCTCCAAAAATGAGTTTATAAGTTGAAACTAGCAGTTTCTTGATATCGACAAATTATACGCCGACAGTGGCCTGTTAAGTAGTAAGATCTCATGTTTTAGTTAGCTTTTAAATTGAATAGCCCTTAATCACATTATGAGGAAGGAAAATTCTCGATGTCTATCACCTTTCCTCACCGTTTTTGTCTTTGCTTTGTTGCCAATTTGTTTATCCTGTTGAAGGAGGATGCAAGAGAGTTAAACCATATGAATTCCAAGGACACAACATTAACCTAAGAGCTAGAAGAACACAATCTCGAAAATAAGTCCCTCCTAACGTAATCCTAAGTTGCGGGGAATATAACAAGTATACAAGCTTTTCCAATCAAATTATGGATGGTTCTCTAAACATCATTGCTATCTCCAAATAGAAAACTAGTGGAAATTGTAGGATCATTTAATGAAGTTGAAAATGTTTCTAGTTCCATCTCGGCTCTATCATTGTTCATCAGCTCATCCGGTGGGTAAATAAGCAGTTTGGGAGGCATTTGAAGTTTACTAATATCTCCTTCAAGCATTTATGAGAATTTGCTCATCGAAGGCCAAAGGTCAAGCTTAATTTTATACACTAAAGTGCAACTATTGTCATCTATTATATCCCCAATGAAAGTATTCAATTCCTCTCACCACCCCAAGAGCGATCTCATATATTTCCATGTAATCAAGAAACTTATCACCTTCTTCAATGAAGATGTGCTTATCCAAGGATCCATTTGGCATGAGATCATGCATGAGAACCTGTTTCGAGCCTTCAAAGCAAAAACCAAAGAGTTGCACTACATTATCATGGTGAATTCTTATTATAATAGCCACTTCACTCATAAAATCTTATACTTTAAAATCTTGATGGCCATCATGTTGCTACTTCCAAGCATTCCTTTGTACACGGAACCATAACTCCCTTCACCTAGTTTGTGGTTAAAATTTGCGGTGATCTTCATAAATTGAGTAAGAGTACCTTATGGGTATAGAGTTGTTATGAGCTTGCAAAAATTCTTCCATGTTCTTGTCCATTGCTAAGTGCCTTCTTCTGTACTTGTAGATTAGAAATATTGTGACAAATGGTGTCCCAATTACGAACGTCGCTACGCAGAAAACATTGAGGAAAACTTTGATAGGTTAGAATATCTTCTTGTTTTTTTTTTAATTATTTTCAGAACAAATCATTTCTGCATACCTACTAGAAATATAAAATCTGAAGTCGTTCAAAATGCAACATCATCTAGGACAGCCGTGGAAGGGATGAAGAATGTGAAAAATAATTGAAGGGAAAGAAGTATGGAAAACAAAACTCACGAGAAAACAGAGGAGTAGGAAGCTACTTTGTACAAGTTTTGTCCAGAAGAATATGAGTAGTGGCATGCGTGCATTTACAAATAAATGAAAACAATAATTTACATAGATGATAGACGATATAAGAAACAACATTTGCTTTGTTAGTAATCAACATATAAAGAGAAACAGTGATTTTCATTATGAATAAATAATTTTGTTCCCTATGTCGTGAGCCTCCAGCAAAGTATCAGTAATTTGGCGCGACGATCCAGTGGCAGCGTCCATGAGGCAACCAGCATGTTACACCTCAGCAGTAATGATGGTTCAGCAATAGCAGCGATCGTGCATGATGAGGATTGAATGAAGGCGGCGAGAAGGGGATGATTACATCCTTCCAGGGGGTAAGCAAACACCAGCAGAAGCATGAATGCCACCGTAGCTCTTGTCTAATGTGGACTAGACAAACTGAATCCATCTTCTCTTGAACTGTACAATTAGAGAACCGAACTACTTAAACCCTTCAGGGACATCACTGCATAACATGCTTGCTCTCTTGTAAAGCAACGACTTACGAACTCAGCAAACCTCTGAGCTCAATGGCAACTCGCCAGACAATTTCTGCTTGCTCAAAACAAGGGCAGTTAGCTCAATAAAAGATCACTCAAACCAACTGGAATTGGCTCTAAGAATCTATTTCCACTGAAGTCCTGTATAATCAAGATGCTCATTTCCGTTATTTGCTCTGGCAAACTACCAACGGAGCTATTGCTTCCTTTTTCAAAGTTTCAAGTCCCCATGAGAGATTACTCATACTTACAGGAACTGAACTTGAGAGCAGATCGCCTCCAAGAGACGAAAGAACTCTCAAACCTCTGAATTCACCTAAGAATTAAGAAACCTTCCCGGTAAGTCCATTCCCTTCGAGATAAAGCATTTGCAAAGCACTGCAGCTTCGGATCTCAGCAGAAACGGGCTCCAACAAAGGAGTTATGCCTTATACTCATACTCAGGTCCTTCAGTCTGTGTGTGTTCAGAGCAAAGCTATTCCTCTGAGGCATATCATCAAACAGCGTCCGTGCATTATCCATTTGGACATACCTCATAACAGAGAGAATAAAAACAATGTATTCCGCTGAAGAAGGCATATAGATTCCTATTACACGTGGTACATAGACGTATCCTGAGTCGATCCGTAGTGCGATGAAGCCTTTGAAGCCGCGCACGATGACGATTCCGCAATCAAACATGTCAGGACGAGTAGTTTCGACTTCGTTGATGAAAGACCCTTTTGGTTTTGGTTGTGTGCGACGAGCGTGAGCCGTGGATCATCAATTCCTAGTATTGAGCTCGAGAGCTTCGTCTATGGAGGTTGAGCTTGCTGAGAAAAAGGTGAATCCATCAAAAAGGAAACTTTCAGTCCTGTAACTGAAATCCAGCGATGGAGAGAGAGCTTGAGTTGGAGATGGCGGTGGCACTGGATTGTCGTCGTGTCTGGGCTACTGTGCTTGATGGGCTTAAAGGAATTGGATTTCACCAATTAGAGTTGATGGGCTGGATTGCCTTAAGCCCAAATGGAATGAATGTGGCCGGACTCCATTGATGGATCTTCCATTAATCATTTATTTTTATTCTCTATTCTATATTTATTTATTAAGTTTTTTTAAAAGAAAAAGTGCATATTCGATTAGTCTGTTAAAATTCAGGTCTCAACGCCTACTATCGATACATGAAATGGAATACTATATTTCAACGAAGTTGTCAAAAGAGTGTCTCTTGAATTATTAGTCAAAGTGACTAATTAAGGAACTAATTCACGAAAATTAGAAAATATAAACTCTATGCAAACATAAAAGTAGTCACGTGGCCACTCACAATACAGTCGCTTTAGCTTCTTTTCTTTTTACATTGGGAGTTCTAGCCCTTCCATAGAAAGGAGATACAATCTAGGCACACGTATAATTATAGCTGATGATGAATCCGTTTGGGGGTGATTTCAACTGTCCTTTGTTTTTTTTTTTTTTGGAAATCTTGCAACTCCTACTATTTGGTTTTCATAGGTAATGCGAAGCTCTAAAACCTTTCAAACACACATATAGTGACGTGTATTAATGCGTACAATTTGTCATTAATTCATGGATTTAAAATCTTTCTATCATTTTTTAGTTTTAAAGAGAAAGTAGTTAGTGAAAATGTGTGCAGAATCATGCAAGATTGCGGTTACATATCATCGCCAACCGATGCTTACCGCCCCCATAGTACTGGGATCCACAAACCTGACCTCCGAAGATCCTACTGAAATCACTAGAGGCATAGCATCTAAAGTATATCAATCAAAGTAGCAAAAGAAAGTTGCCTTCCATGAGGTACTATCATAGAGATGAGTCAACTCAGATGTCGTACCCCAAACAATGGAGTCAAAATCCTGATGGTTGGGTCATGTGTGTTAAATCCGAAGAACCCTAATTGAATCTTCACATTGGGATGTGGAAGAAATTAGCGGAACGCTGGATGAAGTTGATAGAGTTTTCAGTTCAATCTCGGTTTCACCATAGTCACAAGCCGGCACATGATTGCTCAGGCATGGAAATGGCTTGGGAGACGTTCTTAGCTTAACGGAAGGACTCATGCACAATAAAATTGCAAGTTTTAAGATTTAGATGAGCAAAATGGAAGTTTTAAGACTCAAATACGTTATGTTGACCAAATGAAAGTTTCAATTGTTTAAATTAGTGCTAATGTAACTTTCAAGACCATATGATGGCCCCATCGGTATTTTCTCAAGAATCTGATCAATTTTCGATCAAAGCAAATGAATTGCAAAGAAAATAAATTTTTGTTGCCACTGGTGAAAAAAGAGTTTGAATTTCTACGAGCTAAATGCTGAGCAACTTCTAAATGATTAATACCAAGTCAAAGACGACATTGGACCACTGGCAAGTATATGTAAGATGGCATGTTTTGCAGCGCTTTGTGGTGGATATTCTACAAAAAACAAGTGATTTGGCTTATAGATGATCAACCAGATTAGCAAAAATTCACATTGGATGAACATGTAGAATACGCTTCCCAAGCACGGTTATGAACCCAAACATAAGTCCCATTTAGGATATTGTATGGACCACACATGGCAAAACTATATACGAAGTACAATAACACTCCAACCAAAATAGAAGTACAATAACACAACAATAACCTAAGAGCTAGAAGGAGACAAAATGTAATCACTGGCAAACTAAACTAGCTCACTTCCCTCCCAACATAATACCATATTGTGGGAAACAAAGCTTTTCCAATTAAACTGTGCATAGTTCTAAACATCACTGCTATCTCCAAATGGAAAACTAGCAGAAATTATGGGAGTGCTTGATTTAGTTGAAAAGGTTTCCAATTCCATCTTGGCTTTGTCATTGTCAATTGGCTCATCCGGTGGGTAAAAAAGCGGTTTTGGAGGCATTTGGATATTACCAATATCTCCTTCGAGCATTTCTAAGACTTTGTTCATTGGAGGCCGATGGTCAGGGTTTAATTGTATACACCAACGTGCAACTATTATCATCTTTTTTATCACCTCCCTTTCCTCTTCTACAACTTCTTCTATTTCAACACTTCCTTTTTCATTGACGTGGTCATACACCCACAGTGGAAAATAAATTTGGCTTGAGTGTTCCGCATTTGCATTTATATTTTTCCTTCTACCTGCCATTTCCATGAGCAACATCCCGAAGCTATAGACATCCGCTTTATAAGATACACCACCGATATTTTTGTAGAACAACTCAGGCGCCATATATCCCAAGGTTCCTCTTGCAGCAGTCATCGAGACTATGCTATGATCAATTGGATAAAGTTTCGCGAGTCCAAAATCAAAAACTTTCGGAGTGAAATTCTTGTCTAAAAGAATGTTGTGAGGTTTGATATCAAAGTGTAGTATTTGCATGTCACACCCCCGATGTAAATATTCAATCCCCTTCGCCACCCCAAAAGCAATCTCATATATTTTCTTGTAATCAAGGAACTTATCACCTTCCTCAGTGAAAATGTGCTTATACAAAGATCCATTTGACATGAAATCATACACGAGAGCTTGTTTCGTACCTTCAAAGCAAAAACTGATGAGTTGCACTACATTAACATGGTGAATTCTTCCAATAGTAGCCACTTCACTAATAAAATCTTGGCCATAGGCCTTGGACTGCTTCAAAATCTTGATGGCCACTTCGTTGCCACTTCTGAGCGTTCCTTTGTATACAAAACCATACCCTCCTTCACCTAGTTTGTGCTTAAAATTTCTGGTGATCTTCTTAATATTCGAGTAAGAATACCTTATGGGCAAAAAGTTGTTATGAGCTTGCAAAAATTCTTCGATTTTCTTGTCCATTGCCAAGTGCCTTCTTTTGTACTTGTAGATTAGAAATATCGCGACAAATGGCATCCCAATTATGAACTTCATTACACAGAAAAGTACTGAAGAAAATTTTGATTGGTTAGAATAAGTTCTTTTCTTCATCATTATTGTAAGAATAAGTAATTGCAGCTTACCTAATGGCATAAAATCCACAATAGTCCAAAATGCAATATCATCGAGGCCACCTGTGGAAGTAATGATTGATGTGAAAAAAATAAAAATTGAAGGAAAAGAAGTTCGGAAAGCAAACGACACGAGGAAACAGAGTGGCAGCAAGCAACTTTGTACAAGTTGAATCTTGTCCAAAAGAATATGAGAAGTGGGATACGTGCATTTGCAAATAAAAGGAAATAATGAGCTTCATTTTTCATGTAGATGAGAGGATTCAAGAAACTCCTTTCGCGTAATTAGCCATCAACAAATCTAGAAAAAATGTGCTTTTCATTTTTAATGAATAATTTTGTTCCTCCTATCAATACATGACTACAATTTTTTTAAGGATTGTTAACGAGTGTCTCTTGGATTATTAGTTGAGTGACTAATTAAAGAATTAATACGAAAATTTAAAAAAATGTAAATTATTTGCCAACAAAAATCTAGTCATGTGGTTGGTGGCACAAGCATCTTTTTTTTTTTTTTTTTTTTTTCATTTTTTTCACAATAGGAGATTTAGCCCTTTTGTGAAAGAAATTATAATCTACACATATATATGCATTGACGTACATCATCATGTATATTTTGTCATAATTTTCTTGGATATTATATATTCCTTTCATTTTCTAGTTTTAAAGAGAAAGTAGCAAGTGAAAGGGGGTACAGGTGAAATTTCATTGCCGATCAATACTTACTGCCATAATAGTAGATGGATCCGCAAACCTGACCTCTGGTGTCGCTATTTGTCAAGCGGTTGGAATAAAAGTAGCGATAGAGATGAAAGTAGCCGTACCAATCAGAGTAGCAAAAGAAAGTTTCCTTCCATGAAGACATACGGTAGTGGACAACAAATCCATCGGCCATGATGCTATGAATTAGCTTGTCGTTGTAGGAGCTACTATTAATGTGTTCTCCAACTCCAAAATAATCTATGTATGTCCAACGGTAAATGTTGCAAAAATCCCTAACATCCGAAACTTTTGGATTGACCAAAGCATACAAGTTCCAATTCGATGATGTGTTGGAAGAGTACAACCCCTCGGTGCATGGACCAGTAGTGATGTAGAATGGAGAACTAACTGTCCTTGAGCAATTCAAAATGACCAATGTACTTTGGTTGTAGTATGAGCTGCCCAACAATGAATCACGAGGAAGAGATGAGCAATTATCCTTTTGCAATCCATCATTGACAAATTTGATTTGTCTAGTGGAATAATTGATAGACTGCACATAGTATCGACCATCATCAATGTATAAAACAACCCGATTATCTTCACAAATCAGCTCGAAATCCGTGCGACCGCATCCTTTCGAATCTGTCTTTAGTCGAAACGGGTAGCTTATATTGTGAATGTTACCACATGACGAAATGAAGCATTGCTGTTTACTCTCAACACTGAAAGTCATTGTTAGAACTAGAATGAGAGTGAGTAGCAACACTCGATAGATATTCATGGAGCGGAGAGCATTAACCATGCCTCCGTATGTCTTTGGGCAAAGAGAAATTGGTAAAGAATTGCTGGGAATGTGTAGAGGCACAATATGAAAAGATTGAAAGAAGATGGAAGGATCCTTATTTGCTTGGGGACTTGGAGTCGCCTGGTCTTATAAAGAAGCCCCCAACTCAGTCAACGGAATAAATGGATGGAAGTCAAGAAATTAAAGAGGTGAACCCAAACCGACGTTCCATTGTTAGTGGAAGTTGTGGAACGGCCGGTTTCCATCCCTGTTTGATATTTTCTTCTCCACTATCTCGACTTTGCTTCCGCTTTACTCCACGTGATTCTTGGGTCCACATCCCATTAACAAACAAATAGACTCACCGAAAATAGGACTTATATATGTTCCTATTAGAATGTAACCAAAATATTACCTAAACCAAACAGGCTATTTCCTCTTTGTGAAAGATAATTAGTAAATCCTAATCAATCCGATCTTAGAAGCTTTTTAACAACATTTACTATGTTAGACTGTATTAATACATTGACTATTCACCAAAACGATAGTTAGAGGCTATCTAACCCTTTTAAGTCTTAAGCATATTTAAGGCATGGCGACTCAAGCGGTAAATTCACTGCAAATTTGATAAGTGTGTTTATCAATAGAAGCACCGTGCCCGGGACATGGTAGACAATGTGCTAAAGCTCAACCATTCAACAACAAATGTGGTTCGAGGGTCAACAAAAGTCAATCCCGAGTCAACCATTTCAATGCTTACAATCAAGCAAGCTCGGCTTGACAAAGCCATACTATACCCCACAAATCTTCAGGTTCAAGATCTTGAAAAGAATATTATAGACTGGGAAGCATAGACGTTTCAAAGTAGGGGAGCTACCCTAATACAAACCATTTCCAGCTTTTAAGACTTTATGGGTCTACCGAGCCCCTTATTCAACAAAAGCTGGCTGACCCCAGTTGAGGACCACTTTAATCACATAGATATACTCAGTGCATCAAGGAAATTTACACCCATAAAGAATTCAAAGGATCTTCTTCCACATTTCATCTTTCCTTCTCCACTATCTCCACTTTGGTTCAACTTTCTCCACCTGATTGTTGGGTCCACATCCCATCAGCAAACACGCCCTATCCTTCTTATTGCTTTCTTCCTTTTTTCCCTCATCCCTTCTTCCACTCTACCGAATTTGAAAATTTCCTGTTCCATCGTCAGTGCTTGATCACTTGATATGTATTTCATATTTGCTAAATTGAGTCACAAACTTTAGACGTAACTCCAAATTCTTACATAGATGAATCATTTCATGAAATAATTAATTGTTATGAAAAAAGTATCTCAGATGACAATGATATATTACATGACGTCATACATCATATCTAGCTATGAATGAATATGTAAAAAAAATCTTTATCTAGAACTTAAAATGTATAAATTTGCAATACTTTACATGCATAATAGCTACATAAAATACACTTTCCTATGGTCCACTTAAAAGCAAAATCATATATGTCCATACCATAATTGTATTCTTGCAACGCAGGTGCCAAAGAATGACTATTGTTGCTTGAGTATAAATTTTAGCCGTGTAGTGCAGCTATATAAAGATGGTATAATACATGTGGGGACAACTTGAGGCAACACAGGGTCTTAATGACTTTCCAAGCAATAGTCTTTACATTTTATATAAAAAAATTTAATTAACCTAATGATTGACGCGCACGATACGGAATATATCTTTCTTAGCTAGAATAGGAACCCATACTTTTAGAATTGTTGATGACAAAAGCAACCACAATCGTGTTTGATGTGGATTGGAGATTTGTGCACGCAATTGGCACTTCTACACTTTAGCGGGGCATGATCTTTTGATACTATTTTAATGCTTCGTTTGGGAGAGGCAGGAAAGAGGAAAAAGGAGGTGGGTGAAGAATTTTTTTTTTTTTTCCTTTTTCCTCCAATTCACTCTGGCAGAACATTCAAACTTTTCAAAATTAATTTTTCTTCATGTCAATACATAGTATATCAGTTTTGACGCAACACCACGAGACCATGTCAGCATGTATCAGAATATATATTTTTTCTTATTTCTTCACCCAGGACATCCAATTCAGGATGACCAAATATAGGATAATTCTTAACAAATGCAGTGGACTGAGGTCACGCACTAAGAATATCAATGTGCAAAACTGCATATGATGAGTTTGCATAACTCAGTTATCGTTGCAATCTCACTGATACCGGATTTCTTACCTTGCATGGTTATATTCCATCACCAAGCAGTATGGCTACTTCAACTTAAGGCGTCTTTCAATTCGTTAATCCAAAGACTAACCTGTGTTGAAGTCGCATAGGAGAAAGAATGGACTTGCCAATGGTATCTATTATGTATAAATGCCACGCCTTTGAAGATCTCTTGAGGATAATTGATTCTCAGTGTTGTTGATGATGATATGTCCAGAGGTAATCCTGAAATCACAGTCGTAACGTTTATGGAAATAATGTAATTTAATCAAATAACAGATCGGCGAGAACTGTATTAACACTTATTTATTGTAATTTCTATTGGTGAAATGACTCTCTTGATCATAGATTCCTTTCAATCAAGTTAACTCACTGATTCTGGCCATCCCTGTTCAATAAGTAGGAAGTCTATCCTGAATTGCATAACAAAGGCAACCATGTCTTGACGCCTCATGCACATTGACAAGATTCTCTTCAGTTTCGAATCACATTTTTCAAGATTTCAGGACTAAGAACAGAAAAATGTGAGAACAACCAAAGAAATATTGCCATCAATTAAAAGGTGGATTCCATTAGAATCGACAATTACACAAATACAAAGATGAGCCACTTTTCTTGTTGCTTAACATTCAAATTGAGAATACTCAATCATTTCTAACAACTGGGTATCGACCATGATGGCTTTGCAAGTTTAGGGATGAAATAATGACTTTCTATCTTCACCTAAGGAAGTCCCAGCCAGAATTTTACCCTGGGAAAAAATAAAACAGCAAAACCTTGAAATTGTAAAGCTTTGAGAAAATTCAGTACAATTTCCATCACTTTGGCCATGAACTTCTGCGGATGAAACTTAGCAACCTTTTACTTTTTAGGCTTTGTGCGCCAGCTCTTCTAGCTTCTCTGCAAATCTCTCAGACGAAACACATAGCAGCTTGTTGAGTGACATTCCTTCACCTCACCTATAATCTTCTTCTTCCCCTCGTACCCGTGCTTAATTCCACTGTCGAGTTTATGATCAAGGAATGCAGGGAAATCTAATTGCTCGTCAAGGCCGTGTCCGATCCACCCTACCAAATACTCCACTTACTCCTCCAGAGAATCAGGATTGCATTGAAGTATCTGAGGATGCTTCTTACTCATGAGAAGCACGTCTTCATAGGAAAACTCATAACTCTAGAAGAGCTCAATCACCTTCTGCATATTCTCACAACTTGTCCTAGTCACAGTGCCATGAGCATAAAAGGATTCACACCCCATCTATTATCCGGAAATTTCAAGTAAGTTATCTGATCAATTTGACACTTTTACACATGAGCGGGTCATGATCTTTTGATACTATTTAATGCTTTGTTTGGGAGAGGGAGGAAAGAGGAAAAAGGAGGTGGGTGAAGAAAATTTTTTCCTTTTTCCTCCAATTCACTCTCACAGACAATTCAAACTTTTCAAAATTAGTTTTTGTTCATATCAGGAAATAATGTATTAGTTTTGACGTGACACCATGAAACCTTGTCAGCATCTATGGGAATAGTTTGTTCATATTTCTTCTCCATTGACATTTATTTATAGAATGTGGAAATTCAATGCAGGATTACCAAACATAGGATAAAACTTAAGAAACGCCATAGAATGAGGCCACGTGCTAAGAATACCAGTGTTCATACCTGAATATTATGAATTTGCATAACTCAATGATTACTACAATCTCGCAGATATAGGAATTCTTACCTTGCCATGGTTATATTCCACCATCAAAGCAGTATGGCTATTCATCTTAAGGTGTCTTGGAATTCACCATTCCAAAGTGTAACCTCATGTTGCATGGGAGAAAGAATGAAGTTGCCAATGGCACCTATTATGCATAAATGCCACACCTTTGCAGATCTCTTGAGGATAATAGATCCTCGGTTTTGTTGATGATCATAATGTCCTGTGAGATAATCCTGAACTAACAGTCGTAATAATTTACAGAATGTAATTTAATCAAAGAACGAACCAGAGACAACAGAATTAACACTCAATTATTTGTTGCAATTTCTACAGGTGAAATGACCATCCTGATCATAGATGCCTTGCAATCAAGTTAAGTTAGTGATTTTGACCATCCCGGTTAGGAAATCTATTGCATAACAAGGGCAACCATGTCTTGATGCCTCATGCACATTGACAAGATTATTTTCAACATCAGATCACATTTTTTAAAGATTTCAGGACTAAGAACAGAAAAATGTGAGAGGAACCAAAGAAATATTGCTATCAACTCAAGGTGGATTCCTTTGTAAATGACAGTTACACAAATACAAAGATCAGCCACTTTTCTTGTTGCTTTAACCTTAAAATGGAGCGTACTCAATCATTTCATTCAACTGGGTACCTACCGACCATTTTCTTCGAACTTAATAGGGATGAAAAATATGACTTTCTATCTTCACCTAAGGAAGTCAAGCCAGAATTTCGCCTGAAAAAAGCAAAAGCCTTCAACTGATGAAGCTTTGAGAAAACTCAGTAACTATACAATTTCCATCAATTTTGCCATAAACTTCTGCTGATGAAATTGAGCAACCCCTAATTTTTAGGCTTTGTGCGCCAACTTTTCTACCTTCTTGTTTGCAAATCTCACAGATGAAACACTGAGCAGCTTGTTGATCAACATTCCTTCACCTATAATCTTCTTCTTCACCTTGTACCTATGCTTGATTCTACTGTCGAGTTTGTAACCAAGAAATGCAGGGAAATCCAATAGCTCGTCAAGGTCACGTCCCATCTCTCCCACCAAATATCCCACTTTCTCCTCCAGAGAATTAGGATTGTATTTAAGCATTTGAGAATGCTTCTTACTCATGAGAAGCACGTCTTCACAAGAAAACCAATAACTCAAGAAGAGCTCAATCACCTTCTGCATATTCTCACAACTTGTCCTAGTCACAGCGCCTATTGCAACTGTGAATTCCTTCATTCTGTACTTGTAACCAATCTTCACCAAAAAACCCAGTTTATAAGCAATGTTCCCCTCAAAAGATAGACCCAAAAACAAAGGGGCTTTTGTCAAGAACTTGAAAATCTCATTGGAGTTGAGTCCACATTCTTTGAGAAAACTAATTCTAGGACGCAATTTCCTCTCTCTACTCGCACTAACAATGTTAGGAAACACAAGAATGATCCTGAATATTTCTTGATCATCTAATCCCACAAATGACCTCAAGAACTCTACATGGCTTTCCAAGTGTCCCACACGATATTTCAGAAAGGTAGGCAGTTTGCGCAACACTGCCCCGGTTGCATCCTCATCTCTTCCGCTAAGTTCTAGGAGAAACTCCACTCTCGGAATCAATTGGCTATCCATATCGAAGTTAAGAATGGGGGGATGCCTCAGAATCAAATCAACCCCACCATAACGGCTCAAGAAATTAACGAGCCTTTCAATTTCTTCAAACGGCTTAAGAGACAAAGCCTTCGTTAAAGTCACATTGTTGAGAACATGAACAATCTTTTCTCTAGGAATCCCACCGTCAATCAGCAAATTAACCTTTTCCTCAAATCCAGCTAGGAATAGCGGCTCAGTTGACATAAAGAGACGCTTAAGCTGCATTGGGTCAACCTTTCCATCTAACTGGTCGCGCACAAAGAGTATAAAGTCCACTGATTCCGACAGATTTCAAAGAGGCGACGCGAGCCCGCAACGAACCGATAGACATCAGCCTCAAATCCGGGTCCCTGGTCAAGAGAGATTCGGTCTCTTTCTCGTTGAGCCCGAGTTCTTGAAATAACACATCCAACGCCCCTGAAAAGTCAAGACTTTCAACGAGGAGTTCGATCAAATATTTCAAATTGCGTTCAAGGACATCAACCGTTTGATGAATTGTCTCTAAGAGCCACTCACCCGGTTCGAACTCGACATTAGGTGATGAGATGACGCGGCGGCATTGCACGTGAAGCGACGGCGCTCTCGATCCGATTCCGGACGGTTGACTCGAATCCCGCAAAAGGGGCGACATGGGGGAAGAGAAGGTGGCGGAGCGAGGGACGGAAGCTGAAGATGGGGAGCGCTGCGAGTGGAGAAAGAAAGCGGGAGGTCGAGGGCTCGTCAACATCAGCTCGAGCGAGAAAGAGAGAGCAGTCGATTACAGCTCTCTGCACAGTGCCTTTCCCGGCAGCAGAATGAAGGAGGGATGGAGATGATAAGAGGCTGAGAGCTAATGGCGGGTGCTCTTTTCTTCAGAACTTTGAGCAGGACCTTCTTCTCCAAAACAACTTGCCCCGATCCGACCATGAACGTGGTCTCATCGTATCGCACCTAAATAAATATAACGATCCTTTTAGGTTCCGTTGGAAAATGAATATTTTAAAAATATTTTCTTAAAATAATTATATCCCTTTAAATAAAAAAATTTTAAAAAAATATATTCATTATTTATAATAATTTATGTTTATACATTTTCATGCATTCCTTTTGTAAGGATATAAATTATCATTTTTCAAGAAAATATTTTACAATCATTTATTTTCTACAAAACAAATGAAATCTTAACTTAATATATTGTACATGATCAATAACTTACCCATGTGAATACTGCACTAACTATTTTTATAAATGACTAGCTTTATTCATAGTTAAGATAATGATCTTAATTTTATAATAAATAGCATTTTGCCACCGAGGTAATTGACATAATGTTAAAGAAGACACCTATTTTTTACGAGGTTATAATCGCATTTCTCGTTGTTGGCAAACCTCTAAATGACCAAGATTCATTGACTACTAGTATCTTAGTGAGATTGCAGTAATAGGCTTGTCAACTACAAACTTTCGGCCCAGGTGGTGCAAAATAATTATACCTCAAAATCAAACACTTCATAATGGATGTGGAAACTATTATAGCAGCGTCTAGAGGGAGTCGCTGCCTTGGTTACTCCTTTTCTCTTGACTGTTTAAGCATAGGAGTGAGGTATCAATAGTTCCTAAACTTTTATAGAATGTCAATCATTGCATTTACTTGATAATTATAAATGTTAAAAAAAATGTATCACGAGATAAATATTTTTAAGATATCGAGAAAAGCAAATGTTTTGAAACCACATAAACAAAGAGAGATTGGCGAGGGAAAGATGCTGTCATGGCACCCAGCAGGGTGAGGGGCTGACGATCACAATGCGCCCCAGCCGCCACCTTCTGTCGAACACGAACGCGCAGAAACTTGACGGCTATCAAATGCCTCGTTTGGAATTCGATATTAATATATCAAAGGCCTAGATGTTAGAAAAGCTCGTGAATATTCTTCTGACCCTAGTTCTATGGGTTTTCAACGATGCACCCGTCATTAGAAACGACCACTGCCACCATTCACCACCATGAACAAACCCACTAGCTCCCAACTTTCCAAGCGCCACCGTTATGGCGGCAGCCGCACCGAGTTAGCCTAAGGCCGACAAGGGATGCTTGGCCCCTCGCCAATTCATGGGTGGCGCCACCAGCATCGCCCAGCTTCGCCCTCGACTCGCTTCTCGTCTTTCTCTCTCTAGGGTTCCTAAACTTTCATTATAATTTTCTTTCCTTACATCCATATTCAACAAATAATCTAGTCGGTAGTCCAAAAAATATATAGTCATATATGATACATCCATATTCAACATACTTACTGATTAAAATTACAACCTCATGGACATGAGAATCGCTTGTCTTTGCTAGTCTATCTGAAGGGACTTGGTGAATAATAATACGAAGAAAGAGATAACTCAATACAACTATCTATACATTTAATGTAAAGAGGAGATTATTTCTTTGTTTACATTTTTGCAATTGACATTTTTCCCATTGAATGCATTACACTGAAATTTACCTTAAGCAAACTGACATGGATTTTGATATGCTTTTTTTCTAAAGAAAAAGTTTGAGCATGAAACTAAATATGAGATTAAATTCTCTATAGCAGATATTTGTAATTTTTATTTTTGTGGGAAAATTTCAAATATAGATCTAAAGTATAAATATTTTCTTTAAAAAAAGATATGGATTGAACCTTATTTTAAATAAAGTCATGAAGTAACCAATTTAATCTCAAATAATGATTTGAACTCATTGTCTTGTTAAATGTTGGCATGGCAACTGTTTCCAAAGACTAAAAAAGGGGCAATTTTATATTTAAAAAAAAATGACTTTACTCTAGATCGTCATCTAGAAGAACTGTTGCTAAACAAATTTCGTCCAAAATTTTCCCGCCCTCAGGTCTGTCCCGCCCATAACGAATCTCTTCTCACCCCTTTTAAGTTCTTCCTCGAAAGCTCCATCCTCCTCAGCTGGATGAAGGAGCATTCGATTACATCTAAGGAGCTTAAAGAGGCTACGATTCTTCGACTCTACTTCTGATTCTTCGGGTTTGCTCGATTCACTCGATTGGAAATGGAGGGTCGACAGTGTAGGTGTGGAAGTAGGGCAATTTGTTGGCGAGGTAGTTTTCACACATGTCCAAAAACCGGCGCAAGTTTTCTGATTTGTTAGAATTTCGTGCGCCTTCTTTCTTTGTTGATTGTGGATCCCTTGTGGGAATGATGGCTTCTCTCAAAGAACTCACGCTTAATGATACTGGAACAGAGGACCTACCTGATTCGGTGTGGTCATTGAGGAAACTCGAATTGTTGAGTACTCTGAAGTGCGTCTCCCTGACTGAACTTCCTAAATTTGTTGGTGACTTAGAATTTCGAGTTGCGTCTCACTACCATGGTCCATTATGATATCGCAGAGCTTCCAGAATCGATAGGAAAATTGGAAAACATTGTTGTCGTGAGGGTTAACAAATTTAAGGAGCTCGAGTCTCTTCTGCCTCTTCCATCGAGTTTGGTAGAGGTTAATATTGCAGACTGCATGGCAACAGAGACGGTCTTTGATCTGTCTGAATTGGAGAACTTGGAGGAGATGAACATGGTGAATTGCGAGAAAGCGGGGGATGTTCCAGGACTTCAGTGCTCGAAATCCTTGAGAAGGCTGGATGCCACGTGTGTTCTTCAGTAATTAAGAAGATAATTTCTAAGGTTCTCTATCTCTCTCTTAAAAAGAGAAACAAAGAATGCATCTACAAGTCCGAGAACTCTGGAAAAGGAAAATTTTATGCACAAAACCTCATTGCACGAAAAAGTGGTGAATCATGCCATGCGGGTATAGCAGTCACTTGTAATGCACGTTTATATAGTAGTCATGACAATTTGATATTTTGCAGGTTTCTTTGAGGAATTATGCGTTCTCATTCTCAGTAAGCGAGGGAGTGAAATTTCAGATTCGCTAAATGAAGAGGAAGCGAGCTATGCGGTCCATGAAAACCCTGTTCGCATAGGTGATGTCATCTTCATCGCCAGTGATTTTCCCAAAATATTTGAGAGAATATATTTCCACAGTTGTGGCTAATCCAGGCGAAGGTACCTAATGTAAAATATGGGTTTTGACCCAGTCAAAGAAAAAGAAAAAAATAGAAGCTCCAGCAGAGAGAGGGATCGAGAGATTTCGGGAGAGAGGGAAAAGAGAAGAGAGTGAGAGAGAGAAGAAGAAAATAAAGGAAGAAAGAAAAAGAAAAGGTGGTGGGACCCACTTTAAATAAAGAAAGAAAAAGAAAACAGAAAATGGGGAAGAGATAAAAAGGACCACAAGCCCACGTTCGGCAGAAGAAAGAAAAGAAGAAGAAGAAAGAAGAAGAAGGGGAAGAAAGGAAAAGGGTTTTGACACGTGCACGCCACGGATGCCTCGCCAAGCCGACTTGACTCCATAACGCGGCACTCGGTAAGAGATTAGGCCCCTCGTTCATCCAATTGAAGTTATTTTTGGGTTTAGGGCTCAAATTCGAAATTGTTGGAAAATCAAGTGGCGAAGTCCGATTTTGGAGTCGTTGAGCCGTGTATTTTTGTAGGAATGACAGTTTAGGGTGTTGTGAAGCCGTGGGATTTTACGGATCGTGATTTGAGCTTGTGGTTTGTCCGAAACAGAATTTCAAAGTTTCCCGCGCGTAGTGAACAGTACAGCGTCCAGCAGCTTCTGCTTGTATTTTGTCACCTTTCGGCTTGATTTTGGGACGGTGAAGTTCGGATTCTTGTAATATGTGTCAAGGGCTCTCTATGGACTATAAATTCGTTTGGATCGGGGTTCGGAGGAGGAAGTTAGGGCGTGATCAAGTTTTGCGTTTAAACTCCGTGTTGCGATTTGTTAGCGCGTAGAAGTCCTTTTGTTAGAGTTAATGCTTAAGTTAGTAATTTCGTATTTAAGATAAGAGTTTTATTAGATTTTAACATTATTCCTCGGTTATTTGATAGGGCCTTGAGTTCGACGATACGAGTATCGTTCGTCGTTTATCATGACGACGAGGTGAGTGGTACTATCTTCTTTGGTTTTGAAAAATTCATGTCTTGAAGTATATATGTATATATTGAATCAAGAAGAGCATTTTTATTGCATAAAAGCCGGATCGAGCAATTGCTACTTTTTCGGTTGATTGTGAATGTTTGAAAAGCATAATATACAAGGTTTGTGGAGAAATATATATGAAATTACTTTGCAACCGATTTATGGAAAGATTTATGATGATTTGAGAAATGGATATGAAATGGATGATGGGCTATGTTGCAAAATGTTATTTGTTTGGTTTAAGATATTGATTTCTGGATTGGATTTCTGGTATTGGAGAATGGTTATTTATGCTTTCATATGACCGTGAACCCAATGAGGTTTTTTGAGGTATGCATACCAGGTTTAGGATATCCTTCTGGGCCCAACCATCGGCTTTGTAGGTGGAGACCTTGCCAAGGGGAAAAGCTTGGTCGCCTTGTCACAAGGCGTTGTGTCGTGACCATGGTGAAATATTGAGCAATAGATTAATCAATGGATGGACCATTGACATGTGATATTTGATGGAGAGATTATTCAATGGACTTGACCATTGATACTTGACTTTTGATGGTGATTTAAATGAATTTTCCATATTAGTATAAAGCTTTGATGATATCAAATAACCCTTTTATGATTCAATATGTATTTTATATATTGAATTGGCGTTATGAAGTTTGGTATTGCTTTGTATACATGCATAGTGGTTGTTCGATCCGCTAGAAGATATGTACTACTCACCGGCTGTTGTTGCTCATTCCACTCCTCCTTTAATCTTTTCAGGTTCCTCGGTTAGCGGCGAATAGAGCGAGTGCGCCGTCGGTGGGAAACTTTTTGGGGAGTTCTATTTTGGGTATGGCCAAAGGAAGTGGTGCACTTTCCTTGCTAGTGTTTGGTTTGTCGAGTTCTATTTGTATATTTCTTTTTGGTGGATTATAGAAACTCGATGTTGCAACCAATCTGTTGGCCTATCATCGATATGTATATATGTTTTGATATATATATAAGTTGATATCAGGTTGTTGGTTGTGTTTGAGGCTGCGTCCTTCGTGTGGAAGGACGGCCGTGTCATCCCTATTCTTTGTAATTTTGGGGTGTGACACCTAAAATGAACATGCCTATCTCCAGCACTGCTTTGCCATTGAAGGGAGTTCCGAAATTGGATGAAGATCAGGTTCAATTATGCCGGTTCTAGGATTTTCACCCGTTGATTTCCAAGCTGAAAGAAGGGCACAAAATTCAGGTGGCAAAGCAGAACCCACTCTTCATTCCCCGAATTCAGCTGAAGAAATGCGGGGCATGTCTCATTTTCGAGAAAGACAATGCCTTTAATGGAGATGAGCAGCAACGAGATGATGGCTGCCAGTCTTTATCCAAAAAGCTTGCCTGGTTTTTAACTCTGCGTAGAGTCGCTTCAGTTCGGTTCATAGTAAGCCTCTGGAAAATAGAAGCAGAAAGGATTGAAGAGAAGGGAACAGGTTCGTGCCTATCAATTGAAATTTCATTCTTGAAATGGAATCTGAATATACCAGAAGCTCCCTTGTAAACTTGTAATGAAGATGAAGTAGAGGATCCTTACCTCTTGTTCAGTTGTTTTGAACTCTTTTCTTTTACCTAGAGTGCTCCATTATATACATATCCACCTTTCTTCTATTGCCAAGTACGAGCAGGTCTTTCTCAAATAGCTTTAATACTAATGGATGTGTAGAACTCGCTCTTTCTCAGTGGGACTATCGATTATTCCCTTAATACAAGCTCAGAAAGAACTCCAGAGAGGAGAAATCAAAACTTAGGCATAATTTGTTAACTGAACACGTGATGAAGAGAAGAAGAGACAAACGATGATCGAAAATTCTAACAACAGTATAACTAATGGCTTTCCAACAATTCTAACAGCAAGCATTAGTACGTGAAACATCCATTGATCACAGCAAGCGTTTGGCCAAGTAACTGTTAATAACCATCGTCACCAACTCATCATTAAAACAGCAAGTATTTGGCCAAGCAACCATCATCAACTTATCGTTAAACACTTGAATATTTTTATTAGAAAAAAATGAGTTTACAAAAAATTAAACCGCCCACTGATCACATCCATTACTCACTACTGCAGTTTTCGAATGAGTAGTTACCGAAACTAGGATTACCAACCATGATTCCCACTACTGTAGTTGTATGCCAAACACCCAAAGCAGCTCGAACAGTGCGAAGCCCTTTAAAGGGCTCCACTTCCTTGGGTATTGATACACTTTTTCGATCTCCATGGCCCAGAACACCAAAGGTGCCACCACCGAAAGCAAGTAACTGACCAGCAGAAGTGACAACTACAGTGTGCCAAAGTCAACAGGAGAGGGATGAAGCATACACCTTCCAAGGGTCCATTCACTCTTTTTGGTACCCAGTGGCTCACTTCATCCTCATGCCCAAGAAGACCAAAACTATAAGCTCCATCACCCCCAAGTGTATAAATCACCAGAAAGACTTACCGCGCATGTATGATACTCACTGCATATGTGTTGCTGAGAGCATCTATTAGCTTTGGATGCAAAACATAAGAGTCCAGCCATGCCCAAGTCTCTCACCCCATCTCCCCTGGGAAAAGATCTCTCCTTGCTTGTGTTGAACCTTGCGGAAACGTGGTACAAATATAATTTACAAAATATAACTTTCACTATTACAATATTTTCTCACACCACATACAATACTCAGACAACTCTACACAATTTCTCTCACTCACGTGCATACATAGCACACTCTACTCAACACACTCTCAAGACCCCTACACACACACCCACACACCCCCTTGGACTTCTTACTCACACACTCTTAGTTGGACACTCAAGGGGCAAGAACCCCTATTTATAGGAGGCAAGGTGGCTTTCTACACTATTCTAGAAGTATTACTTTATTATAGCTTGACAACTAGATTTCTATGGAGAAGTCTAGAAGTGGTGCAGCTTATGGATTTTGCTAGAAGATTCTGGAGAAGGGAGAGATATGGAGAACTCTAGAGAGAGATCTAGAGAACTCCAGAAGAGAGAGAGGCGGTGATCTTCAACACTCCCCCTCACTGACTACTCTCTCAATTTAGATATAGTAGCCATGCCGATATTGTTTTTGGACTCTTCAACTATCTCCCTCCATTCAGCATATTGCGAAGCTTCCTCGATGTGGATGGCTCTATGGCTCCATCTTCGGTTGCTTCTCTTGCTGCGACTTTCCATTGAGTTTTGTGATTCTTGAATTTTTGTAATGCCAATTCATTTTGCCCTTTGGTCTCCTTTTCCTTCTTCTCATTTGATTCGATCTTCGTATTCAGCATATCTCCTCTAAGAATTTTGAGATTGGAACTCACTCGATCAAGCCTCTCATTTGTGACTTTCATTTCGTGCTTCAACCGATTCAATCCCATCCGAAGCACTTCAATGTAGACCTCTTGATCCTTTTCCTCATAAAATTTCTTCCCCTTGATCTTATTTCACCGATCCTTATACCATGGGATGTAGGGTGTAGATGGCCTCCTTTTCTCAAAGAAACCTTTCTTTTTCTCCTTCAATTGTTCGTTGTCTCTTCCGATATGATTAATTCGGAACGTCATAGTGGGCTTGAGGTCCTGAAGCTTCTGCAACTTCTTCAACTCACATCGGAACTTCTCTAGCTCCCTTTCTTTTGCCTTGAGCTCTCGATCCTTCTGCCTTATCATCTCATCCCTTTTCTTCAACATATTCTCCATCTTTGCCTTCTCAACTTTCAGTTTCTCTATCATCTCCCCGCATCTCTTGCAGTTTTTTTCACGACCGCTTGTTGCCATTGTTAGTCGCTTCTTCGAGTTCTTCCTTGGCTTGCTCTTATTCGGGGTCATGGTAGAACCCGTCGCATTATCCAACTCAATTATACAAGCAGTTGCAAGCTCTTCTCGTTCCTTCACTGCAACAGGCGCTTGAAAGTCCCATTCTTCTTCGCTTTCAATCTCCTTCTTGCAGGAAGTGACGACATTTCCTTCTTCCCGCCTATACCAACAATCGGCAATATGTCCTACCTTGCCACAAACGTAGCACCGTTTGCTACGCCTTTTGTTGCTCTTATCTTCGTCGTCGTCATCGTCGCAATCTTGATGAGCTCCCCCTGGCTGATAACTCTCTTCTTGTTGCCTTCGCCAATCTCCATGATTTTTCCATGGTTTGCCATCTCTTACACCTGCTCTATTTCTATTCTGGCCCTTGAACCCTCTTTTATTACTGAAGAGGGCACTTTCATCCTCCTTAATTGAGACCTTAGAAATTTGTTTATCTAAGGCTTCTTGGTTGGCCAATATATTTTCCAACTCAGTTATAGTTGGCTCACTTGCCCATCCACGGGTGGCCGTAACAATACCGTTATACTCCGGCCTTAACCCATGAATTATTATTCTTCTCATTCTTGTCTCAGAGATGGCATTTTGAGGATCTAATTTTGAAATTTCTTCGCAAATAGATTTAACTTTTAGAAAAGTATTGACTTACCGTCATACTTTGTTGCGAGATTGAGAGGAGCTTGTTTTCCGGCATTGTAACTTGGCATCGTTTGTCCTCGCAAACAGCGTCGCCAAGTTATCCCATGCCTCCTTCGGGTCTTCGCACTCTTTATGTGTTGCAACAATTCATCATCAACAGTCACGGCAAGAACGTAAAGAGCCTTACCTGATTTTATGCTCCATTTTCTTAATTCGCTATCATTCGTGGGTGGTGTGGTGTTGCTCCCGCCAACGATATCCCATAAATCTTGTCCAAGCAAATAATACTGCATGCGAGTACTCCAATTATTATAATTGAAGTTGTTGAGCTTCTCAATGCCGTTCACATAACTCGAGAAATCCGCCATCGTGACTTGAGTATAATGCCCCGCACTATACCAAGTAAGCCTGGTCCCGGACCAACCGACTTCACAATCCCGGATTGTGCACTGGCAGAACTTCGACGTCCTTCGCTTCTTCGCTCCTTGGCTCGACGATCCCTGACCGCCTACTCACCTACAATGGTCCCCGACCACTGTCTTCACACGGTCTCTGACAACCCGCTCTGATACCAATTGTTGAACCTTGCGGAAACGTGGTACAAATATAATTTACAAAATATAACTTTCACTATTACAATATTTTCTCACACCACATACAATACTCAGACAACTCTACACAATTTCTCTCACTCACGTGCATATATAGCACACTCTACTCAACACACTCTCAAGACCCCTACACACACACCCACACACCCCCTTGGACTTCTTACTCACACACTCTTAGTTGGACACTCAAGGGGCAAGAACCCCTATTTATAGGAGGCAAGGTGGCTTTCTACACTATTCTAGAAGTATTACTTTATTATAGCTTGACAACTAGATTTCTATGGAGAAGTCTAGAAGTGGTGCAGCTTATGGATTTTGCTAGAAGATTCTGGAGAAGGGAGAGATATGGAGAACTCTAGAGAGAGATCTAGAGAACTCCAGAAGAGAGAGAGGCGGTGATCTTCAACAGCTTGGTCATTAAAGCGGCACGTCATCCACCACAAGCAATATTCTGGCCATCAAGTACAACTGCAGACTCTACGGCCTTAGAAAGCGAGGAACCCATGCCTACTCCAACAATAGTTCGCAGTCCATGAAGTCCACCACCAAGAACACCATCACCCGTGCCACATAGCATCACCTTCATCATGATTCATGACCAGAACAAACTCCGGAAACTCAACTCATTCACGATCCCACACCATCGCCCTCCCTCCGCACCTACGCTGTCGACCCTCCATTCCAATCGAGTGAACCCGAACAAACCAGAAAAACCAGAGGTAGAATCGAAGAATCCTAGCCTCTCTAAACTCCTTGGATGTAATCGACGCTCCTGCTCCTCCAGCTGGGGAAGGATCTCGGGAGGAAGAACTTGAAAGGTGTAAGGAGCGATTTGTTGTGGGCGGACAGAGCTGAGGTAACGGGAAAATTTGGGACGAAAACTGTTCAGCAATTGTTCTTCAAGTCAACGATCCTCTAGTTCATACAGTTGTTCAGCATAAATATAGAGGTAAAATCAGAAAATTTTCGACGAAATTATCCGCCGATTGGAAATTTGGCCGGACAACGGTTCACTCATCTAAAATTATGTCGGCTACCCGGGCTCTAATCTAAAACAAACTTCATTCTAGGCATTTTTAAAAAATTGCCCCCACTTTAGGTCCGTAATTAAAAAATTTCTTATTTTCTTTGGCAGGTAGGGGGTTGCCACTCCTTCTCCCCCTTCCCTCCATGGCCGATATCCGGTATATAAGTCAAGTTGATGAATTTTCATTAAAGTGCCTTGAAATTCTGAAAAACCCGTTAATTGAAGTCACTACAGTGGATGATATAAGAGAAAATTGTAATCTTTCGATATTATTACTTGTCGACAATTCCATGTCAACTTTAAAGCGGATTATGAGTTCTTTCATATATTAACTTCATTGAATTGTTTCATCTGAAATCATTTTTTTTCCATTTTGATAAAAATTGTTTCTAGCATAGATAGATGGTGTCCACTTCATAAAACATATACATATATGTTTTATTTGATGATGAATTCAAGAGTCGAAATCAGTTGTTTTTTATATTGAGTAATCATATGGTGGCAGTGGCGCACATTGGAGCAAGATCACGGGTTATCATTAATTTTTCATTAGCATTATCCAAAATCACG